>JARHVA010000621.1:3670000-3860000 GCA_037957365.1 Torreya grandis | reverse complement strand
CAAATTCCATCATGCATTTCCATGATAGCATGAGCAACTTCATGACTACGTAGGCAATGAAAGAGGAGGACATCAAAGTCACATTTATAAATAATTCCTCCCATAATGGTGTAACATGAGGCACTTTGGATAAATGCTCTTCAAGAATTCCTAAAAAGGTTAGAAGGAATAATGGCAAGGTTAAGGTAGTTGAAGGTCTGTTGATACAAAAGGTCAGGTTGGGTCTCTTCCACATTAAAAATGGTGGGAGAATCTGGTTTGGCATATGAAGGTTGGGTAAGTCTATGGATAACGATAGATTGGTTAGAGTTAGAAGGTGTAAATAGGATCTAAGAGGCAAGGGAAGCCATGGTGTCAGTGAACTTATTGGTAGATCATGGGGTTGATTGGATGTGGTAGTGTTTAAATGATGTTAAGAGTTTGTCAACTAGTTACTTGTACTATTGTAAAACATCATTCTTACATTGGTAAGAGCCATTGATTTGATTGACCACAAGTTGGGAGTCACCAAAGATATTGATTGTTTTAAATCTTAGGGCTAAGGCAGTTTGAAGGTCTATGACTAGGGCTTCATACTCAGTCATATTGTTGGTACATTCAAAATCAAGCTTGCAGGACAAAGGAAGAGGTTCACTATCAAAAGGGATAAGGATGATACCTGCTCCCCTACCACATTGACATTTTGATCCATTAAAGAACATGGTGACTTTATAGGTGAAGTCCACTTGAGAGAGGGTCACAATGGACTCATCAGGGAACTCAAGAGGAGGAGGTTGGTTGTCTGTTAATGGTGCTTTGGCCAATTGGTCAGCAATGACTTGCCCCTTAATTGACTTTTTTTGAAGGAACTCAAGGTCAAACTCTGCTAAAATCATGATCCACTGGGCCATACATTGGTTTTGGTATGGCTTGGAGTGCATATACTTGAGTGGGTTGGTATTGGTTATGACATAGGTTTTATGGTTAAGAAGGTAGTGGCAAAATTTGGTGGCTATAAAGACTAAAGCTAAGCAATGTTTCTAAGTGTGAGTATACCAAGTCTTGTAATCTATAAACATGTGGCTAATGTAGTAGATGGCTTGCTCTCTGTGTTGACCATCTCGATGAGAAAACATTGCCCCTAGGGAGTGGTTGATGGTAAATATATAAAGGTAGAAAGGTTGGTCGTCCTTGGGAGGGGTGAGGACAGGTGGAGACAAAAGGTACTTTTTGAGTGAATCAAAGGCTTTTTGGTAGTCATTATTCCACTTGAAAGACACATCCTTCTTTAGAATGTTGTGGAAGGGTTGACATCGATCTGAAAGCTGGGAGATAAAGTGATAAATGGTTTGAAACTTTGCCTCTAAATTATGGAGTTGTTTAAGGTTGACTGGAGGAAACATGTTGAGGATTGCTTTGATCTTGGTGGGATTGACTTTGATTATGTGAAGGGAGACAATAAAACCCATAAACTTTCCTGACAAGACCCTAAAAATGCACTTCTTGGGGTTTAGGTAGACATGGTAATGTATAAGCCACTCAAAAATGATCTTGAGAATGGCTATATGATCCTTTTAGAGTTTGGAATTTCTGAGAAGATCATCAACATAGTCCTCTACAATCTTATGGATAAGGTTATGGAAGATGTAAGTCATGGCACATTAGTAGGTTACACCAATATTCTTTAATTTGAAAGGCATGACTCTATATCAGAAGGTCCTCCATGGGGTGGTAAAGGTGGTCTTATACTGATCTTCAGGGGCAATTAAGATTTGATTGTAACCCGAGAATCAGTCCATAAGAGATAACATCTCATGGGCAGCAGTGAGATCAACTAGCTAGTCGATGCTCGATAGAGGAAAGTCATCTTTGGGGTAAGCGAGGTTGAGGTCATGAAAGTCCACACAAATGTGTAGTCCCCCTATGGCTTTGGTGATAGACATGACATTCGAGACCCATTGGGGATAGTCAATGGGTGAAATGAAATTGATAGATAAAAGACATTGAAGCTCTTCTTCGACGAGAAGGGATATGTGAGGGTGCATACATCAAAGCTTCTATTTCATGGGCTTAGCATTATGATTGGTGGCTATGTTATGGGTAGAAATGGTGAGGTCAATTCCAAGCATGTCGCTATAAGACAAAGCAAATGATATGCTACGGTCTTAGAGGAAGGAGGGGAAATCTTGAAGTTCCTCAGTTTTCAATGATTGGTTGATTTTGAAAATGTGGGGGTTTTTTAGAGTACCCAAGTTGATATCCATGGTGGATTCATTCAACATGGTCAAAGTCTCAAGAGGAAGGGATTTGTGGATGGAAGAATCTGGGGCACCAAGGTGGGTGAGAATGAAATCATGATCTTGTCATTGAACAATGTTAATGGTAGGGGAGTCAACTCCTATCATCGTAGGATGGGTCAAAGGGATGGTTACAATTACCCCCTCATTTTAAGAAGTCAGGGGTTCGAAGCTGATCATGTTGATGGGAAAAAAAGGTTAGGTGGGATGATGTCATCATCCTCATATGCAGGTGGGGGGAGGTTGGTGAGGAAGGGATGTCTTCCTCAACAATGGTGATGGTAGGTGGTTTGGATTTTTCTTGTTAGGTAGGATGAAATCAAGGCCATGTTTCTCATGACGCTTTTTGGTCTCAATGAATAATAACTCATGTGGGCCATGGTCATATTATCTGAGACCAAATCCTTTCTAAGCACACCTATGGAGGTTTGTTTTAGTAAAACTCAGCTTGTCTAGATAGGAGATGCTGAAGGTGAATGGTTGAGGCGAAGAGGTGGTAGAAGTGTCAAGTGGTTTGTCGAGTCCCCCATAAATGAAATGGGTTTGGCAGCATGAAGTCCCAAAGGGAACAATGGCTCTGACATTGTGGTCATATCTAGGTTGTTTAGTAATTTTCACATACTCTTAGGTAGTAGGGAAAGTGTCAAGGGCTAAAAAGTGATATTTCCCCAGTGAAAGACGTTGGAATGTGGATTCTAAGGAATCTGAGGTGGGGATTTGATTGAAGGGGATGGACGAGCTTGTGGATGCCTCATTTGTAGAGGAAGGTGGGGCTTCCTCTTTCGTGGTAGAGGTCTTGTCCTTGGTTAAGGAGGGTGTATTAGATGGGGGTAAGAGGACATTGTTGGGTCAGTAGGTCATGTTGCATGTCGAGAAGGGACTTGGGACTTGGGTCAACTTAGATGGTGATGACCTAGCCCTCATGCTCGAATTTAATGCAATTATGAAGGGTAGAGGGAACACAACCCATAGAGTGGATCCAAGGTCATCCCAACAAAACATTGTATTAGAATTCACCTTCTACTACATAAAAGAGTTCGAGGAGCATGTGAGGTCCTATACGAATATGAAGGACAACTGTTCCCAAGGTAGTGGTCATGGAATTTTTAAAATAATGGAGGATGATCAAGGTTTTGGACATGACATTATCTGAAAGGTTCAGTTGCTTATAGGCGTGTGAGGAGATGATATTAATACTATCTCCCCCATCAATCATGACCTATTTGATACATGTTTGGTTGATGCAAGCAGTAATAAAGAGAGGGGTATCTGGGTCATCTAGATGGGTAGAAGGTATTTTGGAATCCTTAAAGGTGACAAGGTTATAAATTTGGAGAGGACACATGAAGATTGCTAGAGGTTGAGGGTCTTCAGGTTGGACCTCTATCAATAGCAATGCCTCTATCATTTCTTGGCGATGATGAAGTGAAGTGGTAATCAACTCATATAAGCTCATCTTCATTGGGGTTTGGTGAAGTTGTTTGAACACCACTCTCCTAATGGACTTGAAGGCATTGGATTGGGAGGCACATAAGATAGATACCTTGGGTTTGGGTGAAGATGTTTGGGTAGGGTTTGGTTGGGAGGTAGAAGATGGGTATGTCCATAGAATAAACACTTTGGCTTTCCCCTTATCCTTCTATTGTCATCTCATGACCACATGAATGATATGTATAGAGGGAGGAATTGAGGTAGGAGAGTCATTTGATTCTTCATCACTCTGAGGTGAGAGTAGAGGAATAGGTAGGTTTTGGCTAGTGGTTATTGGTTGTTGGATTGGTAATGGGCCTATAAGAGGTTTATCTATTAATAGATCATCCTTGTCATAGAGATAATAAATAATTGTTTGGAGAGCTTTGTAGTTTTCGATGTCATGGCCTGGTGTCCTGTCATAGGAGCACATGTGGTGGTCGTTATACTAGTCAAGTTTTGAATCGAGAGGGTTGAATGGCTTGATAGGGGAAGGGTCAAGCAAGAAGCTTGCAATAACCTTTGGAAAATGGTAGAGTAGGATTAAACTAAAGGTGGAGAGGATTTAGGGGGTTTGGTCTTGGTTGGTAAGGTGGAAGTCCTTTTGGGAGTGGGTTTGGTGATGGAAGGTTTGGGTAAGGTAGTGCATTTGGTTGGTGTTGACCAAATTTGACCTTTGGTAAAATTTGAGTCAACCCTTAAATTTTTTGAACTTTGTAGAGGTTTGTCAATGTCCTATAGTAGTCTCATTTTGATCTAGATGTTCACTTGTCCCTAATCTAGCCTTGGTCCAAAGTCTAAGCCTTTATACTAGTGAAGTCAATGAAAGTCAACCTTAGTCAAATAGGGTCAAACCTGGTAAAAGGCATAAAATATGTGGTTTTAGTCCTAATATTGGTTTCAATGTGATTTAGGATATTTCTAAGTCATTTAATTGCACTTACCACACTCAATATGTAAAGAATGCCTTGTGGGCCCACTTTGGAGCTAGAAAAAGAGGACTTGTACGGATGCCTAAAGTGATAAACTTGTCACCAAGATATGGTTAACATGGGAAAGGTTAGAGGATGTAATTTTTAGGTTTGTGGTAGTCCAAGATTCAGTTAGAGTCAGAAAAGGGGGATTCTCCTTGTTTTTAGGTTCTTTTGGCCACTTGTACAGTCCCCATGATCAAATATCTAGCTAAAAATGTGGGTGGGGGGTCTCTTCACCTCCCCACACCCATTTCCACATTTTAAATTTAAGAATAATGTAAAAATATGAATCTACAACTCATTTTTATTCATCTTACCCTTGGCATTCAAATGAAGGTCAACTTCAAGCACTTGGTACAAAAGGTATAGGTAGATTTTGGAGGAGTGCTTCTACAGGTGGATTTTAATCTAAATAAACTTAATTTTCATAATAGGAATTTGTGTTTTGGTGCATAACAATCTAGTTAGCCTATTATAGAATTGCATCCAAGAGGGGTAGAATCATGCATCTCTTTCTAGTTTTTAGAGATACTTGGAGATGAGTGATATTGATGAGGTGTTTTTAGACTGTAATAAGGATCTCTTCATGATGTTTTCAATATCTAACACTTCACGTCTCATTGTCTTTGAAGGAGTTTTCAAATGGTGCCAGTTTCATGAAGTTTGCAAAGTTGGGTGCATGTCCTATGTTTTCCAACATCCAAGGAGCTTCATGATGGTGATAATGTGCTTGAGTTTCATGCATGAAAATATCTTTCATGTTTTCATCTTGTGGGAAGTCCAATTAGCACCTTTACAAAGCCAAATTGCCCATATTCACCTTGTTTGTTGCCTTCTCACTTTCAGTCATGTTTGTGTTGTTTCATGGAGGTTTTATAGATGGAATCTATTTGGAGCTTTAACATTCCCCAAGAGTCATGGTTTTCACGTCATGAAGACACAAGTGTCAATACAAGCAAGTTTCACTCCAAGAGAAGTCATTTCCATTTTTGGGCTCTTAATCCTGAAATGCAGAAAATAGAGGTCCTAAGGTTTTTATGGATTAATATTTGATATGATAGATGATGCTTTCACCATTTTTATTATTTTGGTTTTGAAGCCCTATCTACTTAGTATAACTATGCCAAATTTGGGAGCCAAAGAGTAAGTGGAAGGCAGAGTTTGAGCTCCTCCGAATTGCTAAGAAATCATTGAAAGTAGATAGTGTTGTCTACAAGATTTTAAAGGAAGATGACGGTCATACTATGCATAGTTAGTCCTAGGCCTATTCTTGCAAGAGGGAATAATTCCAAGAAACTCAGTAATCAATCGTGAGCACTTATTCAATGGAAGGGGTGATGACTAAATAAAGTGACCTCTTAGGCCTATCCCCTGTCCATACATAGGGCAAGGTAGCCACTGAAGGCAAGGTTTAAATGGATTACAAATATAAGCTAGTATTAAGGAATCAATAATGGAACTAGGTCCTAGTCTGAGGCCTCCAAAGCTAAATACAATCTTAGTAAACCTTATACACCCCTGAACATGCTCCAAATGACTACATAGAAACCTACAGGCCTGGATTATCCACCTATAACCAGGGGTTTAGTCTCAGTCAGGAATAAAGTGGTTTTTATGACCAATCAGAGAATACAAGTGGATGAAATGACATGAAATAATAGTGCTAGGGAGATAGCTATAAGTTTGCATGCACCTTTAAGGTTAAGCAACCAACTTGGAAACCTAAAACAAGGCAAAATATGCACCTACAACCTGGTATTAGAGTTGGTCTCAGTCAAGGGTAAATGAGGTCCTTGGAGCTCAATTGGAGCATGTAAGTAGATAGAATGATGATCATGATGCTAGAAAACAAAACAAAAAGAATTGTACACCTTTTGGTCTGCCAAATGCATGGTTGTAGGTTCTTCCTTGGTGATATAAGGTAGCCCTAATTGCTCCCAAAAGGTGGCTCGATTCATGTCAAGGTTGGAGACAAATTCTAATTTTTGCACTAACCTAGAGAATGGTTTGTAGGCTGGTTTAATTCCTTAGATAGTGGACCTAAAAGATAGGCCCATGGGTTGAGATAGAGGGATGGTAACCTCATCCTTTTACTCAATCAAAGGATGCAAGGTTTGAATGGGTGGCTCCTCTGTGGGAGGTGTAGACATGGGGGCTTCCTCTTCGAGAAGGATCTTTGAAGGGGGAGTAAGTTGTTCTGTGGTTAAGGGAGAAGGTAAGATGGGTGTGTGCTCTGGTATATCGATTGAGGGAGGGATTGATGGCTCCACTACCTCAATAAGTAGAGGAGGATAAAGAGGTGCTTCCTCATTTTGGGTCTCTAAAAGAGGAGAAGGTAACTCCACTACCTCAATAAATAGAGATAGTGAGGAACAAAAAGGTTGGGTGGTAGGTTATTCAGCAACGAGCATGCTAAGAACCATGTTAACAATATGGGCATCGTGAGAGTACTCAACCATATTGCTCTCATTTTTCTTAGGTGTATGATTGGGGAAAGGTTGCCTAAAGATGTCAAGGGCCTGGTTTGGAGGTGCATTGGGGTTATCCAACATAAATTTTCCCTTATTAGTGAGGGAATGGACAATGCTCTTGAAGGTATTACACCTACTAACATCATGTCTGATTACTTGATGGAAGGCACATAGATCATTCTCATGGTACCATATAGGCATAGGATGAGAAGAATCAAATTGTTGAGGTGGTTTGATAGGAGGAAGTTGTATGATATTAGCTTTCAATAACTTGTCCAGGATTAAAGCATACGATTCTCCAAGTGAAGTAAATTTCTTCTAGGCATTTTAGTTTTGGTTTACCGTGTTCTATTTTGAAGAACCAGAGGAACTTGGTTGGTTGGTAGATGATGGAGAAGCAACTTTTAAGACAACCACATTCACAGTACCCTTGATTTTGGTCCCAGTGTTGGTTTGGTTGCTGGGTTTGGAGGAGGAAGCCTAATTGGTTTTATAGGTAGAGTTCTTGTTTTTTAGTTTTAGCTTTCCTTCATTGATGGATCTATTCTCTTATTTACACGCTATGGTGAAAGCTTCATCAAAAGTTTAGAAACTTTGAATAGGCAATATGGAAGAGATGTGCTTAGCATGTGCCCGAACAAAGAGTTCGATCAATTCGGGTTGGGGTAAGGAAAAAGAGAGTTGGTTGATTAGGTTCCACCAATGAGCTAAAAAATAGGCAATAGATTCATCATCAAGCTATCAGATAGAGTAGAGGTCAGTGATGGAAACCTTCTTGGAAATATTTATCAAAAAGTGATCCAAGAAATTTTGAGCTAGTAGAGTGAAGGAGAAGATGGAAGGCTTGATTAAGGTACTATACCAATCCAATGTTGATCTTGACAAAGACATAGGAAAAGTGTAGAGAAAGGCATCATCATAGGCATTAAAATAACATGAATTCCTAAATGCCTTGAGGTGCTGTTGGGGATCCTCCTTACTTTGAAACTTAGAGAACTTGGGAAGTTCCCATTAAGGAGGATATGGCCTCATAGGCATATATGGGTGAATGGGCTAGTTATAGATATGGTCATATGATAGAATGTTGTGAGATCCAGAGATGGATGACTCTAAGGTAGTCATCTTATCCATGAGCATTTTCATTAGGTATATTTGGGGTGATGCACTTGAAGGATTGTAAGGTGCATATAGTGGTTGGGGTTGAGTGATATATTGATAATTTTTCAGAGGTTGAGAAGTTGCCACATATGGGTAAGTGGTCACAGGTTGCTGGGTTGAAGCCACATATGAATATGTGGTCACTGGTGGTTAGGTAGAGGATATGTACTACGAAGTGGGCATAAGTGGTTGAGTCAGAGGTAAGGGATAAGTGGTAACCCTAGTAGTGATAGGCAGTAAGGTAGAAGGTATTATTACTACTATGTTTTGAAGCAAAGCGGGGGTAGCCAAAGGAATGGTAGTGATGGTGGTAGTGGGTACTCCAATAGTAATAGGGGTATGGGTAGGTAAAGGTTGGGTGGTCGTCATGTTGGAAGAATTGTTAGTCAAGCTAGGAGGTGTTTGGGTGTTAGAAGGTTGAGCTGGTTGGTTTTGCATGGTTGTGTTAGACAAGTTGCTAGCTGAGGCAAATGTCTGAGTAGCTAATGGTTGGGTAGTGATAGTGGCAAAAAAAGATTTTCTTAAGAAAAAAAAATTGGCATGCTATAAGGTGGATCGATAGGTGGTGCTGAAATGGGTGTATGGTGAGCTATTATGCTAAGATAATGTTGTGAGGCTACCAAGTTATTATCCAAAAAGGCATCAAAGTCTGGGTGACCTTGGGAGACTATTTGAGGCACACCAAAAGCATCAAAATGATGAGGAGAACTCTTGACATATGAGTTATAATCCATAATTGAAGAGGTAAAGGAGATTGGATAATCTATAGAGGGGTCCTAACTTGTTAATTCTCTCCGTTGTTGATGAGTAAAAACTATGCAAGTAGGTTGAGGGGAAAACACAAATAATCTTACAAGTCGATCTTAGAGAAAGCAAGAAAATTATAAAAAACCCAACACATGCTAGAGCACGTTAAAATCCTATGGTTATTTTTAATCTTGCTTTTGGCTTATGCCTTAAGTATGAGAATGTGTGATAGAAGTTGGCTTGTAGATCAGGTACTATAGAAACATTCTATGGTTGGTTTCAGGTTGTTTAGGTGCTCAAATAGATCTATGTTGAGAATCAATACATGGCTTGGTATTGGGACCTATCCCCTCACTTCACACACTACAGCGATAAGGGTGTCAGGTGCTTATCCACTATATACTAGTTTTTAGAGTTTATACTCAAGCAAAGATCTGAGTTGGTTCTCCCCTTGGTAATGACCTCCAAATAGGATTATCAGGAAAGGATAAGGTGACTACTAGGTGATGAAATCCTGGTTAGGTCTTGTCTCAAGTTTGTTTGATGTTTAATTGATGAAGGTGGTTTGGTTTAGTGTGTGCAACAAAAGTGATGCTATGATAAAATTACTATGTCTTAATTCAAATTGAGCTAAAATTAGAAGCAAGTAATGGATGCACTTGATTTTAAACCCAAAATAAATTTTAGTTTCATTAATGAGCACAAATAGAGAGAAGAGCTTACATATGCAAAGAAAAGAAACCCAAAGTAAAGACTCAAGGTCCCATTGGGCGTGCTAGAATGTTTCAATGAATTTTAACTTATACCTCGAAAAGGGAAGAAGAAGAAACTAAATATGAGTATGGTTGAAAAAACTATTTGGTTCTATGCACGTTAAATCAAAAGATTGTGAAGGACTCCTCTTTGGCTTGGATGACCTGCAAACAAGATAACACTAAAGCAAATGGTTGGTTAGATAGATAGCTAGGTAGATTACCTAGTGCTAGCTAGATCCTGGAAGTAAGAGCTTCCTTGAGGGTTGTCAATCCACACATTTTAAACAATTAAGTTTATAAATAGAATAGAAAGTACTTGCATCAATAATCAAAAGATACTAAAATTGAATACAAGAAATGTTTGTTAAAGAAATAGGCTAGAAATGACTAATATAACGATAAACAAGTTAATACTAGTGCTAAATTTCTCAAGTCTATTTTAGAAAATTAGGCAAGGGTTTGTGAACAGGCAGGGACACAAAAAAATAGATTTGGTTAGGAATAGGTAGGTGGAAATAACTTTCTATTAGTTCCTACCATAGTGACCGTAGTGGCTGGGATGACCATCAATGGTCAGGGTGACCATCGGTGGTTAGGCAGATCGTCGATGATTGAGAGAACTATCGATGGTTATTGTGTATAGATCTGGGTTGGTAAATGGTCAGATTGATGGGATCACAAAGTTGGATTTTGAGAGGTCAGTTGGTGTTGGGCTAAGTGTGAAAGTAAATAAAGTAGTTGAATACTGAAAAACAAATACTTATCTTACAAAAGTTGATCAGGTGGATGACTTGTTGGTAGAGTCTAACATGATTTTGGTAAAGTAATGATACTTGGTGTTTTAGTGAAGTGGTGATAACAAGTTAACTCTCTGATGTGATGGTTGGATCACTAGATTGTTGATTATGATTTACCTACAAAATAAAAGAAATCTGGATGCACAAGCTCTAGATAACAATTGTAGATGGATTTTTACCTCCCTGCTCCTCTCTTTTTATAGGCAAAGCAAGAGAGTTGCAATAATACATTATCTAGGCCTTCTAATTATAACTCATGCATGCAATGGCTTGCATGTGGATTATGATAAGTTATATTTAGAAAAGCAAGGTGGGTGGTTTATATGCTTGTGGTTAAGGTGGTGCACCCTAACCGTCAATGGTCAAGGGTGAAGGTAAGAAAGTGGGTAAAAGGGTAGGTTAAGTTAGTTGGGCAAACTGACCACATGTTAGGCTTGATTAGGGGTTGAAGGTTTAGATGGTCCCAAAGTGGTCCTAGGGCAGTCTAGGGGAATTTTGACATTTGAAATTGTGATGTGCAGATTTTTGGTGTCTACAACCTGCATGGAAGAGATGCATAAAACCATCATCCATCCATTTGATATTTTAAAGAAAGTTACCTTGTAGCTATTTAAAAATCAGCTACTATTAGAGAAGAGGGGAAAAATGGCAAACAGTAGTTGAGAAACTTCAAATTCTTTAGAGGCAAACATTTGTATATGGAAAATAAAATATGAAGTAATACCTTCATCAATCTCAATAAGGGATGTCATATGGTACTCTTGTAAGTATTAAGAGAACGTTGGAGGTAGCTTGGCATAATTTGATTCCAGTTGATTTAAAAACTCTTGTTGCTTCAAAATATCCTATGAATGATCAACATTTATTGAACAATTCATCTCCTGTTTTTGAGTATCAGATTTGTCTAATGGAACCCCATTGATCTTTTCATTGCATAGGTTTGAAAATTGTTATGAGGAATAAGTGTTTGGTAAAAAATCCAATAATGTTTCAAATTTTATGAAAGGATGTAATGCATTTGAAATTAGTACTTGGCTAGGGTTTGTATATGGTGAGAAACTTGGAGGCTAAAGATTCATCCCATAGTATCACGCTTCTCAAAATTTCTTCCACTTGGAGGAATTGACTTGCTTGTTGCTTTTTTTGCTAGGGAAATGAACTTTCAGTGGCTCCATAATTCTACACAAATCAATGGTTAGGCATGAGATGGAGTACAAAAGAGAGTAAAGCTAAAAAGGAAAACTTTGAATTCTTAAAATCCCCTTATTAAAGAGAGGAAGTAGCGTGTGTGAAGTGTAGTTTTGGATTGCAATGCAAATTTTGATCTCTTAAAACCTTGAAAGAAATGATAAATTCATCTAAACGTAGCAGAATCCAACTATTTCTAGTAAAATTAAGGCATGCCCCTAGACATGCCCATTTTGTTGGTGGCACGTGACCCCCTCTACCATGACCAACAATCAAAGTTATCTAAGAAAATTGGGTTTGTGAGCTGTCTTCAAATATGCATGCCTTGAACCTTAACAATGTTCATGGTCTCCAACCTAGCATTCCAAGTAACTATAATTCAAAAGCTCCTCCAATATAACAACTGATACAATACACAACTCATTTGGGGTTTCCCACTTGATTTTCTCCCAAGTTACTTTTTTGGGAGATATGATAACTGTTAACTACAATATGGACATCCATCATATAGAAGGCGAGTCATACAAATGATAATAGATTCATTTTTTGAGTTATAAAAATAAATAATTTATGATTTAGTATCAACCACTCTCTACTTTCTCTTATTGAACTACAGGTTGTGTGAATGTGTGGCAAAAATTGTGGAATCACAAAAGAAGAATTTTATGCCATGCTCCAGGTATGTAGGTTGGAGATCAAGTCATCTCCATGTGTTCCACATGTCCACATTAGAATAATTAATATTATAATTATCAAAGTTTCTAATTAAAATATGTAATCTAATTACATACAATTTAAAATTGATAATTGATTAGAGTTTATATTATAATCTGAAACATAAATATTATAAAAAAATTGCTTCCCATATATATATTGGTAATATTTTTAGATTTGAAAAGACATATGTCATTATCAATTTAAATTGTATTGAAGTGGAAGGAATATGCCTAAATAACATTTGAGGTATATATCATTATTTTCATGTTAAACTATATAATATACTTTATAATAATTATTATAATATGCATTCCAAATTCTCCTATTAACTACACAAACATTAGTTAATTGAAAACTAAATCCTATAGTCCTACCTTGGCAAGGACTAATAAAATAAAATAATAATACTAATAATATGCACATATATTTATATTTATATAATAATAAAGGTTTTGGAAGGGGTTTGGGGGCACGATGCATGAGCCGACCCTAACCCCATCCATCTTGAAGTAAGGAAGGGGTCAACCAGCCAGACACCCTGCACTCTTCCTCTCCCTCGCCTTCCCCCCCTCCCCCCTTGTTTTTTTATAGGGCCGCAAGCCAATCGAGTCTGCAGATATAATAATAATAATAATAATAATAATAATAATATACACACACATATAATGGAAAATAAAAGAATAATATTAATAAATAAACAAATTAAATATATTCTTATATTTGTAAATGAATATATAGATTTAGATTTAGATTTTCAAAAAGAAAAAATATACAACTAGGGTTTGAAGCATACATATATGAAATCTATATGCAAAATAGAATCTCTATATAATCATAACTTTGAATATTTAAAAGAGAATTTTGAATTTCGAATATATATATTTAAAGTATTAAACTATGTTTACACGCTCATAAGATAAATTAAGGTTTTAAATCAAAAATTTAAATTTATTAACTCTTACCTTGATGTGTGTGTGTATTATTAGTCATTTTTATAGAATTATTTTAATGTGTTTTGGACATTTCACTTGTTTTAAATAAATACTTAAATTTAAGATTGTTAAAATCTGATACTTGGAAGTAATTATATTTAGATATGAAATGTGTAATTGTTAATTAGATCAATTTTACTCTTGTTAAGAGTAATCTTTTTCACCCAGTTTTGTGAGGCACTTGTTGGAGCAAAATTTCGCTACCTTTTTGTTGTTTTGGAAGTCAATTTAGAATCAACATAAATAAAATATGTAAAAAAATATATTTCTCAAATCTAAGAATTGTTGACACTTAATCAAAGAGCTTCCTCACAATTTTGAGAAAGTGGTAGTGGTTCCTGGGATCGAGGATGGCTGCGAATGGGAGGAAGGCGACGGATGACCCAGGCGAGGGTGTGGCGAAGGGAAGGCCTTCCCAGGAGCGACGCACCAGGTGAAGGAGGTTTTTTACTCCAGCGACCGGCCCAAGGTGACCAAGGTCAATGGCTGCTTCCCACGCAGCCAAGAGCGCCCTGTTTTGGTGGTTTCACAGGATTCAGTAAGGGAGGAAGCAGAATACCTGTCAGCCCATGCCCTGATATGTAAGTTTATGGGCATTAGGATATCCTAGACTGCCCTAGAAGCATGGATGAGGTGTACCTGGTAGATAGAAGGAGAGATAGATGTTATGTTAGCTGCCAATAGCTATTTCATGGTAATTTTTTCCTCAGTTTCTAATAAGAACATAATTTTTGAAGGGGGACCTTACTTTTATGACCATATTGGTCTGTTTATTAAACCATGGCACTCAAGTTTCAATTCGGCAGAGGAATTGCCTGACCAAGTCCCTGTCTGGGTGTGCCTCCCAAGACTCCCCCTAGAATTTTGGAGAGAAGACATCCTCAGGTAGATAGCTGCCTTACTGGGAACACCCATTGATGTTGCACATCAGTCCTTAGACAAGAAGTTCATCTCCTATGCCCGAATTTGTGTGGAAATCAACCTCAGCAATCCTCTCCCGAAATCCTTGGAAATTTGTATGGGGGCTTCATCTTGGATCCAGCAGATAGACTATGAGTCCATTCCATTTTGTTACAGAATTTGCCATGTTTATGGCCACCTACACTGTCAATGTCCTCAGGGATTGAAATTCAGAGGAGCTGACTTAGTTGCAGGGAAGGAGCCAGGCCATTTGGCTCACTTGGGAACATCAGCTGGCCCGTCTGGGAATCCTACTTCTATGCAAGCTCAGTCAAATTCAGCTTCTGCAAATTTGGGGGCAAATGAAATGAAGGGCCTTGACAAGGAAGGCTTTGTCCAAGTTCGCCGCCGAGGTAAAGGACGTGGGCAAAAGCACAGGAACCAAGACCGGTCCATTGAACTGAGCTTTAACCGCTTTGAAGCATTGGACAACATGGCCATAGAAGATGGCATTCCACTTGATGAGATGGGAGATCCCCTTGGGGGAGTGGAGAAAATTTCTCTTCTTAATGAGTCCCAGGCTATGGTGTGTCAACCAAGCTAGGAGACTAGCTATGCACCAGAGGACAGGACTCTGGAGATTGTCTTAGCGCAGCAGGTTAAAGAAGGCAGCTGGGCTGAGATGGTGAAGGATCCAGAGGCTATCAGAAAAGATAAGGGTGTGTCAGAAGCATTAGGCCTACAATAAAGACCTTTCAAGAAAGCCTCTTTCTCCTCGCAAGTTAGGCCGGGGCGCAAGAAGGATCAGGAAAAGTTAAAACTTACAGGAGATCTATTGGTAGAATCTGGTGTGGTCAAGACCCTGGATCAGCTCTTCACCCCATCCTCCCAATGATTTTGCTCTCTTGGAATGTAAGGGGGATGCATAGTTTCCCCTGGCAAAAAGCTATGCAGAAATTGATTGTTGAGCATTCTCTGGATATCCTCTACATCCAAGAGACTAAGTTGTCTGTTGAAGCTATGTCTGATTGTCAGCATAAATTTTGGGCTGCGAGACAGTGTCAGTGTGTGGGGGCGATTGGTACTGCAGGGTGCTTAGCAATATGTTGGGACCCTGGAAAGGTCACCCCACTACAATGGATGGCAGACATCTCGGCTCTATCCATGATGGCAGCTACTCCAGAAACTGGAGAACGAATCCTTGTTACTAATGTTTATGCAAGCAGGGATTATTATGGTCACCTCAGGCTTTGGAATCACTTGTGCTACGTTCGGAGCTGCTTCCCCTATCTGCCATGGATTTTGAATGGAGACTTTAATGATGTCCTCAGTCTTGAGGAGAAAAGGGGTAGATTAAATCGTTTGGATCCCTCGTCTGACCTGCTGAGACACAACATAGAGCGGCTTCGCCTGGCTGATGTGAAGCCCATTAATGGTCTTTTTACCTGGAGTATTCAGAGAATCGGTAAGGATGCTATTTCTGAGTGCTTAGATAGATTTTTAGTTTCTTGCTTTTGGTTATCTAGTGCTTTTTCTCTTGCTTTCGAGATTCTTGCCTGGAATGGGTCGGATCACTGGCCCATTAAGCTCACAACCAGGATCATTGAAGGGCCCAAGAAACCACCCTTTAAGTTCCAGCTTATGTGGCTGCGTGACTCTTCTTTGCGCCCCCTGGTTACCCACTGGTGGAAGCAGGGAGGACCGGATTATGGTACATCGATGTTTTGCTTTGCTAAGAAGCTCCAGTTTGTTAAAAGAAAGCTACAGGTGTGGAATAGTAACAATTTTGGCAACCTTAATGCTATGAAGAAAAAAGCACAAGAAAAGCTGGACAATACTACCAGGCAGATCCTTGATTTTGGTTTGACTGAGGATCTTCGGAAGGCTAAATTTTTGGCTTTGAGTGAGCTTCAGGAGTGGGAACTTCGAGAAGAAATCTTTTGGAAGCAGAAAGCCCAGATCGATTGGCTTCAGGAAGGGGATTGAAATACTGCCTTCTTTCACAAGTCTGTGCAGGCGAGGTGCAACAAAAATTTCATTGCTGCTCTGGAGCTTCTGAATGGTACTCGGGCTACCTCCTCTTCAGCTATTTCTGAGGAGGCCATTCAATTTTTCTCAGAGCTTTTGATTGATAATGCGCCCTTTGTTGAGAGGGAAGAGACTCTGATTTTGTCTTACATTCCTCCTGTCATAATGCTGGATATGAATGCTGAACTCCTGAAACCTGTTGGCAAGGAAGAAGTTGAGAAAATTGTTTTCTCCATGCATAGAGGTAAAGCGCCAGGCCCAGATGGTTTCCCTGCAGAATTCTTTCAAGAATTTTGGGATATCATCAGTCAGGATCTGCTGGAAGTGATACAGGAATCCTTTCGTAACAAAGAGATGCTTAGAGCGCTCAATGCAACCTTTCTTGTGCTGATCCCAAAGCATGAGCAGGCGACTTTTTTGGATCAATTTAGACCCATTGCTCTCTGCAACACGGTTTACAAAATTATCACCAAGTTGTTAGCTGAAAGACTTAAGGCTTACCTCCCTTTGATCATTTCTGAGGAGCAGGGGGGCTTTGTGGTAAGAAATCAGATTTTGGATGGTGTTGTGATCACCTCGAAAGCAATCCATTCCATGAGCAAATCACAGGAGAAAGCTATGTTTATCAAGCTTGATTTAGCTAAGGCATATGACAGGTTTGACTGGAACCTCCTGCAGAAAATCCTTTTGGATTTTGGCTTCAGTCAGGATTGGATTAGGTGGATTCTAAGCTGTATTACTATGCCTTCTTATTCTGTTCTCGTCAATGGGGCGCCTTCTAGGCTGTTCGGTGCCTCTAGGGGGCTTCGCCAGGGGGATCCGATCTCCCCATACTTGTTTATTATCTTGGCTGAGGGGTTGGGGCACCTTATAAAATCACGAGCAGCTCAGAACCAGATTTGTGGATGGAAGTGGGGGAATGGAATTCCCAACTTGACTCCCCTCCAATTTGTGGATGACACTATTCTGATTGGGAAAGCCCATATGAGGGAAGCGCAGGCCTTCCGTAATACCTTGGACACATATTTATTAGCTTCTGGTTAGAAAATAAATGAACACAAATCTTCCATTTATTTTTTCAATACCCCGGTGCCCATTCAATAAAGAATTGTGGCTGTTCTCAGATTTCAGATACAGGCTCTTCCAGTGACGTATTTGGGAGTTCCCATTGTGGTTGGGAGGCAACCTAGGCTATTTTGGCAAAATGTTCTGGATAAATTAAAGTAAAGAGTGAATCACTGGACACACAGGTGGTTGACAACCACTGGGCGGGTGACTCTTCTGCAATCTGTAATTCAAGCTCTGCCAATTTACCGTAGCATGGTCCAGGCTGCCCCGATGTATTTTCTTTGTGAGTATGATGCCCTGTCTCGGCAATTTCTTTGGAGCGGTAACTTGCGGCATTCGAAATGGAGTCTGGTGAATTGGGCCACTGTTTGTAGACCCAAGAAGGAGGGGGGTCTTGGACTCTGATCTGCTATCCTGGCTAGACAAGCTCTTGCGGCAAAGTTATATTGGCGTTGGTGCTCTAATCAATCTCATCTGTGGGCCTAGATCTTGTCAGCAAAATATTTCCCTGGGGCTATCACGACGGAGATTCCTAGATTCTCCTTGGAGGGTAGAGGATCGATGGTGTGGGACACTCTCAAGGTGGGGGCGCATTTAATTCAGTCCAGGCTATTTTGGATTTGCAATAATGGTGCTGATACGCTTTTTTGGGAGGACTCCTGAAATGGAGCTTCGCCCCTCCTCTCCTCTCATCCCCATTTGCAGGCCCTATGTGATGCTTTCCGTGTGGCTGGCTGGGATACCGTCGAACACTATAAAGAATCTTTCAATATTGGGAGAACTGTTGCTTATAAATGGACGCATATGTTGGACTGGCCTCCGGGAGGCACTGAGGAAAATAGAAGGGAATTATCTCAGCTCCTGGTTGGTAGAGGATGCAGCTCCTTGCGTGAGTGTGACGAACTGGCGTGGGGAGGCGCCTCAATTGGGTATTATTCTGTCTCGTCTGGTTATCTGGAGCTGACAAAGGACTATTTTAGCATGGCTGAGTTTCTTTGGGGTAAGAGAATTTGGAATTAGGTTTGTTTGCCGAAATGCAACTTCTTTGTATGGACCCTCACCTATAATCGTTGCCTGACTTGGGACAACCTCTGTAAAAGAGGCTTTCAAGGTCCGTCAAAGTGTATTTTGTGTTGTGAAAATGCTGAGACGACTGAGCACCTTTTCTTTCAATGCTCTGTTGCCAGAAGGCTATGACATATGTGGTGGGAAATTTGGGAACGACCTTGTTGGCACGTGACATCCTTGGCAGACTTTTGGCTTCACCTGGAGCGACCTCCTAGCAGGGCGCCTTCCTTGCAACAGGCCTGGTCTGCTGGTCCTGTGTTTATTTTGTGGAACCTCTGGATTGAGAGGAACCGTCGCACTTTCCAGGAGCGCTCGATGAGTTCTAGGGAGCTGTGGTTGAGGATCACCATAGCGCTTTAGGAGACTATTTAAAGCAGTATGCGTGGTGGGACGGACCTAGAGCCGTGGGATGCCAGAGTGATGGCGCGTTTATCCCCTGTTCCGTCCCCCAATGGCGACCTTGGGTAGCACACGCGCCCCCCGACCTCCACCAGGCAAAGGGCGTGACCAATCAGTCGTGTTGGGAAGTGGACGCCACCAGAGGAGGGACTTGTGAAAGTTAATGTGGATGGCTCCTCGAGAGGCAATCCTGGTATTGCTAGAATTGGCGGCATTGGGAGAAACAGTTTGGGTTCTCCTTATTTTTTGTTTTCGGTCCACAAAGGTCAGTTTACCAATAATTTAATGGAGGCGTCGGCTATCCTAGAGGCTTTGCAAATTTATTGCCAGAAGGGGTGGCTAAGTGTTGTTTGCGAATCGGACTCGCAAGTCATGGTTAACCTGTTGAGGAACTTGCATCTTGATGCTGTGGATTGGCAGTTGGCTGCCATTATTAAGTAGATTCGTCAGATTAGTCTGGTATTTGAGGCAATCTCCTTCAGGCACATCCCCTGGGAGTGGAATGGTGTGGCCGACCGTTTGGCAAAATGGGCCATGGAACATGGGCCAGATTGGGCTATTTTTGACTAGGAGGGACTGCCCGCTGGGCTTGCCCCCATCCTGTCGCAACTTCTCGATCAGGATATGTTACTGTAATCTCCCCGATTTCGGGTTTCTTTGAATAAATTTTTACCCCTTCTTAGTTGTAAATCTAAGAATTGAAATAAATTTAAAATAGATTAAAATTGATAATATAGAATTAAAATAAAATTTAGCCTAAGTTCTACTATTTTTAACAGGGTGTTTTTCGAAGCTGATTTATAGAGAAATTTTGCAATGCAATTTTTGGTCTACTAAATTCAATTTGAAATGCATAATAAAATCATCATTTTATTTCAAACTAAATTATTCCAAAGCCTTAAATACGTAAATTCTAGCTTAAAGAATAGGTTCTAAGAGTTATAAAATTTTATTTGTCTTGTTATAAATTAAAACAAAGGTATTTCCAAACTCGATTTACTCAACTTGGAATTGGTGTGTTTTGTTGCTCTCTTATGCTTCGTAGGTCGAGAAACTCTGTTTAATTGTATTATTTCCAATCCTTGGTGAATTTCAGTAGCTCTGATGTGTTTTGTTTGTCTAAAATAAATGTTATGACTTTAGGACAGTTTTGGGTTGTAAATTCTTTTAGCTATTTTAGGTCATAGATGCATCTTGTTAAATTAAAAAGGGTCATTTGAGTGTTTAAGTTGGAATGCACCACAAGAGTAAGACTCCCCTTTATGCTCAGACTTAGAAGTCTAAATGTAAGTGATCCTTTCATGAGATTCTCCTTGTAACTCTTGATTGTGCTTAGATGCCTTGGGCCAACTAGTGGCTATGATGTTACCCGCAAAGAATAACAATGTTACGCTTAGTCGTGTAGTTGATTGGTGAAGGTTGATTGTATTCACATCTAAACTAACACTCATTTAAGAATGAGTGAAGTATATCTATCCCTGATTCCATGTGTGAAGGATCATTGTACATATGTAGGCATTCTAGGGAGTGGGCATGGGTTTAGCATACTAACTCTTAGAATGACCCTTTGTGTAGGTGTTATCAACTAACTTGAAAATATTCTTGGAGAACATGCTTATATAACTAACCCTCAGGATGTCCTCCTAGTGTGGGCAATTGACAACTAACTTTACTATGTTATTAGAACACGTGCTTAAATTATCTAATTTTTAGTATGCTTACTTAACCATGAATGGTATGGTATTCTTCTTTGCACATGTATTTATCATCAATTTTAATAACGTGGTTTTCTTAGTTGATCATCTGTTGCGGATAGTGACCCCTATTGATTTTTGAGGTTTGAACTTGTTCTCTCCCATATTAATCTTGGACACCATTAGAGACTCATTCAGGAGGTGTAGTTTCTCTAAGCAACATAATTTAGAGATTTTTGAGTCATTGACCACATTAAAATAAGAGAATACAAGTTCTTAGTCATGCATGATTCTTGTTGTAACACTATGTGGAAGAGCTTGGGTAAGCACTTGCACCTTGGGATGTTGTAGATAGTGATTGATGACCGTGAGATGTGTTGTTCATTTGAGTAGATGACTGGAGTTTTAGAAGCTCATCTAAGTGGCGTACTAGTTCCCTTGTTGGCTTAGATTACCAACTTCTTTGGTGATGATATCCCATGAGGGAGGCTTTCACAAGTAAAAGGAGAACTACATCAGACCTTGATTCCATTGAGTGGATATGTAGGCTAGCCAAGTTGTGGTGGGGACATCAGGTCTAGGTTCTTTGGCCAGGTTAGGGTTGTCATCATCATCTTTTATGTTAGGCTTGCATGTAGTTGTTTGGATTAATTTTATATGTTATTTTAAATAAATAGAATTTGAACTTGATATTTGTTTAGATGTTGTCAACCCCCTTATTGGATGGTGAAGCCTGATCTTATTTTAATTCCCAACTCCTGATAGGGGGTATGGTGGGGCAATGCCCTCCCCACTAGGGTCTCCATGGGGGTCGAGGGGGAGACGACCTATTTTGGAGCCCCCTTAGCAGGGGTTCGAAGGCAGTGCATCTGAAGGAAAATTTTATTAAAAATGCACTATAAAATATCCCCCTGGCAGGGGTTTAGGGGAAGCACCCCCGAAGCAAAATTTTATTAGAAATGCACTATAAAATATTGTAATTTCATAGTAAATCTGGACCATTCACTATTAGGTTGTAGATCTAGTGGTAAAAATTATGTTTGTGCATTTTTTCCCTATATGTAACCCTCCTTTCGATATGAGGGCATTGTAATTACGATGACACGTTGTATGTGAGTGAAAAGGATATTGCAGTGGTTGTATTGCAATTTTTTTCCCTTCATTTATTGGACTGAATAATAATAAGGACTGACTATTTTTGTGTGGACGTAGCCCATATTGGATGAACCACATTAAATCTATATCTCTATTATGTTGTGTTTTCTACATTTTATTTCCGTCTTTAATTCATTAATATTTCTCTATGTTCTATATTCCTAACACCCCTTCACTTTAAGTTTGGTTTGCATTTTTTTAACCCTCTTTGCCTTATGTGTCTTGCTTGAATAAAAATATGGGATGTTTTAGTAAGGACTCTCCTTTGATGAGCCTTGGGGTGATAACCCTATTGAAAAGTAAATAGTTACTCTAGTTCACTTTGTTTTCCTTTGTGTTTGTATTCTACTCCCTAGAGAAGGCTTGTAGTGAAAAGTGAATTAAATTAAATGAATTACTTAATTCTTTGTATAATTATGTGTGTCACACTTCAACTATGTAATGAGTAAATACTTATTATAGTGAGTAAATAAACATCACTAAAATAAGATAACAAAAAAAAAATATTACATGGGTTTTGGGACAAAATTGGGCATGATATTTTGGTATTAGAGCATAGGTTCAACACTGGGAACTCTAAGGAAACTTTCTACAGCCAGTTCATTTACTTTGTTGAAGAAATTTAAAAAAAAATGCACTTTTAGTTGGTCAGTATGACTCATGAGACTTCCTACACAGAGGTACTACATCAAATGTGATTTATAATTGGTCAGATACTTCATAGATGGTCAATTGCTTCATAACGGGTTAGTGAGACATTACAACATAACACTTTTGGATAGTGTTGATTCAGGGACTCCTTCAGTGATAAAGACATCCACAAAAATAAATGTTAGTTAGAGTAGTTAAATTTGGGTATCCTACCAAAAAGTAGCAGATAAAAACGTAGTGGTAAATAAGATAGTGGTAAAAATGTAACATGACAAAAACACAGTATGACAAAACATCACAAGGATAAAATGTAGTGAGGAAAAAACAAAGCAGTATTGTTAATGTCATGAAGATGACACAACTTTCAACTAAAGGTTCAAACTCATGAAATCACATTTTTCTCTATTATTTTGCTCTTAAATTTGGTGCATTACATTTCCACCATGAAATGTTAACTAATATCACCAAAATGAACTAGATAACAAACAAACACTGTGATAATCACTAAAATATCCCAATTATGCTCTTCATGACATTTTTGCGACATTACCAATATTGCTATGTTTTGTCCTCATGATGTTGTTGTCATATTACGTTTTTACCGCTATGTTTTTGTCTGCTATGTTATCACATAGAGCCTAAATTTGAGGTTGGTTTGGTAGGAAAGACATGAATATTTTCACATGGGGTACTTTGATACTATGCACAAAGGTTTATCATTAATATTCTCCTTATGGCTACAATAGTGGTAGATAATTTATAGTGATGTCATCAGGGATGGCATAGATCCATTAGTTAGACCGATGAGGATGGTTATTAATGTCATCAAGGATGACAGATGTACATGAGCTGGACCGATGAGACTATTTTGACCTTGTGTGATACTAGTAAAATGTACAATTGTGTTGTGATTGTGAATCAATGTAAATAATTATCTCAAGTCAAACATGTGTACTCTTAAGTTTTATAGTTATTATGTACATATGTAATTGTAACATGTTATGTAAACCCCCGCATCATTGTATATGTAACAAACCCCATAAATAATATAACCTCTCTATGTAAACAATATTGTTATGCGATCACAGAGTGAGTTTGTCATGGTACCAGTACGATATTATGTTGTGAAGTCCAATTATCCTCTTATAAATATGAATATGTTTGTGAAGTACCTTGTGTGCAACTCCTATAATGAAAATGTGGTGTAAAGTAAATTTTGTTCATGTAAACATATGATGTATAAGTGAAAATTGGTGTTATGTAGTAGTGTGTTGTGTTGTGTAACCTTGCATCATTGCTCTAGTATTTGGGTAATGATGCAAGTATAGGGTTCTAGAGTGGATTAGAACTATGTTTATATTGGTCTAGATCAGGCCACAAGTTAAGAAGTGGAGCTTCTCGTAAGCTAAAACCTTTTTTTCCCCTTTGCATGAGGTAGCTGCTTGATTAGTTTAGATGTGTGAACCATGAATACCTTATGCACCATGGGCTCTTCACGCATAATGACCACTTTATAAATGATGTGTTCCTTCACTTGTCCCTTAGTGGTTGTCAAAATAATAGCCTTCGTGATTTATACTTGATGTAGCCTTGTGAACATTTGGGAGACATATGGAGAGAGTGATGGTTTCCTCTTACCTTCGGGAGATAATTGAGGTTTATATTATTTTTTCTCCCCTCAGGTGGCTTTCTTAGCTACATAGTGTCATAATGTGAATTGTTTTCTAGATTTTTGTGCCCTATTTTATTTTAATTTGGTTTCCATTTTAAATTATTTTCCGAAACCAACACTTTGTTCTCTTGAATCTAAATTTTCTTTTACACGAATATTTTGTTGGTGTTGAATTACTTTGATTAGAATTTCAATTTTTATGTAGTGACCATTTGAATCTCACTTTATTACATAATTGAGATGATTTGTTGATATTTAGTATTTCTTTTGAAATATCTCTTTAAGACTATTTGGGATTTGGTTTAGTTATTGGATTATGTTGGAGAGTTTTTTTTTGTTTCTATGTTTGAACGTTGGTTTTGTGAATATCATGATGTGAACATTGTATGCTTATTGCGTGTATGGGGAGAAGTAGCTTGGAATATAGATAGAATGTGTGATGAGCTAGCTTGCGAGGTCAAGTCTTAAACCATCCTCCCACCCACCAGATATGGTAGTTTCATATAGGATTTAACTAAAACACTTGCTATCCTATTCTTTAGGAGGTCTAAATATAATCCTTCTTGGGAGGTCTAAGGAGGTTATATGATCTTATATATGATTTGGCTATAGTTTATGTTTCATTACTTATTAGGAGGTCTAAGGAGGTTATTTGCATAACATAGTGATTGCTTGGTTATTTCAACTTTGATATTGCTCAATTCAGATGACAATTGATGTTATTGCTCAACATCACTTAGTATTGATTTATATACTTCTACAATGATTTAATACTCGTTCTTCATCTTGTATGTTCACCATGGGATGACACATGATTTATTCTATATGAGCTTAAAAGAGATTGATACTTATACACAAACTCTTTCAGACATTTTGATAATATTATTTTGTGATATCAATTGATTCGTGACATATAACGATTATTAGTATTAATGTGTATTGCTCAGTGTTTCTTAGTTTGACTTGACCATGGAATGGTATTGATCTCAAAAAGTACACTCTTGTCAAGGGATGGTGCATAGTTTAGTCACTACATTATCATCATAGAAAAATATTAGTGTTGTGCATGCTACATATCAATGTCATATAGTGACATAATATCTTTGGGTTTCAGTTGGTTGTGACAGATTTGGATGACAATATGACAGTATGGTAATACGCCAGTTTGACACTATGGGATATGCCTTAAGGAGATTAATGTTAATTATTAACTTAATTTTTTTTTAAATTTTAATAAAATCAATTCCACAATAATAATAAAAGATGTTAATAAGTCTTAAACATTAAAGAGAAATCGTTAAGAATAATTTAACAAGCATATTTAGACATTAATAATCTATAATCAAATCTCTAGAAATTGAAAACATAAGTGATAATTAATTTTATATCTATGATAGTTTATGTTAGACTATTTTTAATTTAGTATGTTTTTAGAAGCGTGTAGTCTTCAAGCCCTTAAGTTGGTTTGGTGCATCGAGGACGATGCTTTTATAAGGGGGAGAGTATGTAATATCTCCTATGTTTGAACCTCTGTGACCTTGTTGTTGTGTGTTTGCTTATCTTGATGAACCTTCAAATGTGTAAGAATTCAAATGTTGTTTTCTCCTTTATTTTGAAATATTTAATTGTTAAAATATAATTAGAACAATCTCTTTTTATTTAAATTATAATCTAATGAATAAATAAATCCATATAAATCATGAGAGATTTTTAAAATAGATTTTAGTGGCAACTTATGCCTAGCCTCTCTAGGAAGGATAGAAGAGCTAAGTTAAAACCTAGAGTAAGTTCAATGGATGTGCTTGTGGAGTGTAAATTTAGACAATGTAAGAGAAGTTGTTGATTGTAAAAAACCCTTTTAACTTTGTCCTAAGTTGTTGACTTGGACAAGTAAGGCCACATGGGCTTGTAAGGTTATTAAGAGGTGGTATAGGCTTATAAGGTTACTAAGAAGAGGCATGGGCTTGTAAGAAATGAGATGACTCTAGTAAGAAAAGTACCTTCCCATTTATTAAGTTGGGTGAAAAATCCTTTGGATAAAAATTTAAAATTTCTTTTTCTTTTCACACTTAGTCTTATTTTGGGTTGTTCATCCTTTTAGGAGAAGTGGGAGAGGAGCTTGTATGAAGGAGACCCTCATGGAGCTGGGGAGGTTATGGTAGGCTTGGCAAATGATGGAGAAGAGGTAGGCCTCTTATGTCATTATGTTTGATTAAAATCAAATAAAAGTTTAATAGAAATTATCCATATTTGATTTAATGTTGTTTGAATGGAAAAAAATTAACTCTTTCACCCTCTCTTCTCTATTATCTTCTAATACATTGAATTTTGTAGTAAAATGAATATGAAAATATTATTTTGAAGAATATTGTTATTATTTAATTTATAGATTATATAGATAATTAATATAGTAAATATTTATTTTCTCTTAAACTCCTCAAGTGAATCTATATTGGTGATGAAAAATGAAATTTTTAGAAAAAAAAAACAAAAAAAATTTGTAAATGACCAATATGATTTGTAAATGTTGTTCAATTGTTGTATGAAAAAAATAATTTTTCCTTGTCTTTATCCATTTCTAAAATAAAATTATGAAAAGATAAAGATTGTGAAATTTTACATCATTATCTTAACAAATTAGTAAGTAAATGAGTGAACATTATTTATTATAAAGTTATTACAAACCAAGAGATGTAAGCTAATATGATGTAAAATATATACTTTTTGTGAATAAATGGATATGTAATATTTGTGTCTCCATCTCTTACTAAAAAATTAAATACATAATAATAATAATAATAATAATAATAATAATAATAATAATAATAATAATAATAATAATAAATTATTTATTTTAAAATTATATGAAGTTAATAGATTGTATATATACACAAATATAAATCCCCTTTTTTATCTTAATATTCACTTTCTTTAATTAAAAATTTCATATATATAACACTTCTTTTATATTGATTATAAGTATCCCTCTTCAAATGAAAAAGATTCTCTGATTAATTCTGATAAAATGAGATAAAGAGACATTGAATTTACTTTCACACTTATCATGGAAAGTATTTAAATAAATAAAATATAGTTACAGAAAAATATCCATTTTAATATATGATTTTATATATATAACACTTCTTTTATATTGATTACAAGTATTCCTCTTCAAGTGAAAAAGATTCTTTGATTCTGATAAAATGAGATAAAGAGACATTGAATTTACTTTCACATTTATTATGGAAATTATTTAAACAAATAAAATATAGTTAAAAAAATATCCATTTTAATATATGATTTTTATTTTATAAATATATCAAACGAATAAAATAAGACCAACAAGATTATAAAATTGACATATTATTTAAGAAAACCAAACAATATTAAAATTGTTGTTTTTCTTGATAAAAAATAATAATAATAAAATAATATATGATAATAATGAATACATTATTTTATGTTATAGAATGTAATACATATGTGTGTATACCTCACATTATAAAATACATTGTATTATAAAGATTAAAAGTTAATTAAAAAAAAAAAAAATAAAAAAAAAAAAAAAAAAAAAAAAAATAATAATAATAATAATAATAATAATAATAATAATAATAATAATAATAATAATAATAATAGGAGGTGGTTTTGGAAGTGGTTTGGGGAATGATGCATGAGCCGACTCCAACCCCATTCCTCTTGGAGTAACGATGCCAACCACTCACCATGCTTTTTTTATAAGGTTGCAGGTTGATAGCCTGCAGCAGCAATAATAATAATAATAATAATAATAATAATAATAATAATAAATAAATAAAATCTATCCTTATATTTGTAAAATGAATATAAAGATTTAGATTTAGATTATATATATGGTTTGAAATATATATATAAAATCTATGTGCAAAATAGAATTTTTTGTATAACTATAATTTTAAATCTTTGAAAGAGAAATCCAAATTCATATATATATATATGTATGTTGACTTCTTGTTGTATATATTCAAAGGTTAGTTTTTATATTTGACATTCTCTCCTTGAAGCTCTATCTCTAAACCTGCAATGAAACAAAGAGGAAATGAGAGAAAATAATTAAAAAATAATTTTTATTTGAGAGTTCAAAAGAATTTTGAGTTTTTAAGAGGTTGCCCTAGATTTTAAGGAGGAGATTCCTCCAATCTAACCTAACGGTGACTTAATCCATCACATGAATAGTCAAAGAAGAAACTATATAATTTATTTTATTTACATTTGAGTTTATTTAACTAGTTTTTCATATAAAGCTATCTTTAGACCACTATTAAGTAAATTAAAAAAATTCAAATCCGTTTGAGTGATATTTAACTCTCTTACGGATAATAAAAAAATTAGTAATAGAATATCAACTATTTTATTAAATTATGGTAACTTAGAGGTAAGAGTCAATAAGTTTAAACATTTAATTTAAATTAAAACCTTAATTTATCCTATGAGCATGTAAACATAGTTAATATTATGTGTGTGTGTGTGTGCGCGTGTATTTTAGAATTATTTTAATGTGTTTTGGACGTTTCACTTGTTTTAAATAAATACTTAAATTTAATATTTTTCAATTCCGAAATTTGGAAGTAATTATATTTAGATATGAAATGTGTAATTGTTAATCAAATAAATTTTACTCCCATTAGGAGTCATCTTTTTCAACCAGTTATGCGAGGCACTTGTTGGAGAAAATTTTCGCTACCTTTTTCTTGTTTTGGAAGTTGATTTAGAGTCGACACAAATAAAATACGTAGAAATTAAATCTCTCAAATCTGAGAGTTGAAATCAATTTAAAATAGCTCAAAGTTAATAGTAGAGTATTACAATAAAATTTATCCCAAGTTATGCTATTTTTAATAGGGTGTTTTTCAAAGCTAATTTATAAAAAAAATTATAACGCAATTTTTGGTCTACTAATTCAGTTTGAAATGCATAATAAAATCATTATTTTATTTCAAACTAAATTATTTCAAAACCTTAAATACATTAATTCCAACTTAAAGAATAGGTTCTAAGAGTTATAAAAATTTATTAGTCTTATTATAAATTAAAACAAAGGTATTTTTGGACCCGATTTATTCAACTTGGAATTGGTGTGTTTTGTTGTTCTCCTAAGCTTTGTAGGTCGATAAACTCTATTTAATTGTATCATTTCTAATCCTTGGTGAAGTTCATGGGCTATGATGTGTTTTGTTTGCCTAAAACAAATGTTTTGATCTTAGGACAATTTTGGGTTGTAATCTCTTTTAACTATTTTAGGCCATAGATGCATCTTATTAGATCAAAAGGGATCATTTTAGTATTTGAATTATAACTCACCATGGGAGTAAGGCTCCCGTTTATGCTCAAACTTAGAAGTATAAACGTAAGTGATCCTTTCATGAGATGCTTCTTGTAACTTTTGATAGTGCCTAGATGCCTTGGGCCAACTAGTGGCCATGGTGTTGCCTGCAAAGAGTAACAATGTTACGCTTAGTTATGTAGTTGATTGGTGAAGATCGATTATCTTCACATTTAAACTAACACTTGTTTAGAAATGGGTGAACTACAGCCAACCCTGATTTTATATGTGAAGGGGTCACCATATATATGTAGGTAGTCCAGGGAGTGGATGCAGGCTTAGCATACTAACCCTTAGATTTCCCCTTTGTGTGGGTGTTATCAACTAACTTGAAAATGTTCTTGGAGAACATGCTTAGATAACTAACCCTTAGGATGCCCTCATAGTGTGGGAAATTGATAACTAACTTTAGTGTGCTATTGGAACACATGCTTAAAGTACCTAATTTTTAGTATGCTTACTTAACCATGAATTGTATGGTATTCTTCTTTGTGTATGTGTTTATCGCTAGTTTTAACAACGTAGTTTTCTTAGTTGATCATCTATTGCGGATAGTGACACCCACTGATTATTGACATTTAAACTTGTTATCTTCAATATTAATCTTGGACACCTTTAGAGACTCGTTTAGGAGATGGAGTTTCTCTAAGTAGCATAATTCAGAGATTGTTGAGTCATTGACTACTTTAGAATAAGAGAATATAAGTTCCTAGTCACACTTGATTCTTGTTGTGAAAATACATGGAAGCACTTGGGTAATCACTTGCACCTTGGGATGCCATAGATAGTGATTGATGACCTTAAGATGTGTCGTTCATTTGAGTAGATGACTAGTGTTTTAGAAACTCATCTAAGTGAGGTACTAGTTCCCTTGTTGGATTAGATTTCCAACTCCTTTGATGATGATGTCTCATAGAGGAGGCCATCGCAAGTGAAAGGAGTACTACATCATACCCTGATTCTATGGAGTAGATATGTAGGTTGTCCAAGTTGTGGTGGGGGCATCGGGTCTAGGTTCTTAGGCTAGGTTAGGGTTGTCATTGTCATCCTTTGTGTTGGGTTTGCACGTAGTTGTCTAGATTAATATTATATGTTATTTTAATTAAATAGAATTTGAACTTGATATTTGCATGGATGTTTTCAATACCATTCACTTTAAGTTTGGTTTGTATTTTAGTAACCCTCTTTGCCTTATGTGTGTTGAGAATAAGAATGTTGGATATTTCAATAAGGACTCTCTCTTGGTGAGCCTTGGGGTGATAACCCTATTTATAAGTAAATTGTTGCTCTCATTCACCTTGTTTTCTTTTGTGTGTGTTATATTGAGGTGTATGTTTGAAAGTATTCAGGATCTAATAAATTATAATTATACCTAAAAATATAATCTTGGTATCTTTTTATTAGGGCTTGTTTCTCTTACTAGAGTAAACAACTTCTAAAATCACCTTAGATTGTAACCTCATCCTTTTGTGTTTATGTTCTGCTCCCTAGAGAAGCCTTGTAGTGAAAAGTGACTGAAATTAAATGAATTACCTATTTCTTTATATAATTGTGCGTGTCACACTTCAATTGTATATTGATCGAATCACAATAGTTAAACATTAAGCAACCATATTGAATAAATAAACATCATTGAAATAAGATAACAAAAAAATTTACATGGGTTTTGAGACACAAATTTTGGGCATGACAACAAGTGCAAATTATAGATAAATGCCCTATGTTACATCATCATTAGCGAAGACTTATTTAAAAAATATTTTGATAGACATTTACTCTGATGTTTGACATTTGATGAAGCTAAGTTGGCCATCAACCAAGTACACGCCAGTGAATATGATGGCCATTTCAGGGGAAAACAATGTCATATAAATTACTTTGGAAAGGATATTATTGGCCCACCATGGAACAAAAATGTCAAGAATATGCTAAACTATGTGACAAATGTCAATGACACAACAATTTACACCATGTTCTTTCACAATTACAACCTATTATCTCCCTATGGCCTTTCATGTTATGGGGCTTTGATCTAATTTGTAAAATCAAACTAGAATCTATAGGGGGACACAAATTTATCATTAAAACTACATAATACTTTACTAAGTGGGTGGAAGCCATCCCATTACAATCCACAAAAGGATAAGATATATGTCACTTTCTCATGACGAATAACATTTCCAATTTTGGCCTACCAACGGCCATCATTATAGATAATAAAATCTCTTTTAAGAACAAAATAATGAAGAAATTTTGTGCTAAATAAAAGATCTGACACACGTTATCTACTCTATACTACCTAGAGGGTAATGGTCAAGCAAAGGCTACAAACAAGATAATTAGTAATATCTTGAGAAAAATAGTTGCCAAATTTGATGATGATTGGCATAATCACCTCATCTATGCACTATGGGCTCACTGCAATAGTATTCACACACCAATAAGAGCTACTCCTTATACACTATTTTATGGAACTGAAACATTTATTTTTTTGGAATTAGAAACCCCATCCCTATGTGTATCTCTCAGAGGGATGACCAAATAGAGAAAAATACCTTCATGACTTAGAAAAGTTGGATCACACATGCATCCAATCTGTAGAGCACCTCAAAGTATACAAGAAATGAATCCAACAAGTATATAATAGTTGTGTTCATAACATATAATTTAAAGTCAATGATCTTATTCTAAAAGAGAACCTCATAAATGTCAATGCCAAAGAAGAGACAAAAGAAAAGTTCAAACCAAATTGGCTTGGCTTGTACTTAATTTTAGAAAAGTTCATCCCCAAGGTATATCATCTAGATTCACTCGATGGTAAGGCAATGAAGAATTCATTGAACATCATGCATCTAAGGAGATTCTATATCTAAACAACTCACAATTACTTGTACATAGTTTATCTTATCTTGTTCCTTGTATATAATTCCATTTTCATGTTGCTTATACATAGTTTATAAAAAAAAATACAAAAATAATATAATATGTTCAAAAATACCAAAAACATTCAAATATTTGCTCAAAAAATATAAATTTTAGATTGTATGCATTTCCATGTTTACATTCCTTCTATTTTCTAGGTACTACATATGTTAGTGTGGTCAGTTTTATCATACACACATGCTTCACTAGTTTCCTTTGAGTGTTCTCAAATTACTATAGGACTTAAGTCATCTACATAGATCCATATTTACTACTATCTATCCATTGGGGGCACATATACATATACATAGATTCAATATTGACATATCATCCCATTGGGGGCATCATACTACACAACTTTTAATCTGCCAAGTTATATATTTCTATACTTCACATCACAGAATTAACATTGATTATATCTTGATATTGATTATCTTATACTAAATTAATATTTTTTTGACTACTACTACTATAGACTCAGCTTATGTACATATTTTATCTTATATGGATTTGTACCACATGCTTATACATACTTTCATTTATTGCTTTACTAGTTGAGATTTGATTATCTTTTTGCTTCTACATCTAGTCGAGGCATTTGAATATGCCATTGATCTATGGATCTAAGCTAATTATTTTAATTATGTGTACACTTTGGACATGTGCCCATGTCCTTATGTGTGCTTCTTGATTGTGTATGTGAATATTTAAACATGTCCTTCCATGTGGATCTAAACCAACGTTGCTTGTTCTTTGCATATGTGGACATTTGAACATGTCCTTGTTTGTGTGCACTTTTTCAGGCTTGGTGACATGTGCCCATGTCCTGTGTATTATGGATGCTTGGCCTACTTTGTGTGCCTCATGTGTTTGCATGTATGATTTCATGTATACATCATGGCCATGACACTTGTCTCTTGCTTATTACATTCACATCTAGTTTGTGACGCCATGAGGGACCTCATGCATATCCCCTTCCTCCTTAGATGCATTGATGGACATCATGCCTCATACCGCTTAGTAGTTACTCATATTATATAGATTTTCTATTCATATACATGCTTATTATTGACCATTTTATGAATCTTGCATGCCAAAATGGGCACCCCCTCTCTTTTTTTGCATTGAAACCTTGTTCTTCATGAACTTTTGTGTTGAAACTACGTCTTAACCCTTTAAAAATCAAGAAAAAGTTGCTTTTGTGTAGGTGTAGGTTTTGTCTCATCAAGCATTGGTCTTTTCCAACACTCATAGAGTAAATCGGGTTCTCAGAATAACATTACTTGTAAACTTTACAAGTAATAAGCAGGAGCACTTAACAAACCCAAAAGGGTCTATGGCCAGTTCTAGTGCAAGTCAGGTTTTGCAAAGTACTTTACTTGCCAATTTTCATGAGTAAAAGTAGTTCAAAACCCCGATAAGGGTTAGAGCAGTTTAATTCAAGTTTGTGGGATTACTTGACTTAGGATCTTTCATGATTTGGACTCATTCACAAACCTGAGAGGGTAAAGAAGAAGCAATTGGGTTTTTTGAGACGTCTTTACTTCAAGCTTTTTGAGTAAGTCCTTCAGAAGAGATCGAATTGGTCTTAGATGCTTCTTAAGGCAAGTGTTTTTTCATGGAGGGCACCTGGGCATTTTTTAGGGTCATTTGCAATTTCCCTGAAGGGTATGTGCCCTTGCAGGGGGCACTTCAAAGATAAAATGAAACTTTACAAAGCTTTTGAAGGGTATGTTTGAAGGCAAAATGGACCTTGTGAAGGGATTTTCATCGACATGAGGACCAATACAAAAGTTTCAAAGTGCAACTAGAGGCTTGAAATGCCCTTGTGGATGGCAAATGATTGAAGTAAAGGGGAAAAGACAAGAAGCTCGAAGGGCACTTGCCCTTCAGGGAAAGTGACAAGCGAAAGGAGTTTTCCTTCAGACAAAATGTTCAAAGGTATTTCTTCAGACATTTTGTCTAAAGGAAAATCGAAGAAGGAGAGCTAAGGTTAAATTCCTTCAGACATTTTGTTCAAAGAAATTTGATGGTCACAAAAAGATCGAAGGCTGACAATGCAAAGGAATAAAGCCAAGGAGAATTCCTTCAGACAAAATGTTCAAAGGAATTCCTTAGGACATTTTGTTTGAAGGACATGTCAAAGAAAGGCCCATCCATAGAAAGACCCATAAAGAGCAAGCAAAGAGAAGGCCAAGGCAAAGGAGAAGTCGAAGGAAAGAGATAAAACATGGGCAAAGACAAAGTAGAAAAGACAAAACAAGGAATAATTCCAGCTGCTAATAAAGACAAAGGATAGAATCAATGACCACTTAGACTAAGACAAGTGGCATAGATAATTCAATAGAAGGAGTTAATACATTTAAGTAGAATATATCTACCAAAAACCAATAAAATAGATTGGTTTTTGAACTATAGAGAAGAGCAACCTGTGTTTTCACGCTTCACCATTAATGCACAACCAGTTGCACCCAGCATTGAAGAGAGCATGGTCTAGCCAAAACAACCTGGGGATGGATTTTTCAGTTGTTAGATGGAGTATCCCATGCTTTTGCAGGCCTAAGACAACAAGGGTGATGACTTGGACATCTACAACATGGCTCTCCCATACGTAGTTTGAAGAATACGACAGTAGAATGGTCTTTTGGTCTCTACAAAAGTGTGTAACTCATCATGGGTTTCCATTCCTTGATTTGTTAGCTATCTTGTTTCTAGTTCTCTATATATTTTCAACTTCTCATTTGAAAAAGGGATCTCTTAGCTTATGTGGTGAAGCCCTGAAGGAATTTATCTTGAATCAGAAAGAGCATTTTACCTCCATTTAAGCTTGCACTTTTGCATATTCTATGGTTTTATCTTGTGTTAAGTCATTTTATTTTCATTCTTTCATAAGTTTATTCCAACATATCTAGTGCATAGTGATTTTTTTCTCTTACAGGTCACAGGAAGTGTCTGAAGATGTATAGACAAGTGAATAGGCTATGCAGTAGTGTGTTTCAGAACACCTCTAGTAGTTCTTCCTCCATGTATCTCCATAGGACCCCCTATTGAAATATTGATGCAAGGAAGTTTTTCTCACCTGAATGAAGTGTATGCTTGTTATCCATGGTTTAAAGTGTATACCAAAGCTAAGTAGACTGATTGTTTTGGTGCATCACCTCTTAGCTTAGGTCCCATTTTCAATATTTTTTCTCCCTTTTCATCCCCTGCATAATTAGCAATAGGAGATCCAGGGCCTCAAGGTGCATCAAGAGGAACTATCCTCTAATCTAGAGATTCATCCCTCATGTTTGCAACCCACGATAAGAGGGATGTCTCCATTATGTCACGTGGATGAAGAGAGTTGAGCCTCCCTTCAAAGGGTGCAATCCATTACGTCAATAATTTATGGCATGCTCGATGGGACAATTTTTGTGTCCTACAAGTTTTAGGATTGGTGTTGGTCTTGATTGATCCAAAACTTAAAATCTTTAGTTGAAATATAATTCAAAAAACAAGAAAAAAACAATTCAAATAATGTTATCTCTAAGAAGAGATTTTTTATTGATCAAATTTTTAGACCCAAACATATGTTTATCTTTGAGAAGAGATGTCTGATTTCCAATTCGGGTTACATCTTCATTTATACATGTTTTGAAGGTGTGGGGAGGATTTGGAAGGTCACCAATCTCGAGGGAGATGAATTGGTTTGACTTCCATGATTTACAATAATAAAGAATTCGAGGAATTACTATTTTTAGAAACTTACTATTTTTAGACTACACTACTAAAATTAAAATTTGGGACACTTCTATTGGATTTTAGGGGGTCAAACTTCATAAAAAAATTTCAATGCCATCTCATGATGTTCCCCTCATTATTAGCTTTCCAACGGTTCAAACAGCGAGTCAATTGGAGCTACAGTGCAAAAGTTATGGCTCCCAGAAGTTCTGTCATCAATTGGGGTGGACCCATCACCCGAATTGTCATCTGAATTGTTGCCTGGATCATTCCTCCCTCCTTGAGAAGCAATGGTCCCCATTGCATCAATATTTGTCATCAAGTGTGGTAGTTTTACTTCAATTTTATTCCTGATGCATACTTGGAAGGGACTATGATTTATAGAACTGTGCAGGGCCCAATTTTTCACCATTTCTATTTGACCATCAGTCTGTGGATGGAAGGCTGTGAACTTCTTTAGCTCAGTATCTATTTGCTTCTGTTAGTGTGTTGTTTATGTAGTTGGGGCTATAACATCAACCCTTTTGGATTCTTGTGGCTTGACCACCATGAGAAGAAATTTTTTGGCGTTAATCAGAGAGACAGATGTAGAAAGTGGTACCTCTCGTACCCTGTAGCACTGTGTTCCAAGAGTTAGAGTGATCCTTCAAGTTCTTGATTCATAGATGACATGTCGATCATACATGAATGGCTGACCAAAGAGTACATCACAAACATCTAGATTGACTACATCATATAAGACCTCATCTTGGAAAGGTTTTATTGCATATGAGAGAAGACATTGGTGGGTGACACGGAGGTTTCTCCCTGGACTCAACCATCCAATACTGTATGGCTTTAGGTGAAGCTTCATGGATAGATTTAGGCTTTCCACAACATTAGCAAAGATTAAATTATTTTGACTTCCACTATCAAGAATGAAATGTAGAGGCTTACCTTTCAACCATAACTTAGAGTGAAACAACCTTTCCTTGTCATCTAGCATCTCGGCATGGGTCTGTGATGAAGCAACAATGGCTTTAAGATCATCATCTATAATTTCTTCTTCAACCTCTTTGATTGTAGAGTCTATATGAGGTAGAGTAGTAGATGTTGAGGATTGTGACTCAGAAAGTAGTGACTTGATGGCTCGACATTCTTCTTTGGAGTGAGTTCTAGATTTGTGATAATCACACCACTTTTCAGTCTTTCCTTCCTTTTGCTTCTAATTTTGGCCTCGTGTTTGACCTTCTTTGTCACTTTTCCATTTTGAAGACTGATTCTTTATATTCATTCTTCCATATTTCTGCTCAATCTTCACTGTGAACTTGTATGCCTCACCGATGGTTTCTAAATTGAAGATTTCCATTTCTCGCCATATGTACCATTGTATTCCACCACAATATTTAAGAACCTTATGTTTCTCACTTTCTTGGATGCCCAATCTCATAGATAGAGAATGAAAAATGTTAGTGTAATCTTGAATAGACTGTTCCTTACCTTGGTGAAGTTGTTACCACTCTATATACAGATCATCATATGCTTTAATGGGGTAGTATTCTTCCTTTATAGCTTCTATGAAATCATCCCATTTAGGTTCCATCTCAAGGCCAATATCATCTACACTGAATCTCTTTTTATACACTTCCCACCAATTTTTGACAGGCAATGATGCTTTCGGAAGAGCAAAAGTAATCTTCTCTTTATCGGTGAATTTATTTACAAAAAAATAAGATGACAATTGATCCAACCAATTTTCTACTACATCAGCATTGATTTTTCCTTCAAATGTAGGGATATCAAAATTCCCCTGAACCTTAAAGGGTGTTGGGGCACTGAAAGGATGTGCGAGTGCAGATGAGGATCAATAATTTTTCATCAAAATTTGTTGGAGAATTTAAGTGAATTGTTGTAGCATCTATGCTTGTTATTTTTGGAGGGATTTATTCACCATTTCCTTGAAAGGATCAGATGTCTCGGTGTTGCCACCATTTGAAGTTGTTTAGAGCGAATAGGTGGATAGTCTGCTGGTTCGATTTTCCACCCAAGCTTCCTATAATTTGACCTCATTCTTGGGATCATACACTCTAAAGACAAACTGATCTGATACCACTAATCCAAAACTTGAAAGCTTTGGTTGAAATATAATTCAAGAAACAAGAACAAAACAATTCAATTAATGCTATCTCTGAGAAGAGATGTTTTATTGATAAAATTTTCAGACCCAAACATATGCTTATCTCTGAGAAGAGATGTCTGATTTCCAATTTGGTTTACATCTTCATTTATACATGTTTTGAAGGTGTGGGGAGGATGTGGAGGGTCACCAATCTTGAGGGAGATGAATTGGTTTGACTTTCATGATTTACAACAATACAAAATTTGAGGAATTACTATTTTTAGAAACTTACTATTTTTAGACTGCACTACTAAAATTAAAATTTGGGACACTTCCATTGAGTTCTATGGGGTCTAACTTCATCAATAAAATATATATGCCATCTCATGACGTTCCCCTCATTATTATCTTTTCAACGGTTCAAACGGTGAGTCAATTGGAGCTACGGTGCAAAAGTTATGGCTCTCAGAAGTTTCATCATCAATTGGGGTGGACCCATCACCCGAATTGTCATCTAAATTGTTGCCCGAATCATTGATATTGTTAAAAAATCCAAAATAAGGAGCTATATTCAGCACCTGGTGACTCTACTGGGAAACCAAGTCTCTAGTTAATGACCAACCTAATATCCCATGCCAAAGGTCACTACAAGATCTTCTTCTAGGGGTGTCCCTTTTGAATTTGTTGAGTTACCTTTAAACTCAACAAAAAGGCTAAGGTTTGCAAATACCCACCCTTATGTAGCAAGCCATTTTCCTAAGCCAACCATAAATTATACCTACTCAAGGAGACCCCTGTTTAATCCTTTCACAACCATGGCAACCCTTAGGGCTTACCCTTTTATGGCCTTCAATGGTCAAAGTCCCTTGAACCTTCAATAGTATGACTTAATTCTAGGGACAACTCTCAAAAGTGTTCATCCCTTTAGTGGAGAGGGCCCAATCACTGTTGTCGAGCATATTAGAAACATAACAAAACTCTATAACATCTATAATATCACTAAAGAAAATGTAGCCATTAGATTTATAGCCTTGTCCTTCAAAGGGAAAGTTTTAGACTGGTATGGGACCTTGCCTATGAACTTAGTTGGCTCATGGAATGAGTTAGGGACCCTCTTGACCAATAGGTTTGGGAAAAAAAGTGACCATTTGTCTCTAGCTAAGTAGTTAATCACCATGAAGAGAGCGCCACATGAGTTTATGCAATATTTTAACACTAGGTTCTTGTGAGGCCAACCCCAAGCTATGCTTTCCTTTACTACTTGAAGGCCCTAAATAGTAACATTGCTATCATGATATAGTCCATGGGTGGAAACACTCTGGCCACTACTTATGAGATAGCCATAGCTACTGAAAATTGCCTTGTTCAAGCAAGAAAGATAACTCCTAGACCTCTTATGCCACTCTTTTCAGATTTACAACCCTTGGTCCAACCTGCTTTGCCCACTCTAGCTCCTCTTCCTAATCAAGAGAAGTTGATTGATACCCATGAAAATGACATCCATAAAGTTAAGAGTCTACTACAGAGTGTTACCAATAAGTTAGTTGCCCTTAAGAGACAACAAGCTTAGAGTTATAGGCCAAATCAAGGCTACCATTAGTTTGGGCAAGCAAACAGGCCTCCCTTATAGAATTATAATCAAGGGTAAGGTTAAATTACACATGTCAAGCCTTATCAAAGCTATAATCTAAATGCCCCTTCATCTTCTAAGGCTCTTATCCCCACTCAAAATAATTTGGTGCAGGAGCAACCCAACTATCCACCCTTAGAACATGGCCAAGAACAGGTTGCTTATGCTAGTGAGCTACCAAATCAAAGCATGATTGCACAAGGTGATCAAGTAGCCCAATTCTTAAATTTTGAGATGTCAACACAACTTGGGATAGATAGCAGATAGGATCAATCTAATTCCACTCTCATGAATCACTTAGAAGGAGATTTCTACGCAGTCAACTATGTGGGGAGCACAAGTAATAAGAATGTTGGTGTTGCATCCAACACTAGGTCTAAAAGGAGAGCCATTGATGAAGCTCAATCAACCACTCAAGCACCTACTATGTCTCCTTCACCCAATCAAGTAGGAAGTGTACCTGAAGCATCCCCAAGACCACAAGCAAATCAAAAGTTTCCCAATTTCAGGCCAATGGTTGTAGTTTTAGCTCCTTAGGTTACACCACAGGTTACGATGTTCCCAAGGAGAAATTTAGAGGGGGAAAACCTTCGATCAATATAGTGGAACAAATGAAGAAGCTTCACATGAACATCTCATTGTGGGATTCTTTAGCACTGCCAAGATAAAAAGATATACTCCAAAAGGAATTGTACAGGCTGGGTGAGCAAGTTGTCCCAATAAGAAATGATAATGTGTTGGTAGTAAATGGGGCTCCTCCCATGGCTGGTCAAGCAAAGAAAGATGAAAAGGTCCCTCCCTTTTATTTTTCCTTAATTATTGGTGATTTCTTGGTCCATAATTGCATCATTGATAGTGAAGCAAGCACCTCAAATATGCCTAAATGTATAGCAGAAAAGCTAGGCCTTAAGTATGAGCAAATGACCAAAGGAGTTCTACAGTTGTATGGATCACCAACTAAGACCTTGGGAGTGGCAAGAGGCTTGAATCTAAATCTTTATGCCTATCCAACCTTCTCAATTCCCAATGATGTGGTAGTGGTAGATGTTCCTCATTTCTTTGCTCTTTGCTTGTTAAGGGATTTCACATCCAAGATAGGTGGATACTTGGCAGCCAACTAGTCTTACATGGTTTTCAAGACAAAGTATGGAACTAAAGTGAAGATTGAGTCAGAGCCCATCCATAAGGATCACCTAGAGCCATACTTGCCCAAAGTGGCAAATGTGAACTATGCAATCATTGATAAAGAAGAGTTCCAAGTGGATCAATCTCCATCATCTTCCCTTGTAGGAATTGCTGACCTGCTCCTAGATGAATAAGGAAATGAAAACATTGAGCATGATCCTTACAAGTTTATTGAAGAAGATGGTCTTGGAGTCTACTCCATGCATGATAAATATGCTTTCATGCTGAAATTGATGAAGGTAGACCAAGAGGACTATGGTTTGTGGCAGCTATTCTTTGATGGATCTAGAAGCAAGTTGGGAGTTGGTGGTGGGGCAATGCTAGTTTCACCTTCAAAGGATAAATACTTCTCAACTTTTAGATTTCAATTCTCCTGCACCTATAACTTAGCAGAGTATGAGGCCCTTGTTCATGGCCTAGAATGGGCAAGGAAGAGAGGAATCAAAGAATTACAAGTGTTTGGAGATAGTGAGTTGATTGTGAACCAAGTGAGAGGTCAAAGCTTGACCAAGAACTCCTTACTCAAGTCTTACAAGCACAGAGTGTGGGACCTTGTAGATAAATTTTGCTTTCAACATCACTTCCATTCCAAGAGAGGAGAACAAACATGCTAATAGACTAGCAACAATTGGTGCTTAGTTTGACATCCCAAAGGGGATGAGACAAAGTAAGAATCAACATCATTTAAAGGTGATTGTGAGGCCCTCAATACCAGACAATGTCACCAATTGGTAGGTTTTTAAAGTGACTAGAAAATAACACTTTTCTTGTAGGAGGAATCCGAGTTTGCTTCCAAAAATTAGTCCAAGTTACAACATGAGTATGATGGGCAGATTGTTCAACTAAAGACCAAGAGGCTTCCTAAAGGTTTGGTAACTCTTGAGAGCATTTTCAACGAATACGACCAACTAAAGAGAGACAAATCAAACATGTCAATCCAAAAGGAAAATTATGAAATGGTAGAGATCTACAAGAATAAGTTCCTTGCACTTGGAAAGGTGTGCACCAATGAGGAAAAGCATGCTTTCATTATGTTATGTCAAGAGTTTGCTGATGCCTTCACTTGGGAGTATGGTGATTTGAAGTTATTTGATCCAAGCTTGGCCCAACACACCATTGAGCTTGAGGAAGGTGCCAAACCCATCAAGCAAAAGCAAAGGCCAATCAATCCAAAGATCGAGCCTCTCATGAGGAAGGAGCTCACCAGACCGATCGAGTCCAAGATCATTTTCCCTATCAAACACTCTTCTTGGCTAGCCAATTTGGTCCCTATTAGGAAGAAAAATGGAGAAGTTAGATTGTGTGTGGATTTTAGAGACCTAAATAGAGTCTCACTAAGAGATCACTATTCCTTTCCAATTATGGAGCAAATTCTTCAGATGGTGATAGGTAGTGAAAGGTTCTCTCGCCTAGATGGTTACTTTGAGTGCAATCAAATCTTGGTGCAAGAATGTGACCAATACAAGATAGCCTTCACCACCAACTGGGGAACATACACCTACAGGAAGATGCCATTTAGATTGTCAAATGCTGGAACTACTTCCAATGTGCTATGGATATAGATTTCTAAGGTTTGATCAATGACATTGTGCTGGTTTATCTTTGTGATGTGACAGTCTTCTCCAAGGAGGCAAGTGAACATTTGAAACACCTGAGGCAAATCTTTGAAAGGTGTAGAGAGTTTGGCATCTCTCTCAACCCAAAAAAATGTGTGTTTACCGTCCATGAAGGTAAGCTCTTGGGCCATGTCATTTCGAAGGAAGACCTATCTATTGATCTATAGAGGGTGAAAACCATCTTAGCATTGTCCTTGTCTGAACACAAGAAGGGCCTACAAAGTTTCTTAGGTAAGATAAATTTCATTATGAGATTCATTCCTAACTTTGTTGAGCTTGTCAAGCCACTAACTTCCATGCTAAGAAAGGATGAGACATTCACATGGACAAGAAGAAGAAGAGAAAGCTTTGAAGGCATCAAACAAGCTATCACCCAAGCTCCTACCCTGGCTAGTCCAAACTTCTCCAAGGACTTCAATCTATACACCTTTGGAAATGAAGAGGTAATCTCTGCTATGCTCACTCAAGAAAATGGTGAAAATTTAGAACAACCTCTTACTTTTTGCAGCCAAGGTTTAGAAGGCTATGAGGTTAGATACACGTATGTTGAGAAACAGGTGCTTGTAGTCATATGAAGTCTGAAGAAGTTCAAACATATGTTGTCTATCAATAAAGTTCACATCATGGTGCCACATCCTAGTGTAAAAGACTTCTTGCTGAACCAAGACTTGAATGAGAAAAGGGCAGGGTGGATCACCAAAATAATGGAGTATGACGTAAAGATCAAGACCACCAAGTTGGTAAGAGGAAGAGGGCTGTGTGAACAACTTAATACAGACTTGAAAGAGCCAAAAGAGAATGTTTTGGTACTCCATGATGAACCTACAACAACTGCATCTACAGTCATGAAGAGATGGGCACAAGACATGGTTCATTTCCTTTGAATTGGTGAGTGTCCACAAGGTCTTGATAGGATCAAGAGGAGGCATTTTAGACTCCAATCTCTTCCTTATGTCCTAGTTGATGGAATGATATTCAGAAAAGACTTTTCAGGGGTGCTTTTGAGATGCATTGATTCAGACCAAGTTGACAAGGTACTGTCCAAGTTCTATGATAGACTAGTTGGTGGCCACTTTGCTCCTAATGCCACAACTACAAGGATTATGAGGGCTAGTTACTTTTGGCCCAATTTGCTTAAAGACACTCATGATTGGGTGACATAATGCCAAAATTGTGCCTTATTTGATGGGAAATAATACCTGGTTGCCATGCCTCTTCATCTTATTCAGGTGAGACAACCATTCATGCAATGGGGGTTGGACTTCATAGGGTTAATCAATCCTTCTTCTAGTGCTAGCCATAGATTTTGACTACCACAGATTATTTAACAAGGTGGGTAGAGGCCATATCTTTGAAAGAGGCCAATGAGAGTGTAGTCCTAGACTTCTATGAAGTCATAGTGATAAGATTTGGGGTCCCAACCATGATCATTTTAGATAATGCATTGGCTTTCTTAGGAACACATACAAGTGAGTGGGCATTGAAGTATGACATCTATCTCAACACTTCTTCTAACTAGTATCCACAAGGAAATGGGTTGGTCGAGTCCAAAAATAAGAATTTGATTAGAATCATAAAGAGGATAATAGAAGAAAATCAAAGGACTTGGCATGCCAAGTTGAAGATAGCTCTTTGGGCAAATAGGATCACTCCAAAGAGGGCAGTCAAGAATTCACCATACACACTTGTGTATGGAAGGGAAGCTAGACTTCCTATCTCACTTGAGTTACTAGCCTTGGATCTTGCACATCAAATGTAATTGATGGAGAGTGACAGTTTGAAAGTTAGGTATTGTGAGCTAATGGAGCTTCAAGAAGTGAGAGACCAAGCCATGGATGCCATGACCAGCCACCAACAATAAACAAATAAACATTTTGAAAAAAAGGTCTACGCTAAGGAAATTCTTAGAAGGTGACATTATCTTGAAGTGAGATGAGGGCCAAGGTCAAGCCTAAAAGGCATATGAAGTTTGACGCTTTGTGGAGTGGCCCATATGTCATCTCTTAATGCAAGCAACATTATGCTTTCTAACTCTCCAAGTTGGATGGTGAAGAGCTACATATCCTAGTCAATGGGATATACCTTAAGCATTGTTACTAAGTTTCTTTTGTCATGTACATAGTTTTCCTTGTTTTTCCTCATTTTCCTGAGGTGTTGTTGCACAAGTTTGTTTATTTTTATCCTATTGTGTGTGTTTTTCCTTGTTGTTTGAGGTAAATCTTTGTTGGTTCATAAGTCCTTACAAGGCTATTGTCAACTTTTCAAGATTCATCCTGACTCCATGCCTAATGGACTTTTAGGCCACCAATCTTCTCAAGCATAACATACATGCTTCCCTTGTGAGTCACCAATTCGTTGACCATTTTGTGAATCTTGCATGCCAAAATGGGCACCCCCCTCTTTTTTTTTCTTTGAAACCTTGTTCTTCATGACCTTTTGCCCTAAAACAAGGTCTTAACCCTTTAAAAATCAAGGAAATGTTGCTTTTGTGTAGGTGCAGGTGTTGTCTCATCAAGCATTGGTCTTTTCTAGCACTCACAGAGCAAACTGGATTCTCAGAATAACATTAATTATAAAATTTACAAGTAATAAACAGGAGCACTTGACAAACTCGAAAGGGTCTATGGCCAGCTCAGTGCAAGTCAGATTTTGCAAAGTGCTTTACTTTCCAATTTTCATGAGTAAAAGTAGTTCAAAAACCCAATAAGGGTCAGAGCAGTTCAATTCAGGTTTGTGGGATTACTTAACTTATGATCTTTCATGAGTTGGAGTCATTCATAAACCCAAAAGGGTAAAGAAGAAGCAATCAGGTTTTTTGAGACATATTTACTTCAAGATTTTTAAGTAAGTCCTTCGTAAGAGCCTGAATTGGTCTTAGACGCTTCTTAAGGCAAGTGTTTTTCCATGGAGGGCACTGGGCATTCTATAAGGTCATTTGAAATTTCCCTGAAGGGTATGTGCCCTTGTGGGGGGCACTTCAAAGATGAAACAGACCTTTACAAAGCTTTTGAAGGGTATGTTTGAAGGCAAAATGGACCTTACAAAGGGATTTTCATCAGCGTAAGGACCAATACAAAAGTTTCAAAGGGAAACTAGAGGCTCAAAATTCCCTTGTAGAGGGCAGCCAGTTGAAGTAAAGGGGCAAAGACAAGAAGCTCGAAGGGAACTTGTCTTTTGGGCAAAATGACAAGTGGAAAGATTTTTCCTTCGAACATTTTGTCTGAAGGAAAATCGAAGAAAGTGAGCCAAGGTTGAATTCTTTCAAATAAAATGTCCAAAAGAATTCCTTCAGACATTTTGTTCAAAGAAATTCGTTGGCCACGGAAAGCCCAAAGGCTGACAATGCAAAGGAATAAAACCAAGGAGAATTCCTTCAGACAAAATGTCTGAAGAAATTCCTTCAGACATTTTGTTCGAAGGACATGTCGAAGAAAAGCCTGCCCATATAAAAGACCCACAAAGAGCAAGAAAATAAAAGGCCAAGGCAAAGGAAAACTCAAAGGAAAGAGACAAAACATGGGCAAATATAAAGTAGAAAAGACAAAACAAGTAATAGTTCCAGCTGCTGACAAAGACAAAGGACAAAATCAATGACCACTCAGACCAAGACAAGTGGCATAGACAACTCAACATAAGGAGTTAATACATTTAGGTAGAATATATCTACCAAAAACCAATAAAATAGATTGGTTTTTTAACTATAGATAAGAGTAACCCATGTTTTCACTCTTCATCATTAATGCACAACTAGTTGTGCCCAACATTGAAGAGATCATGATCCAACCACAACAACTTGGGGATGGCTTTGTCAGTTGATAGAAGGAGTATCCCATGCTTTTTTAGTCCCAAGACAATAATGGCAGTGACTTAGAAATCTACAACATGGCTCTCCCATATGTAATTTGAAGAATATGACAATAACATGGTCTTTTGGTCTCTGTAGAAGTGTTTAACTCAGCCTGGATTTCCATTCCATGATTTGTCAGCTATCTTGTTTCCAGTTATCTATATATTTTTAACTTCTCATTTGAAAAAGGGATATCTCACCTTTTATGGTGAAGCCCTTAAGGAATTTATCTTAAATTAGAAATAACATTTTACCTCCATTTGAGCTTGCACTTTTGCATATGTCTATGGTTTTATCTTGTGTTAAGTCATTTTATTTTCATGCTTTCATAAGTTTATTCTAGCATATCTAGTGCATAGTGATTTTATTATATTTGAGGTCACATGAAGTGTCTGAATAAGTATAGGCAAGTGAATTAGTGATTTTCTTCAAAGAACTAACTCATGCAAGGTCCACCTACAGGTGACCCCTTCCCAAGCAAAAACATAGTCAACTAGTCTTGACTGGTATTGAAGGTTTTCAAACCCCAAAGTGTGAAGGCAAGTAGGGATATAGATGGGATTCATCTTAGAAAGATAAGGTGAGGCTTACACATTGTATTTAATGCCTAGATACTATAGAGAGTACACAAATAAATCCTAAACAAGCCAAATATAGTAAAAGTGTGCACAATCTATCTTTTAAAAAGTCTATCTTGGGTCTTTGGTGAGTTGAAGAGGTAAATGATGTAAAAGGCTCAAAATTTATATACAACATTATTATGAGTTGGGAAACCTCCTCAAGTAATCAAATTTATTCGAGGAGATAGGGGAATTCCCTCTATTATATCTCAGATAGAGGGCACTCCCTTGGTGTATGAAACTTGCAATCCTGAGAAGTGAGGATGAAGGAGTGAACCAGAGGTTAGTTTACAAAAATATAAGGTGCATGGAGTTTTAATGAAACTAAACAAACATGAATAACCAAGCAGAGAGGAAGGAATACTAACAGAATGGTCTAGACTCCTAAGCTTGCAGGCAGGTCCGTTAAGCCTTGAAGGGACCTAATGCCAAATGGGGGGTCAATTTCCCTTACAACCTTGGGTAAGATTTATAATCAACTAGAACATGTGTATAGGGTTAAAAATTATGTGTTTAAGCTCCTATAATGAAAATAAACTTAGTTGAATTCCCAAAACTCCAAAGTTTGCAAGCAGGTTTAGTGGGTAAGTGTTAGGCCTATGTCCATTTTGAGTGGATTTATTATTTTTAGCATGGGATGAGCATACATATGGATTGAAACATGTTCATAAGGCCACTACAGGTGATTTTCACATTCCAACTTGTCGATAAATCACCAAGAGTGTCAATTTTGGCTTGAGACCATTGTTAAGCCTATGTAATGAAGGAAAAGAGCTTAACTAGGCAACTTTAGAAATTCATATATGTCATGAGGCTTTTCATGGATGCCAAGGAAGATTGGAAGATTTTAAGAAGGTCATAAACAATGATTATGTGTAATTAGTCTGAAACTTCAACGTCCCATTTTTATGAACAATGGTTAAGAGGGTACGATTGACTAAAACCCTTGTAAAACCTTTTAAAGGATCCAATTAGAGAAAAAAGCTTGGAAAGATATCCAAATGGACTAGTTTTCCTATAAAAGGGATTGTATGTTTTTGAGGACTCAGTCAGGATACTCCCCATGCCTTTTGATTGTAAAACTTGTATGGATGGGGGTAGAAACAAGGTTTTTCTCACTATTTTGTGTGTTTTACAGGTTGTAAGAGGTTTCAAGAGATGAAAATCATATGGATGGAAAAATTAAGACTTAAGCTAACTCACCATATCACTCTTAGGCCTTGAAACAACTCTTATGTGTCCAAAATAGGTCCTTCAACTCATCTAATTAAAACTAGCTTAATGGACATGCTAGGGAAAAGTGTGAAAACCTTAAGTGGATGTCCTTCTAAGGTGTGCCTGATGTTTCTAGGCCATGAAGGGTCTTAAAACATATAATTCACTTACTTTTATGTATTTTAATGAGCAACTTATACCTTTTTGGAAACCAAGTGTGCAGGGTGCATGGAAGAGCTATTTTTTGGATAGTGGATGATGATTTCCCCTTTCTAGGTGATTACAGAGGACCAAAACTATAACCAACACATGGAGAGGAATATATTATTTCCTTACCCTTCATTCCAATCATTGGACCTGATCCTAATTAGTTACAAGGTGTTCAAATAGTGTCAATCATGAAGGTAGTTTTTTAAATCCAGAATAATGAGTTTTTTGCCACTTTTCATGAGGTTTATGACTTGTATGGACACTTGGACTTCCAAAAATTGTATGGTTCATCCCATTTATTTCTCACATGCACAAATAAATTATTTTTCTTATCTTTAAAAGTGTCCTTGTTATCCTTGGACTTCTCTCTTTTTCTCTTTCTCACAAGTTCTATAAGACTAGCCATTTTGGCCATTGTAATGGATGCTCCACCTGAGTATGGTGAAGCCCTGCTCATTTGTTTACCTTTTGATCAATAAAAATTATAAGTGTTACCTCTTCCATGACTATTCATAGTGTGTTTTACTTGGATGATGAATCTTGTTTAGTGAAGACTATGAATACCTAACATGTGGTCTCATTCTTTCACCTTATTGGTAGTTAGAAAAATTCTTCTTACAAGCATGTGAAGTGTTTTAGGAGATGTTAATTTTAAGTGAGTCTATTCATTAGTACCCTCATAGGCCTCTTGTCTAGTCCTCCTAACTCTGCACATTCATCCATAACCTCACAATGTAGTATTGATATGAGAAGATGAAGATTAGAGAAGTGTATGTTTAATTTGTCCTTTGATTTCAAGTGTAATATGCATATGGTTGGATGTCATCAGTCAATTTGGTGTATCACCTCAATTAGAGTAGTTTTATTTTAGTTATCCTTCTCCCTTTTCACCCCTAAGTTAGTAGTAGTTACAATCCAAAGTGGTACATAAAGGGAGCTAGCCCTATCTAGAGATTCACCTCATTCCTTAGGTTGCCCACAAGTCTAGAGGTGATTCCATTGTGCCACATGGATGAGAAGAGATTTTCATCTCCTCAAAGGGTGCATATCCAAGTGACAATAGTTTTTGGCATGCCTAGTGGGACTCTTGTTCCAAGAGATTGGGAGATTTTTGGTGTTGTCTCTCAACAATTAGCCTTTGGATGCATATATCAAAGCATCAATGGTGACTCCAAAGTTGTATCAGCTGGTCAATCAACATAGGTTATCCTTTGAAGATTGTTGTTGACATTTCTATTTGTATTCTTTCTTTCAATGAAGTTTAATGGCTGACTTTGATGTTTAGTTTTGTTCATTACAAGTTGGTGAAACCTTCCAAGCTTATGTCATTCCCCATTAGTATGAACAAGTTCTTAATGAGCCTTAGTATGATAATAATCAACCTTGTAATGAAGTGTTTCAATCCTAAAATCAGCCTTAATATAAACCATACTTTTCCCCTCAACATCCTTATGAGTCATGATAGTCCTATAACCCTTCATTTCCCTCTTCATATGGACACTTTGTTATTGGACAATCCTATGAGAATGGATACCAAGAAACAACTCTCTATCAAGCCCAATATGAGCCCTATATCTCATATCATAATGCCTATCAGCCTCAAGGGTATTCATATGAGTCTTGTAATATGAAACCAAATGTTCCCATGGATTATACACAAGGATATCATTGGCAAATTGAAGCTCTTACTCAGGTAGATGCTGCTCCTAATCAGCCCAAAAATTCACTTCTATTAGAACTCACTAGTGCTTTCCTCTTTTCCAAACTTACTCATAAGCCTTCTCCTTTATCCCACACTCCATCTCCAACTATTTAACCTTCCACTACATCTCATACTCCAGCCCCTTCACCTCAAATCCATGAGGCTATCCATCAACCTTTCACATCATTCCTTTTCAAGGAGGAACCTATCTTGAGAGAAGAAAGTAAAGAAGAGCAAATCCAATATATGGCTGATCAAGAGGCTCTCATAAGTGATTATGAGGATGAAATCACCATAGGGACTCCCCTTGGTGAACAAAATGATAATATAATAGTTGATGTCTCTATATTTAAAGGGATGTGTGCCCATGAAGAATCCCTTACACTTCACCCTCAATCTGATTTTGAGTTCTATGTGCCACCTCCACCAATTAGTTCATTTTTTCCTCACTCCAACACCCTTTGCCTTGATGGATCTATAGTATGGGAACATGAAGAGGATCAACTGGTTGATAAAGAAAGAGAACTATTGCTTGAAGAAAACTTACCTCCTTAGCAGCCTCATTGAGTTAGATCACATGATTTCAAGATAGTCTTGGCATCACCATGAAGGAGAAAGAGATGAAGGATCTTAAAACCCTTAAAGAAGGCTCCACATCTGACCAAAAGGTTGTAGATGAAAATCTCAAACATGAAGTGGAATGTGCTATCAAGGATGGAGAACAATCTCAAGTCATCTCTCAAGAATTGGCAGTCCTAGGAGAGTTTCATGAGACCAAGGTGGAGGAAATAACTCTTGAAGATGACCATGAGGAAGAAGATTTATGGTAGAAGTTCAATGCCACGTGTAAGGAATTTGATGAGTTGTGTAAATATTCTCCTTATCTAAAAGATTGCACACCTGATGACAAGCTTGTTGATGAGTCCAAATGTGATATTGAGTGTTTAACCAAACATGAAGAGGAATCTCTGTCGGCTAGTTAGGAACTTGTTGTTATAAAGCCACCTGGTGATACTAACATTCAAGGAGTGGTTGACAAGGATGATTGGTAGCTACAAATGGAGTTGCTTCAAGAGCTTGAATAGCTTTTCCAAGTTGAGGGCCAAGTGTATGACAAGGTGAAAGAAGAGGTTTCTATGGAAGACAATGATCAAGATTGGATAGAGTTTACGAATCTCCTTGATGAACTAGAAGAGCTTACAGTTGAAGGAAAGCCCAATATTGTTGAGAGTAATATGGAAGACAAGAAGGTATGCCTTGTTGATTCATCATTTGAAGTTGAAATTGAATACATACATGACAAGGTTGAATAAAGAAGAATAATTCTCCATTTTAGACTTGTTTAAAGATGGTCTACATGAGAGTATGACAATTGAAGTGCCAAAAAACAAGTCTAATTCACAAGACATCCAATCCAAGGAGAAATATGATTTGCACCATGTTCCATATCATGAAGAAGTTGATGATTCAAACTTCCCTTTTGATCCATGAGGGAGGTATGCTTAGTTTTTAGTTGTACATAATAGTTTTCTATTATTTTCCCTAAGTGATTAGAGCACATGCGTGTGTGTGTCTAGTTGTTTGTTTGCTTTGGTGCGTGTCCTTTGATTTATGTGGTAGAGGTAGTCATTAGTTGGTCTTGTATTGATCAAAGTTGGTGGTCAATGGTCAAAGTCTTCTTGCTTGTCTCAGCTTCAGATGACTCCTAAGCCCAATGGACTGATAAGGCTACTGGTCTAGTTAGTATAACATGCATCCTACCCCTATGAGTCACTAATTTGCTGACCAAATATGACTTTTAGGTCAAATTGGGACACCCCTAGGTAAAAATTGGGTTTTAGATGTTTTATGGGGTCTAAATCTTGTCATGGGGTATATGATAGTTAATTTGAGGTTATTTAATGCTATATTAGCTTTGGTCTTAGTCATTTTAGCTTATTTATCAATTTGGGTCATTTAGTGGGCTTTTAAAGGTCATAAATGCAAATGACATGTTTCTCAAGGTGTCCAAATGTCTTTTTTTTAATTTCAAAAGGTTAGATTCCATGTCATTTATGTCAGTAACATCAGAATATGGCAGGTTCCCTAACTAAAATTGTAGAAGCAACTTAAAAAGAGAGTAAATAGCACTTGTATGACCTTATTGGGAAGTGAGCCATGTGGGAAAAGATCTTGGGGGGTCTATTCACCTTATAAATACTCATATATATGCTTGGTTTGGTCTAGAAGTACCATTTTGAGGCCAAAACCATTATATTAATTTTTTATTTTTCTAGACAGACTGAAGTAACCTTCAGGTTTTTGCTCAGTACAAATAGCCCATGAGGTTTTAGGTCAAATTTTTTTGGAAGGTTATTTTAAAATTAGATACATTAATTTACATATAAGGATCTTGAATAATGATCAACTATGCTTTATGAATCATCCATTTAAATTTGATTGTGCAAATCTACTTGCTTATCTGTGCACCCTATAAGTTTTACCTTGGTTTGGAGGATTCCATACAAACCAATTACTAAGATTGATTCTAGATGATGGTGGATTCATTATATAATGATTCCCATGATTGGTTTTAATTTTCATGAGGTTTTTATATGCTAATCATCTCAATTTGTCAAAGGGAACACTTTTCTGTGCAAAAGGTCATTTTCCACCATTCTCAAGACCTTCATGCTTAGATGGTGACTTTAGGGGATTGTTTTAGTTTCATTTGCATATTTTCAAGGTTCCCTTGTTTCTATTTATACCTTTAAATCTCATTTTTCAAGGAAATGCTCTATGAGAGTGTAGCTATGAACATTATACAATCAACTTTTGCTCATTGTCTGCTTGCAGCCATCATGAAATACACACATAGAGCCTGTAAAACATGTTCACAAGGGTGTGTTGAAGGTCTTAAGGTCCTGGTGTATATTTTAGCACCATTAATTGTTGATTCAAGCCTTGAATTGATCTAAGGAGGGACTGTGCAATCATATGCAATAAAATGCAGGTAGACAACCATTAATGGGCACCTACAAGTGTCCTCTTGGGTAATTTCATGCTTGAAAAGAAGTTAGACTAAGCTATATCCTTGACCATGAAAGGAGTTAGTTTTTTCATTCTTAAGAGTTGTCTAAGAATCATTAAAAGATATAGATAATTCTCACTGCCTATCATCCTATACCACTGACTATATGCATGATTTTGCTCACTTACAGGGGCTTAACCAAGAGCATAAGTACTGTGTATAGGTGTCAAAACCAATAATGAAGCCCTTATTGGAGTTATAACATGAAAAAATGATCATAACATACATTCCAAGGATACTATACCACTAAATAGGTTGAAAACTATGTTCAAGAGTGATGACTGTAAGTTCAGGGATTAAATCCCCAAATTGAGCAAACAGAGGTCCAAGAGGTTTTATGAATATCTTATACTTTGTTTGCTAAGAGAATTAAAACATATAGTTATGCTCATCTTGTAGCCATTAGCATAGATAATGAGTATGCAAGGTTTGAAGATAAAGTGAGCAATGGAAGATGGAAATTGAAAAGCCTAAAACCACTCATAAAATCATTGATTTCAGTTGTTATCTACAGACTTGATCCTAAAAAGACCCTTTTTCACCAAGGTTACAATTTGGAATTTTCCTCTTTGGTTAGTGGTTATTAATGGTTGAAAGGAATTTTTTTGAGCTAAGAGATCATCAAGAAGAGATGATAGAGTGTGTGTAGACCTTCATATACACATTCCATCTGTACACAGGCCTGAGATTCACCTACAACCAACCAAAAGGAAAATTTGAGAAAGTGTTCCTTCTAAATGAACCTAGGTGCATAAGTAACATAGTATATGGTATGAATATTCCCTCATATAAACCAAGAAGGAGAGGTTATAATTTTAGGTTCTATTCCCATTTACACCTCCAAATATTCCTCATTTGGAAATGAGCACATACAACTGATGATATATGGACAATGAACTAAGATCTAGTCCTAAATGATAATATAGCTCAAGCATGAAAGGAAAATGTTAAGACAAAAATAGAAGAATATGGAGAGTTTAAATGAGGTTTAATTTTTTATATTGAAGACCTATATTACATATGTATACACCTACATAAGGCTAACAGGCAAGGTCCTAAGGAACATGTCACAGTATAGAAGGCAGAGAGACAAGGGGTGTTTTGACCAAGGTCTATGTATATTAAAGATAAATAAAATGAACCTACTAAATGAAAATAGACTATAGGAGAGGTAGATTACATTCTCAACACTATCTTCAAATAACTAACTCATGCAAGGTCCACCTACAGGGGACCCCTTCTCAAGCAAAAACATAGTCAACTAGTCTTGATTGGTATTGAAGGTTTTCAAACCCTAAAGTGTGAAGGAAACTAGGGATATGGATGGGATTCATCTTGGAAAGATTATGTGAGGCTTAAAAATTGTATTTAATGCTTAACAACTATAGAGAGTACACATATGAATCCTAAACAAGCCAAATATAGTAAAAGTGTGCACAATCTATCTTTTGAAAAGTCTGTCTTGGGTCTTTGGTGAGTTAAAGAGGCAAATGATGTCAAACAGGGCTCAAAATTTGTATAAAAAATTATTATGAGTTTGGAAACCTCCTCAAGTAATCAAATTTGTCTGAGGAGATAGGGGAATTCCCTTTATTTTGTCTTAGATAGAGGGCACTCCCTTGGTGTATGAAACTTTCAATCTTGAGAAATGAGGATGAAGGAGTAAACCAGAGGTTAGTTTACATTTATATAAGGTGTATGGATTTTTAATGAACCTAAAAAAACATGAATAACCAAGGAGAGAGGGAGGAATACTAATAGAATGGTCTAGACTCCTAAGCTTGCAGGTAAGTCTATTAAGCCTTGAAGGGACCTAATGCCAAATGGGGGGTCAATTTCCATTACAACCTTGGGTAAGCTTTATAATTAACTAGAAAATGTTCATAGGGTTAAAAAGGATGTGTTTAAGCTCCCATAATTCAAATAAACTCAGTTGAATGCCCAAAACTCCAAAGTTTGCAAGCAGGCTTAGTGGGCAAGTGTTATGCTTATGTCCATTTTGAAGGGATTTCTTAATTTTAGCATGATATGAGAATACATATGGATTGAAACATGTTCATAACTCCACTACAGGTTATTTTCACCTTCCAAATTGTAGAGAAAGCACTAATAGAGTCAATTTTGGCTTGAGACCATTGTTAGGCCTACACAATCAAGCAAAAGAACTCGATTGGGCAAATATAGAAACTCATATCTGTCATGAGGATTTGCATGGAGGCAAAATAAGCTTGGAGGAGTTGAAGAAGGTCTGAAAAAACCATTTTTTGGATTTAGTCTGAAACTTCAACTTCCTATTCTTATGAACGATGGTTAAGAGGGTAAGACTACCTAAAGCCCTTACAAAACCTTTTGAAGGACTTGATTAGAGAAAAAAACTTGGAAAGATATAAAAATGGAACATTTTTCCTATAAAAAGGATTTTATGTTGTTAAGGACTCAGTAAGACTACTCCCCATGGCTTTTGATTGTACAAACTTTTACAGATGGGAGTAAAAATAGGTTTTTCTCATTATTTTGTGTGTTTTACAGGTTGTAGGAGGTTTCAAGAGATGAAAATCATATGGATGAAAATATTAAGACTTAAGATAACTCCACATATCACTATTAGGCCTTGAAACAACTCCTAAGTGTCCAAAATAGGTCCTTCAACTCATCTAGTCAATTTTGGCCTAATGGACAAGCTAGGGAAAAGTGTGAAAACCTCAAGTGGATGTCTTTTTAAGGTGTGCCTAATTATTATAGGGACATGAATTAAATTGAAACATGTCATTAAATACCTTTTATGGATTCACATGAGCAATTTATACCTTTTTGGAAGCCAAGTGTGTAGGGTGCATGGAAGAGCAATTTTTTGGACAGTAGAAGATGATTGTCCCTTTCTAGGTGATTTCAGAGGACTAGACTTGCAACCAACACATGGAGAGGCATGTTTGATGTCCTAACCATTAATTATAATCATTGGACCTGATACTAATTAGTTATAATATGTTCAAATAGGGTCAATCATGAAGGCAATTTTTATGAGCTAGAATAAGGAGTTTTTTGCCACTTTTCATGAGGTTTATGACTTGTATGGACACTTGGAATTCCAGACCTTGTATGGTTCATCCCATACATTTATCACATGAAAAAGTAACTAATTTTATTAGCTTGAAAAGTGTCCTTGTGACCCTTGAACTTCTCTCTTTTTCTCTCTCTCACAAGTTCTATAAGAACTAGTCATTTTAGCCATTGTAATGGATGCTCCACCTGAGTATGGTGAAGCCCCGCTCATTTTTTTACCTTTTGATCAATAAAAATACTAAGTGTTACCTCTTCCATGACTATTCATAGTGTGTTTTACTTGGATGATGAATCTTGTTTAGTGAAGACTGTGGATTCCTAACATGTGGTCTCATTCTCTCACCTTATTGGCTGTTGGAAAGCTTCTTCTTGCAGGGCATGTGAAGTGTTTTAGGAGATGTTCATGGTAAGTGAGTTAGTCTATTCATTATTTCCCTCATAGGCCTCTTGTCTAGTCCTATGAGCTTTGCACATTCATCCATAACCTCATAATGTAGTATTAATGTGAGAAGATGAAGATTGGAGAAGTGTATGTTTAGTTTGTCCTTTGATTTCAAGTGTAAATGTGTTGTCCCCCAAAAATATCACTCATTTTTGGGACAACATTTGAACTATTTTGGTCCTATAGACCAGAATCCTCTCTTCCCATTTCAAAATTTGTTCTGAGCATTCAAATTCCTCATTTTTCAAGCTTCTCAGAAATCTACGAACTTTATAGGCTTGAATCTACGGACTCTGCAGGCCAAGTTCTACAGGCTTCATAGGTTAATTTCTATGGACTCTATAGGAAAGAAGCAAGCTTTTAACACTTAGGCAATTTCAAAGTTGGTTCAATGACAAGGTTCAACCAAAAGAATTCATCAGCAAACTTCTAAGCAAGGATTGAACCATTAAACCATTTTGGTTCAACGGGTTCAATGGGTTCAAAGGTTCAACGTCATCAGCAAGAGTTAAGCACATTTGTCAAGGTTCAAAGTTCAACCACTTCAAGGTTTAACAGCTTCAAAACACTTATCAAAGAGAAGAAGGCTTGAACCATTGAACCATTTTGGTTCAAAGGTTCAACGAGTTCAATGGTCCAAAGGTTCAACGCGCGGTTTGTTCAAGCAGACAAAGGACTTAGCCAAATAAAGGGATTAAACTGATTGAACCATTAAACTATTGAACCAAAGTTGGTTCAATCAGTAGGTTCAAGGGGCTGCCCTAAAGCCAAAGGAACAAGTGCCCTTACAGAGGGTGGTGAACCAAGGCCTAGAACCCTTGCGGAGGGTAGCGAGCAAAAATAGACAAAGTGAATTCCTTCAGAAAAATGAAGAAGGCAAAGGACAAATAAAAATCCTTCAGACAATTTATCTGAAGGAATTTGCCCAAAAAACAAAGCAAAGCTCAATGGAAAGACAAGGCAAGGAAGATTTCCTTTGAACAAATTGCCTGAAGGAATTCCTTCGAACATTTTGTCTGAAGGAAATAAAGGATAAAGCCCGCCAAAAGAAAGAAGCCCGAAAGCCATCTGAAGACCGCCTGAAGGGCAGATACCCTTACGGAGGGGCTCTTCTTGACCCAAAGTAGACTGTTTCTCAAGGCCCTGAAGGGCAAGTCCCCTCTGGGAAAGATCAAATGACAAAGTCGAAGGAATTGCCAAGGAAAGTGAGGTGCCTGCAGACATCAAATTCACAACAATGAAATAGCTGTTGATCCTTGCAGGTTTAAGCACAGACTCGAATGCATTCAAAGGCTTTAAGGCCATGGCCGAAAGGAAGAACCACTTATAGGAGTGTAAAGAGCTAGTAAAGCTGGGAATGTAGCCCTGAGAGCTTAAATTCTAAGAAGAGACAAAGCTGGAAAAGATAAAAGTAGAAAGAGGGAAAAGCCCAAAATATATATGCAAAAGTAATTTCATTAGGTGGAATAGTCCACTAAGTAGATATTTTGGCTTGTAAACATTGAAGGCACGGCCCATTAGTCTCCTTTGGAGTAAAGACAAAATGGATAGCTGTGCAGACGTCAGAGGGGACAAACCAAAAGATCCAGACCCAGGAAGAGGCATATTAGATGAATGGACACGCCATAGTTAAGGCAACACACTGTTCCTGACATGGTCCCTCCAGATAAAATTGAAGGCATTTTGAAGGTGTTGACTACAACATGGGCTGTCCCATGAAAACAAGCGCCCAAGTCTTTTTTAGAGCATTATATATTGTAAACTCTTTTATTGTTACAAAGGAGATCTTCCCCTTACTAGAAGTGAAACTCTGCCCAAATTGAAAGGCATTACTGAGACTTTGAGCTCAGATTGTAGTTCATATTTCTTTAATTGAATGAGAAAGCAAGTTACTTGTAGACTTTGTGCTGTTATAGCTTATGCTACTTTAGGAGATTGTTCTTATGTCTGTGTTCTGAAAGCATTCTTGTTTATTTGATTTAATAAGCAGAACTAGTGGAGGTGATAAGGAAGGTGTCGTGAAGCCAACTAATTTTAGACTTTGTGCTGTCATAGTTGTCTTCAGTGTGTGTTTTTCTTTTTTTGTTTATGTGTAAAAGATCTTGGGATGACTTTGTGCCCCTATTGTTCTTCGTATTTCACTCCTGGGTAGTCGAGGTGGAGACTTTGTGCTACATCTCAGGCTACTAGTTATTCTGCACCTTTGGTTACTTATCCTACCAAAAAGATTCCTGTTGTTTGTAAGAACAAGCACTTTTGAAAGAAGAGAAGTGCCTTCTGTTGCTTCACCAGGATTTCTATTATCCAGGAAGGGATCTAGCTCTTGGCTGAATGTTACTTCTGAAAGAAGAGAAGTACCTTCACCAATCACCCAAGATTTCTCCTTTGAGTTGTGAGCATCATCTCTGAAAAAAGAGAGATGGATGGTTTATCCCACCCCTGTGTCTAACTTTCTGCTTATATATATAGTATATAGCCTCTATATATTTAATAGGGAACCTCCCCTTGATGAGAGGAGAGATTTGTCCCCTGTTGATGTAGCGAACCTGCACACCAAGATGACCCATCTCCCTATGCTGTGGTGATAGGAACTATTTTGGTCACCAGTTAGCTGGCCGACAAAATATTCACGCAACAGTTTTTGGTGACTCTGTTGGGGAAGAACATGCAGTCTGAAGCCTCAAGTTTCATATTGAAACAATCCCTACCCTTATCTATTACATAATCTGGCAACTCCATTCCATATCTTATCCATTATCATTATAGCCTTGCCATTTTCCTCCATCTCCATTATTTTATCTGGTCTGAAAAACCAGAGCTGCTGGGAAAGAATGCGTAGTTTGAAGCCTCAAGCCTCAAGCTGAAGCAGGGCCAATTCTTTTCCATTTTTGTTCTACAATCTGGCCACTCCACCAGGATTGTTATCCCTAATTTTCATAATTAAATCATGGCAGTTCGAGGCCCTTAGGGTAACTCTTTTGGCCCACTCAACTTGACTCCACCTCTGCATGAACTTCCATGCAGCTCAAGAAAGAACTTCCCCAAATTCTTTAGAGATGGGAGAGTTCACCCTGATGAACACATTGCAGCCTTCAGCATAGCCTGTGGTGTGATAGGGGTGGAATTTGAAGATGTGGTAGTCAAGCTTTTTGTGGAGACCCTACAAGGTGCTACTGTAGAGTGGTTCTAACATCTGTAAGCTAGATCAATGACTGACTAGGACACACTTAAAGCCAAGTTCGAAGCAAGGTTCAAGCCTACAGAAGATGCACATGCCTTGCTAGCCTAGCTCACATAGGTGAAAAAAGAGCCCCATGAGCCTATGAGGGACTTCATTTCTAGGTTCGATAAGCTGAGGCACAAGATTCTCATGGTCGCCCAACTGACACCTCAAAACCTCAAATACTTTTTCATCAACTCACAGCTATCTGAAGTGAGTTTTTTGCTGAGACGGGCTAGACACATAAACCTTGTTGCTACCTAGGACTTGGCTACTAAGCTAGAAGATGACCTTATCTTGGAAGGAAAGATAAGGAGAGATCCTAATAGAGGCAAACCCTCTTCATCTTTTGAATACTCACCCACAACCACCACTAACCTAATGTTGCAAAAGTTGGAAAATTAACTGCTAGCCTTGAAAAGGCAAATGGCCTTAAGTATGTCTGCTCCTCCTAATCGAGATATGCCAAGGAGGGCATTTCAGAATCAGCCATATCAAGGCAATGCCACTAGGAATCAAGGGTAACCAACTCGTCTTCCTCCCCCACAGAGGAACCTTTCCCTTGAAGCACCTCCCACCAACTCAGCAATTGGATATCTGGAAACAGAACATGTTTCCTCTTTTCAACCTGAGTTTGAGCAAGAAAATGGCATTGATCTCTTCAAGGAGGATCTAGAAGAATCAGCTGGCGACTCGCACATTAGTTTCTTGAATTTCTAGGATGAACCCAAAAGTGAAGGTGAAGCAGTCAAAGGATCATATGCAGTATTCACCAGGTCTGAGAATCAATCAGCACAATAGGCTGACAAAGAGAAGATAGAGGAGCAACTCCAACTAGCAATTTCAATTATTGAGCAGAGAACCCCTCTTCCTTTCCAGTCAAAGGACTTGGTGATTGCCAAAGAAGTAAGTACATTGAACATCTCTGCACCTTCTACTTCAAATTCATAGATAAGTCCTCTCCCTCCCAAAAACCAAAAGGATGAACTCCCATCCTCTCTTCCAAGTCCATCTTAGTAATTTGCCATGATTGATCATGTTAAGAAATCCAAAATTCAAATGACTGAATTTGAATCCCTACAAGCCAATCTTGAGCACTTAAACATTGGTGGAGAACCAGGTGCAGACCTACCTGAGGCAAAGATTGTGGTTACCCAAACGTCAGCCCCTACAGCTCAAATTCTGTTTGAGCCTTTAGGTAGGGGTAATTACTTCTTGACCATAGAGGATGCTCATGTCTCAGTTGATGAAAGTCCTATAGTTGGAAATCTAGAATTTGATCCAAAAAAGGCATCATAATAATTGGTAGGGTGCAATACAAATGAAGAAGGATCTTCCATCTCCAATGAAAAGAAATCTGATAGAAGATTAGCTTCTGATGATGCTTGGATCCTAGAATCTGATGGCAACAATTCTTCCACTAATGCTAGAGTCGAGATTGTGTTGATATCTCCTCAAGAAGATATTTTTCCTTCATGTAAGTTACATTTCAGCAAAACTAACAACACAGCTGGATGTGAATCTCTGTTGCTCAAATTGAAGACTGCTCAGGATGAAGAGATCAAATTCCTTCACACCAAAGGAGATGTTGAGCTGATGGTTTGTTAGGAGTTTGAGGTTGATAATCAAAGCATGTGCTGGACTGAACCAGCAGAACAACAAGCTATGGTGGTGGACCATACTACTATACTCCAAAGTCAGCAAAAGGAACTCTTCACTAAGAGAGCAAGGAGTTGTAGTTTTCAGAGAGAAGACCACGTCCCACCATGGGGTAAGAAGAGGAAAAATCCAAGAGGAAAATGCAGAAAATTGGTTTCCTAATGGAGAGTTCCATTCGCCCATCACCGTTTATGGGGACAAAATGGTTTTCTATTGGTTTATCAGGACGAAACACCATTTTCATTATCTCACAATGGGCAGCATCTGAATCACTTTAATTATTAAAGTGTCAGATAAGTTCACCTGTACATATGTACATTTGTATAGTCTTTGGCTCTATTTTGTGCTTTTCATTTTCATTTTCATTTTCATTTTTTGAAGCCTTTTTTTTGGGTAGCATGACTCCATAGCCCAATGGCATACTTCAAGGCACTGGAGATTCTGGTTTCTACTCCCCTCAGATATTCCAAGTTTTTAACTGAAGGAAGTTCCCCAACTAGAGCCAGCTGTTGTCCCCCAAAAATATCGCTCATTTTTGAGACAATTTTTGAACTATTTTGGTCTTACAGACCAAAATCCTCTCTTCCCATTTCAAAATCTATTTTGAGCATTCAAATTCCTCATTTTTCAAGCTTCTCAGAAATCTATGGACTCTATAGGAAGAAAATCTACAGACTCTGCAGGCCAAGTTCTATGGGCTTCATAGGTTGATTTCTACGGACTCTGTAGGAAAGAAGCAAGCTCTTAACACTTAAGAGATTTCAAAGTTGGTTCAACGACAAGGTTCAACCAAAAGAGTTCATCAGTAAGCTTCTAAGTAAGGATTGAACCATTAAACCGTTGAACCTTGAACCATTTTGGTTCAACGAGTTTAATGGGTTCAAAGGTTCAATGTCATTAGCAAGAGTTAAGTGCATTTGTCAAGGTTTAAAGTTCAACCACTTCAAGGTTCAACAGCTTCAAAACACTTATCAAATAGAAGAAGGCTTGAACCATTGAACCTTTGAACCATTGAACCATTTTGGTTCAAAGGTTCAACAGGTTCAATGGTTCAAAGGTTCAACACGCGATTGGTTCAAGCGGACAAAGGACTTAACGAAATAAAGGGATTGAACTGATGAAACCATTGAACCAAAGTTGGTTCAATCGATAGGTTCGAGGGGCTACTCCAAAGCCAAAGGAACAAGTGCCCTTGTAGAGGGTGGTAAACCAAGGCCTTGAACCCTTGCAGAGGGTAGCAAGCAAAAACAAACAAAGTGAATTCTTTCAGAGAAATGAACAAGGCAAAGGACAAAGCAAAATCCTTCAAAAAATTTGTCTGAAGGAGTTTGCCCAAAAAACAAAGCAAACACTGGTGAAAAGACAAGGCAAGGAAGATTTCCTTCAGACAAATTACCTGAAGGAATTCCTTTGAACATTTTGTCCGAAGGAAATAAAGGATAAAGCCCGCTGGAAGAAAGAAGCCCAAAGGCCATCTGAAGACCACTTGAAGGGTAGATACCCTTGCAAGGGGGCTCTTTTTGACCCAAAGTGGACCATTTCTCAAGGCCCCGAAGGGCAGGTCCCCTTTGAGAAAGATCAAATGACAAAGTTGAAGGAATTGCTGAGGAAAGTGACGTGCCCACAGACATCAAAGTCACAACAATGAAATAGCCATTGATCCTTGTAGGTTTAAGCATGGACTTGAATGCATTAAAAGGCTTTAAGGCCAAGGTCGAAAGGAAGAACCACTAAGAGGAGCGTAAAGAGCCAGTAAAGCTGGGAACATAGCCCCAAGAGCTTAAATTCCAAGAAGAGAAAAAGCTGGAAAAGACAAAAGCAGAAAGAGGGAAAAGCCCAAAATATCTGTGCAAAAGTAATTTCAGTAGGTGGAACAGTCCACTAAGTAAATATTTTGGCTTACAAACATTGAATGTGCAACCCGTTAGTCTCCTTTGGAGTAAAGACAAAATGGACAGCTACACAGACATCAGAGGGGACAGACTAGAAGATCTAGACCCAAGAAGAGACATATTAGATGAATGGACATGCCATAGTTAAGGCAACACACTATTCCTGGCATGGTCCCTCTAGACCGAACTGAAGGCACATTGAAGGCATTGCCTGTAGCATGGGTCATCCCGTGAAAACAAGTGCCCAAGTCTTTCTTGGAGCGCTATATATTGTAAACTCTTTTATTGTTACAAAGGAGATCTTCCCCTTACCAAAAGCGAAGCTCTACCCGAATTGAAAGGCAGTGCTGAGACTTTGAGCTCAGATTGTAGTTCATATTTCTTTGATTGAATGAGAAAGCAAATTACTTACAGACTTTGTGCTGTTATAGCTTGTGCTACTTTAGGAGATTGTTCTTATGTCTGTCTTCTGAAAGCATTCTTGTTTATTTGATTTAATAAGCAGAACTAGTGGAGGTGATAAGGAAGGTGTCCTGAAGCAAACTACTTTTAGACTTTGTGCTGTCATAATTGTCTTCAGTGTGTGTTTTTCTTTTTCTATTTTTGTGTAAAAGACCTTGGGACGACTTTGTGCCCCCATTGTTCTTCGTATTTCACTCTTGGGCAGTCGAGGTGGAGACTTTGCGCTACATCTCAGGCTGCTAGTTATTCTGCACCTTTGGTTACTTATCCTACCAGAAAGATTCTTGTTGTTTGCAAAAACAAGCACTTCTGAAAGAAGAGAAGTGCCTTCTATCGCTTCACTAGGATTTCTACTATCCAAGAAGGGATCTGGCTCTTGGCTGAATGTTACTTCTAAAAGAAGAGAAGTACCTTCACCAATCACCCAAGATTTCTCCTTTGAGCTATGAGCATCATCTCTGAAAAAAGAGAGATGGATGGTTTATCCCACCCCTCTATCTTACTTTCTACTTATATATATATATATATATATATATATATATATAGTATATAGCCTCCGTATATTTAATAGGGAACCTCTCCTTGATGAGAGGAGAGATTTGTCCCCTGTTGATGTAGTAAAATTGCACACCAGGATGACCCATCTCCCTATGCTGTGGTGATAGGAACTATTTTGGTCACCAGTTAGCTGGTCGACAAAATATTCACCCAACAATATGCAAATGGTTAGATGTCATCAGTCAATTTAGTGTATCACCTCCATTAAAGTAGTTTGATTTTAGTTATCCTTCTCCCTTTTCACCTCCAAGTTAGTAGTAGTTGTAATCCAAAGTGGTACATCAAGAGAGCTAGCCCTATCTAGAAATTCACCTCATTCCTTAGGTTTCCCACAAGGATAGAGGTGATTTCATTGTGTCACTTGGATGAGGAGAAATTTTCATCTCCTCAAAGGGTGCATATCCAAGTGAAAACATCTAATACACATGGATAGATAATGATGGAGTCATAGCCTACTTGATTTCTTGAGCCACCTACATGAGAAGATTGGATAACTCATCAATCCAATCTAAGTTATTCATAGATTATGATCCATTGAGTAGGGGTGGGCAATAATGGAGTCAAGACTAGTTTGAGTCATTGAGCCACCAATATGTGGGGATTGGGTAAGCCATTAGCCTCATTTAAGCTATTCACCATTTGATCACCATCTACGCACATATGATGTCACCAAGTTTTAACATTGATTCACATACCCAATGAGGTGTATTCATTCCTTTCTCCTCTCTCTCATCATCTCTTTATTCAGCTTTATATTAACTTTTGATGTTTATTAAGTAAGGACTGATTGATACATGTTTTATTTGTAACACATGCAATGAAGCATAATTTTCAAACTCAGATCCACATTCATGAGCTTCACCTCTTAGATAAGTCCAAGTACGTCTCTCTTTCATTTATCTTAGTCATTTAACTTTGCTGCATTTATAGAATAAAGGGGGGAAAATATAGTCATCTAAAATGTCATTTTAATTGAATGAGTGTCAATTGAAACCACCCTATCCTTAGCTTATCCCTAGACCTATCTTAAGGCATCTTTTGATCATTTTATAGATTATTTGTACACTTAGCCCTTGACCAATTATACCACAAGCCACATTAGGCAATTTCCTAGGCACCTAGGACCCCTTTTCACCCATTCCAGCCACTTGGATAATAACACAACCCTTTGGTCTATAACACATTATGCTATTGGCAAAGGGACAATGCTATTGACACTTGACCTTATGTACCCCTAATGAATATATTTCTACTTCCTAAAGTATTTTAGGGTCAACTTAGACTCATTTCATCTCTCAACATGCACCAAAACACTATATAAAGACCACTCTCATTTATTTCCAAGTGATGGAAAAATATATACAATTCTCATGAAAAAACCCATAAATAGTGGTGAAAATCAAGGTTATTGATCCCTATTTTACCCAACTACTACATACAGCCATATAAAATAGCCCAAAGCTCAGATTACTCAGGTTTCCAGCCTCAATACACACTCAAAACATTCAAATCCACATTCATACTAACATTCACTTGCACTTGCACCAACATTTAGATTGGGAGAACTATATCAAGCTTGATCCCCTTTCATGGTATTGATATGTAGGCAATGCTTAACACATGGAGTGTTGAGGTCATGTATAACCTACCATAATAACACCACTCTACTTCTACTTGTGTTCCTCAAAAACCCTAGCAAGCATGGAGGCCTAGGGTTTCACATTGAAATCAGTCAAAATAGGGAGCATATAGTGATTTAGGACTCGATCACACAAACATAGGCTTATCAGAACAAGGCAAATATCCTCCCAAAAAATCATAGTTTTATTTGTTCAAGGTCATTAGCATGGTATAGGAGGACACTCATGTTTTTAAGTATTATCAAAATGATCGTGCTACTATCTAAAAGAGACTTTGACCCTTGCTTCCTATTGATGACATCCTATAATGTTCTTACACCAATTTTCCAACATGTCAATTGTCCATCCCAATAATTTTTATAGCTAAGTATTTCTTTTGTAATTCATTTCTATTTATAGGATAAACAAACAAATCAATTATTGTACAAATTAATGGTTGTTGATATTGCCATATTTATTCCCTAATTTATACACTCGGTTCATTGTCTACCTAAGGTTTTATATTACATAATTCTCAAATATTTAAATCAACTAGATTACAATAAGGTCATGTATTAGAAATATGTCCTCCATATTCGCACTTACACCAGTTCTTAAATTTAGATTGCAGTGGGGACATGTTTTGAAAACATACTCTCCACACTTACACTAGTTCTCATATTCAAATTGTAGTGGGGGTATGTTATGGAAACATGTTCTCCACATTGGCACTTATATCAATTTTTAGATCTCTCCATATATAGGGAGGGCATATTTTGGAAGCATGTTTTCCACAATTACTTTCAAATTGGTCAAAATGCATAGTTATATGATACAAATACACATTTATGGTAGAATTCCATACATTGGTACCATTGTTATACACAGTTTTAGTATGAGACATATTTAAGGTGCATATGCTATGCAATATGTGCCTAATATTGTAAAATCAAATTAGTTTTAGATTCCAAACACTTTTAGAGAATGTTAACATCCACTAGGTTAGAATTTTTTGGACTGTATTAAGCAATCTACTATAGTAGTTGGTTCACTTTTTGGTATGGTTGAGGTGATTAAATCAATCAATCATTTGGTTTCCAAATTTATAGGCTGGACTTGAGTACATCATCCAACCTCACCAATTTTATAGTGTGAGTTGACTTGGTTTACTTATATTCACCAAGTTATAAGTATGATTGGGTTGCACAATTGAGCTAATCTCAACTACTGGGTAGAAACTCATATTTTCTCCAAGGCTGGGGGCATGTGCCTTCCAATATATCTCTATCTCTTTAGATATTTTCACCTTATAGATTTATATTTTCCTTAATATTAGTTTCAATTATTCATAATGATATAAATATCAAACCAAATTTTCAAAAGGCAAGACAGTTGCACCAACACATAAGTGTACTCCTAAATGTTTCTCTCTTTCAATTTCAATCATTTTAATGATTTCAATTTTAGATTATATGCACTAATTATATATTGTAATATTATTTTAGTTACATGTTAGTCACCAACAAAGCACTCAAGTTGAACTCAAGCAAAGGCAAGTGTGTTATACACACCTAGGTATGCATTCTTTTTCCTTTAAACAAACATTTTTATTACTATATTAAGGGGGATAAATGTAGACACTATTTCTAAATTATTTAACACCTTAGTCTTGTACACTTGGAAAATACATATCATGGATATACCTTTAGCTTTTAAACTTTTCCCGCTGCCAAAAGGCTCACATACACTATCTCTATGTGCCTAATTTATTATCTCTTAGTTTGACCTATGTTATTCTAATGACTCAGACCTTATGCCTTGCCTAGAATGTTATAAAAATGCTTATCTTCTATCTCTATAGGTTTTGGACTTGCACCTATTTTCCAACTACCTAGACAATTACATCCAGTCATATGTTTACATTGACACAAGTATCATATCCCAATGCAAGTGCCTAGTGACCTAAAGTATTCTAATTTTCAAATGAAACATATTATTATGGTCAATCTAAGTGATTTAATGTGATATATTCTCCAAAGATATCGGTATAAATATAATATCAACCCTCATTCATTCCTTGCCTAGCACAGACCTAAAAAAGACCTAGAGATACCAAGACAACTTACCAAAAGCATTATATCAAACACTCAAGTGAATAAAGCTTCCTTATTTTCTTTTATTTTTATATCAGTCATAAGGACAACACATATACAAGTCTAAAGTACTAAAAAAATAGCCCAAGAGCTATATTTTTCAAGTTATAAGTTATGTCATTATTGTACTTGATTATCACACATTACATGATTCATACACAAGCCAATATGTAAGGGAGAACTACATACGTTTGAGGCCCTATTAAGAGTATTGACTATGTAGGCAATGCTCAATGACAAACGGGTTTTTGAGGTAGCTCAACACTGTGTAACCACTAAACCATTTTTTTCACATCAAATATGAAGATGAAGAATCAGGGTTTTGATATTTAACAAGGATTGATAGTCCATGACCTAAATATGAATGCACCAGAGTGAAGGTGACATAAAACTTAGAATCATCTAGGTGGCCACATCTAGTTTTAATAGGTATTCCATACTAGACACCTATATCTAAGTTAGACATTAACATCATCACAACCATCCCAGGTTAATACAATTGTCTGAGGCTAGAGAGGCATAGTTTCTAGAATCAGGTGACTATTCCAAAATCTAGATCCAGTCCACTCTCTATTTATTCTAGATCCTGATCTGTATTAGCATTAGAATAAATTAAGTATCTTATTTTTATTGTCATTGAAATATATAGCATAGTTATACTTTTATCTTTAGCATCTTAGCATAATAAATTTAGTATATGTTATATCTAAGTTTTTCAAATAATTGGCTTGCTCTAGATATAGTCAACCATCATTGTGCCCTACGCTATCTTTACCCCTTTAACCTTATATTCCCCACAATATAATTTTTAGGGTTAAAAAATAACCCTATAAGTTATTACAGTTCTATGTAGTGCTTATTCACAACTTGTTTGCCTTGCACTTATTTGTGCACAACCATTTTTGTTAAGGGCATGAAAACTTATGTCATTTTACAATTTAGATAACAACTTGCGAGTTCATGCACAAGAAATTTCCATGAAGCTTACATGAAATTTTCTAAAGATTATGCACATCTTCAGATTAGACAAGTGAATCATCACCCATGTGTTCATATCAACATAAAATAAGATGTTATGGTTATGTTAGAATCATATCATAATGGCTATAAGGTGAAGAGTCATGATTAGAAAAATGGGTGCCATAAAAGGAAATTTGTTCTAACTTCCATAACAAATCCATATGCCTATAATTTTGGTGTTTGAAGAGATTAGCATAGGTTTTAAACTGAAGTATGAATTCAAAAATTCAATTTTGAGAAGAATACTATGAGTTGTTTCAATTTGTGAGAAAATGAGTAACCATTTTTGGTTTAAGAAGACCCTTGTGAATCTACAAGTCTAGTGTATGAGCATTTTGTTTGATTACTAGTTTGGGATCATTGTAATCTATAAGATTGAAGACTATGATAAAAATATAGAATTTTGTGTCTATTAGTGGAAATTTAGGCCAATTTTTATTTATTGATTTTATGACTCATCTGATGAGAAGCGACACAAATTCACCAACAATTGGAGAAATCACCATTGATATGGTCATTTTCCTATGTGTTTGAGAAGTGTAGCTCCCTCATAGGATGTGTATTTTTAGGGGTTTCTATGTACTTTTAATTGGAAAGTACAAAAAAGAAACATATTTGAGAAATTTTGAAAGATAAGAAGAATGGATAAGGGTGAAGATGAAAAACCCATGACATAATGAACACAGAGAACCATATGAATAACTTGGAATTGAATGAAATGGTTAGAAATTATTCCTCACACAAAATGGAAATATGAATGGCATATGTAATGAAAACAAAAGGCTTTCTTGGAATCACAAAATCTCCTCAAAACTCAGATTGGGTACACTTGGTAGAAGGCCCATACATGGGGTTTACAACACAAAGTCTGGAAGCACCGTGAGTTGCATATAACCAAGAAAGGTGTGGGATTTTATTGGATTCTTTATTTACAAATAGAAATACATAATTCATAAATAAAGAACATTAAAATCCACAAATTTAAATATTGATATCACCTACTTGTTTGCATTCCATTGCTTAAATTGAAAAATTACATAGCTCACACACAAAGTTTTAGCTAACTCTTCCCCAAGAGATTGAAAAAAAGAATAACCCTTTTACAATTGTCATTTCTCCTATTTATAACACATAGGAGGATGAAATGAATTTTCATATTCTCACTTTAACCTTTTGTATTCTCATTTTTTTCTATTTTATTTTACATTTATTTTTCAATAGTGACTCAAATAAATCACCAAGCAGGCCCAACGAACCTTGTCCATTGGGTGATAGAGTCTTGAAATGGTATATGTCATACCTTAACCTATGAAACCAACTTTCACAAAGAAGAATATGAGAATTGGATTCATAAAAAATTATTTGAGTTTCAAATACTTTACATCATTATATTTCTTGTTTCAATACTTTTCCAACGCTTCAAACGGGAGCCAATATGGATTTTAGATGTGAAAGATATGGCTAAATGGATAATTAGCACCTAACATGATCATGATGCACTCTCATAATAAAATTTATTAATATTTGTTTTCCATCCTAAATATTCATCAAATAATAAAATATTTTAATTTATTAGATAGATCATTTTAATACCTTTCCAATGCTTCAGACAAGAGCTGAAACGAAGTTTAGACGCAAAATTTATGGCCAAAATAAGAAGTTGATTTTTTTCCTTTGCTTGCCCAATGTATCTAATATGTCTAGAATGTCTATGAGGTCCATTTGAATGGCCTTGACACACACAACATGTTTGATGCATCTATAAGTTTGTTAGGAATGACTTGGCATATGTGACACATGCAACATGTTCATGAGGCCCATCTAGACAACCTTGACACGTGTAGAATATACAACACATCCATGAGGTCCATCTTGATGGCCTTGGTGTGCAGGTACATCAGACACTAACATGAGGTCTATTTGGCTGGCCTTGTAAGTTATGGTCCTCCATCCTTGAGAGTTCCATATCTCCAATTCAATTTTGTGAAAAAACTATGAAGTTTGGGCTCTTGATGTCTGAAGCAAAGATGATCCCTATGAAAATATTTTTATAAATAATCAAATGAAACCAAAAAGGAGACAAAATTCAAAATCTATGCTAAAACAAAGAATTTTCCCCTGATTGGCCCTTCATCCATGTTAGCTCTGAAGTTTTGATCTCTAGTGTGAAAAATATTTACACTTTGGGACTCTAATGACTGAAAAAAGATGATCTAATTGATAATATATATCCAATGCATCAAATGAGAACCAAAACAAAGACTGGATATGAAAGTTATGCCAAAATAAAAAATTGACACCTAATTGGCCCTTCATCCCTTGTGGCTCTAAAGTTCTTAATCTCTGGTATGAAAAATACATGCACTTTGGGACTTTAGTGTATGAATAAAATATGATACCCTAGAAAATATCTATCCAACACATTAAAAGAGAAATAGAATATATGCCAAATGTGAAATATATTCCAAAATAGATAATTGACACCTGATTAGCCCTTCGTCTCAACTAAACATGAAGTTTCATATCTTTGGTGTGAAAAATAAGTGCACTTTGGGACTTTGATGTCTAAAGAAAATATTATAACCTAGAAAATATCTAAGACATCAAATGAGAACCAAAATAGAGTTCATATGTGAAATATATGTCATGATAGAGAATTAACACATGATTGACCCTTCATCCCTATTGGATATAAAGTTTTAAATCTCTAGTATGAAAAATACATGCACTTTAGGACTCAAATGTTTGAAGAAAAGATTATCCCCTAGATAATATTTATCCAATGCATCAAAAAATATTAGAAACAGAGCATAGATGTGAAATATATGCCAAAATAGAGAATTGACACTCGATAACCCTTCATCCCTATTGGTTCTGAAGTTCCAGATATCTTGTGTGAAGAATAAAAGAACTTTGAAACTTTGATGTCTAAAGCAAAGATAATCCCCTAGACAATATCTATACAATGCATCAAATAAGAACTAGAATAGATTCCAAATGTAAAAGATATGCCAAAATAGAGAATTTACACCTGATTGGCCCTTCATCCTTGTTGGCTCTAAAGTTTTGGATATTTGATGTGAAAAATACATAAACTTTGGGACTCTGATGTTTGAAGCAAATATTATCTCCTAGATAATATCTATTTAACACATCAAACTAGAACAAAAATGGATTCTATATGTGAAAGATATGTTGAAATGGATAATTGTACTTGTTACACACTTGAGATGTGAATAATACTTGATTTCACCAGTTTCTCTAGAATGAAATTTATTCAAGTGAAACATGCATAAGACCCGGTATGCCTACTCAGCCCAACTAATCTAGTGCCAAACTTCCGATTTATTCAAGTGGGAACCAAAATTTTAAAAATTTCATAGATTCAAATTTTGGGTACAACAATGCCTATATTTGTGTTTTCTCCTGTTGTGGTTAAATTGATTAACTTTTTTTTTGTGAAATATTTAGTTTATTTTGCACACCAATATTGAGTGTTAGCATGAAAATATTATGGGATACATGGTCTAAAGTTATGCTTAATCAATTTCCCTAATTACAATTGCATCATAAAGGGTTGTGTAGTATATCATTAGATGAACCCAAGACTAAGTTTGTTAGATGATTTAGATAGTTGTATAAGTTATAATTGTATATCATAAAGTTTTTAGTGTACTGATGGATCAATAGTTTCACCAAGAGGTGTATTATTAGAATTGGTATGTGTGTACGTATAATTCAATACCTTTTTATGATTAATATTAGTTGCAAAGGAGTCATGATTAGTACTTCGACTATGTCTTAGATGAAGGAATGCAATATAAGAAAGTGATCATGAAGGCACATTGGTCATTGGATTGATTGAAGGAGGAATTGTAAAAGCCATAGGTTGTATATGAAAATAATGATTTACTTGAGGGGATATAACACTAGGTGGATGCATAGAAATATCAATAGTAACATGATGAAAACTAACCTCACCACCTAATGTATATGTAGAGCCTCCAAGAGGCAAAGTAGTATCAGCTAATGGATCTATAGGAGTATGCTCTAACAAAGCTTCATTATTCCTAATTTGGTGTTATGGAGCTTCCAAATTATACAATAAAGCTTTTAGACATTCAATATGGTTTTTTATTGTAGCCCTAAAATTAACAATGGTAACAACTCTAAATTTATTCGCATCATCAACAAGATTGGCATCATCATAAGTTTCTTGGTCATAATCATCATCTAAAGGAACAATAAAAGGCATTATATCAGCAATAGATGGACCCTTTGCATTAACATCAACTATATAAGGAGGAATATCACTCCAATCCTCCATGATTGGGTAAGCAATGTAATAAGTACTAATAAGATACAAATATAATAAATTTTATTTGAAAACGAAGGTTCAAACCCTAGGAAACCTCAAAAGATGTGTTTAAAGAATGAAGGTGTATGCACCAATTTTTTAAATATGGATGTAATCCGTAATCAGAAAGAGGTGAGTAGTAAGTTAGAGTTTGATAAAAATATGTGAAATTAGATGCAAATTTAAAAATTAGGGATCAATCATGAAACTATAAGAGTATTCCTCAAAAGATATAGGCATTTGAAGAATGGAGGGGTTCACCAATTTATTTTAACTAAAACAAGCACAAAGGTAAATTAATCTACACAAAATAAATTATAGTATGTTCACAAGGGAGATCTAGAATATAAAAATAAAAAACAATAAATCAAATCTGCCTTAGTGGTTGAAAATAATAAAAGGTGTAAATGAAGTGATTTGACTAGAAATTGACTAAAACAAATAGAAAACATGATAAAATGAACACACTTGGGCAAAAAAATGGGATTCTGAGAATGCAATAGTGGTTTAGAAGTGATTAATCAACTATATAGAAAATTTAAAACCTCAACTATCAAAGAATAATTTGACCCTTGTCAATTTGCTACTAAATTTTCTTTGAAACAATTATGTTGCCAAATATGCCCATATAATGTTACCATCAAATGTGTTCTATTACGAAAAATATGTACTGCACTTAATTTTGGAATTTGGATCTTCTTGTGCAAGTGAATTATTTGCTATTGTACAATCTTATGTCTTTTCTTTCTTGAATTCATGGGCATAAAGTTTGATTCGATGTATTATTCCTCTCTTGACCTAGTTTATCACAAATGTACAATGAAGAAAAACAAAAATAGGTTTTGGGTCGAGCAATCTCAAGGGATTTATAGCTACATATTACACACATTGGAATCAAACTCAATGAAGTAATATGTGTCATGTGAATAGAATCTCAAGCACAATTTTGACCTCCTCTTCTCTATATGTGTGAGGTAATTAGATGAACATTCACATAAACACTCTTTTTGGATAAGTGGATGATGTCACAATAACTTGAAAAAGATTGAAGTCAAGGTAGAAGACTCTTTTGTACATGTAGCAATAAATAGGGAAATAAAAGATCTAACTTTAAGATATGAGATAATTAATCATTCAAATCATACTTGAATATTACTTGACACTTGTGCTTGGTAAATGATAAGGAATAATTTATGTATATAGGGGTCTACAGAACATGATACATCCTAAGGCCGACAATAGAAAAGCGTAATATGTGAAATCAAGGTGTAGGAGATTAGGCCAAGGTGGAAGGACCCAAAAAAAAGACACATATATAATTTGACTATCTACCAAATTTGCATAGGGCAGATTTCGTAGGACTCTCATAACCATTGAATCCATCCTTAAAGAAATAGATGTCTAGAATGGGTGTAAGCAACTGAAAATATGAATAAATGAGGATCAAAATCTAAAAAGGAGATATGCCAAAGGTATCAATAATGCTCAAAGAATGGATAGAGAGTCACGTGGGGTAAGGAATGTCATAAAAATAAACAAATATACATAAGCAGACCAAGAGTGCAAAAATAGGGAAAAAGCACTATGTAAAAGGGATGTACAAAAATTAGGTGTCTACAATACCATGTGTACTTTTTTAGAAGTTACTTTATAAATTATTAAATCAATACACTTTCATCATCTTTTTCATGAATTGGTGATATCATTTCACGTACCAAGAGACACGTGGGGGCATTTTATTCACTTACATTATTTTTATACCAAATTTGATATTTATCATCAAAGCATTTATTATGCTATTATAATGCATTTATTACTCCTTAGTGCCTTAAAAATCCTACTCTATACTATTATTAGTGTAATTCTACTACATTATTTTTACCTACTATATGCTACAAATCGACATCATTGCTCCTTATGGTTGCATAATGTTTACCACTCTCACCATTAACCTTATTTATTACACTCTTTCTATAATTGGGCATGTTACACATTTACTTTTTAAGATCATAAATTAATACATATATTTACCATTCCTCAAGTATAATATTTATGCATTTCTATTGGGAGCATCATACCCACACATTTATGTCCCTTACCATTTAACAAATTTCCATTGGGGGCATCGCACCCACACATACTTAGATGCTATCTATCCATTATCTTTAGGGGCATCATACCCACATCACTTAAGATTATTATGGGCATCATACCCACATCACTTATTGATATTATGGGGATCATACCCACATCATCTCCACATGATTTCATTGATACTACTTTTACCTACATGGAATTTCCTACAATAATGTAACTATTTATCCTACATTATTATTATCAAGGTGGGTTCTAATGCATCATGTCCTATATAATCTAGTTATATTGTGCTGATCACACTTAATAAATTTATTGCTATATATTGTCCCTACTTTCAAGATACTATTATGGCACATCATTTTCCCTCCCTGATCCTATTACACCATCACACACGTTGCTTACTCCTATTGATCCTTACATGGTCACATATTATTATGGCTACGACAGACATATCATTTGTCTCTCTTTTTGAGATATTATTGGGCCATATCATATGCCTCTCCATACTCTGTTAAACCCTTATATTCCATTTTGTCACATTAGCATCTTTATATGGGTTACATATCACATATTAAAGTTATATGGTTACATATTTCTATGTTAATATACTTACCTATGTTGTATATAAACTAAACCATTATGTTACAAATATACAAATTTATCTATGATTACACTTGGTGTGCATGAACTTTTATTTTGAGATGAGAGACATGTAAGAACATGTACATCCCTCACCTTAAAATGGGAGCATCTATACAAACCATCATATTACCAATTTTATATCCCAAAAATGTTTTTGTGTTCATGTAGTGAGACCATATATGTCTGCTTTTTTAACCAAAAAACACTATGTTCATGTCCATGTGTAGTGAGACCAAGTCATGTTTGCTTCCCCACTTCCCTTGACAATATAGGTCAAAGATTTAAATATTGTAGGGATACATGGGTCACAATGCAAAAACTTATGGCAAAGAAGCTAAAGAATGAAACTAGGTGAACAAAATCCAAAAGTCAAATTTTTGTTTTAGACACTATCAAGATTGGAGGTGTATGCTCTACACTCTTGTCAAAGTGAAGTGTATGTCCTTAAAAAATTTCTTTGATGTAATCCAAATTTTTGATTAAAATTATTTTGGCTCTGATTATGTGTTTTAAGGATCAATGTTTTGCTACAGTTCTTCTACAACATTGTACAATAATATATAACATCATTACCATTTTATATTTACCACATTATGTTTCATTTATTATTTAAACAATGTTAACTTGTATTTCATATATATTTTTAATAAGAGTAAATAGATTTCAATTAAATTACAACATGCACATGAAATTATTTTTAACTATACTAAATAATATGTAAAATAATAATTATCCTAATTAATTAATAATAAAGAGAGAATGCAAAATTTAAGCTTATCTAATTTTATTTCATGATCCAATGGTAGTAGTCATAAGGTGACATCGGAAATGCATAATAAAAAATGATATGAACCTCACACAAAAAATTGATGATGATTAGAACAACTTGTCTAGAACATTCACTTACGCTTTAGACATGTCTTGATTTTATACATATACTTTGAACATGTCTAATTTGGTTAGGTATTAATACTTTATATGTGGATGAGTATTTGTGTGAATAATGAATTGTAATAACAAGTCAAATATGTAATTTTAAGGAGAATAAAAATAGTTTTACATGTGATAAAACAACTCATTAGGAGATATATTTATGAGAAAGTTTTTAGGAGATAAAGTAGAGATTTATTGGATTACAAATAAATATTGACTCTTTCAAATAGAAATAATACACCATAAAATATAATAAGTTCCTTTAAATAAAATATGTTATTTGATCCACTAAATTATGTTTTAGAACAATCTCAACTAGTTTTCAACCCTCGTGCTTGTCCCTCGAATCTCCTTCTTAGAGGTTTTTCATTCCCATGATATTAATTTGGAACCCAACAAAAAAAAAAAAAAAGTCGTGGTTTTATTTAATCTATGTTTTTTGAACAAAACCCACAATTTTTCTTTAGTTTGGTAGTATTAGATATAATATTAGATTATTAAGGGTGGTTTTTCCTTTTTAATTCATGGTATTATTTTTTTACAAGTGGTTTTTAGTTGATATCAATTATTGGATGTTGTATTCAACTCTCCCAAGCACCTCTAGGTGTGATTGAGTTGTCAGGTGTGTGAGTAGACCCTATAAGATAATGATAATTTCTTAGAGAATTGTTGTAGCAATTAGAGTTGACCAAGTCAAAGTATGAAAATGAATGGAGGATGAAGATTGAGACTCATGTTTCATGTATATGAAGGTTTATAGATAGGTTCTAGTCCTCAAGTATGCTCAAATGATATTTCAAATTAACCAATCACTAACAAGCCTAATGGTGCAAATAGTGAAAAACCCAGACAATAGTGAGAAGGTAATTAGGAGTGTGTTATCATGAAAAAATGATGGATAAAAGTGCATGGAGATTTTATTTGGGATTGGTATGTCCTATTAATGTTTGGTATAAATCTTGGAAGTCAGGTATAGTGGTGAAAACATTGAAGCCAAAATGGCTTATATAGTTCTGGTGAGACTGTGAGGAGAAAGGTTTAGAGATTGGTCTATATGTCTAATATGTGCCATTAGAACTTATTTTTTTATGTTTGAAGATGTTATAAAGGTCTCTGAGGATCATGTGGATGCATCATAAGTCATTGAAGATGTCTATATAGGTGTTGGAGGTCTGAGTCACCATGGCTGGTCTTTGAAGAAAATTGGCAGTTCTGAGTGAGTGAGTTGCAGAGGTGTTATTGAGGCTCTATGCCCTATGTGATGAAGTCTAATGCACTTAGTGAAAGTTTTGAGGTCTTGGAGGTTATGTTTATGTGATTTATTGTCATGTTTTTGTGGCTAAATAATGTGTTATTTTTAGTTGTTCAAGAGAGGCTCTATGCCCTATGTGATGAAGTCTAATACACTTAGTGAAGTTTCTGAGGTCTTGGAGGTTTTGTTTATGTGAATTATTTTCATGTTTATGTTGATAAATAATGTGTTATTTTTATATGTTCAAGATAGACCTTTCTATGTGTGTAAAGGCCTAATGTAAACAATATTAATGGTTTGTTTCAAGTGGTAGTTGGAGCTTAAAAGTGTCATGGACCTAAGATGAGCTTAATAAGGGTCTATTTGAGTGGTATATGAAGTATTCCTATTGTGTGTGGAGTTTTAAAGTGTTCCAATGAGATCAAAGGGTAACATGTACTAATGAAGGCCTAATTGAATTGGGTCTCCTTAAGACCTAAAAGAGGTTTTGGTCTTTTAAGTTGTGATCGACCTATTGTAGTTATTGATTCATGTATGAAACATGTTATAAGACATATTTTAAGGGTAATAAAAGAGTGCAAGTGTGTATGGATGACCAAGAGGTATGTGTGCTAGAGGATTGTATAAGAACAAGGCCTACTAGGCCTAATTGGCTAGTTAGAGAATTGGAGAGAGTAAGCAACTGATATAACACATTCTTGAGCAGAAGGAGGTATTTAAGACCATCATAGTATTATGGAGGATTTTTCATGAATATATAATAGGGGTACTTTAGATGAACATCAAGGGCACATGACTTAATCTATCTTGAAGAGACGTAGTTGGGAGAAGAAGCCTATAAGGTAGTTTGAGAGGGATAAAAGAGTGATAAGAGATAAAGAAGGTGATCATAATATATTGTGTGAGAAATAAGGTTTTGTTTAGGTAATCAAAAGTTTTAGGTGGCTGAGTTGGTGCTGATTCATTTAGGGGGTTGGTGCCTCCTTGCAGGTTGGTGCTTGCTAAAACCTAGTTGGGTGGGTTCTTGATTAGTTGGGGTTAGTGCTCCATGTGGAGTTCATGCTTCAATGAAATTTGGTTTTTGTCTTATAGGAATGTAGTCCATTTGTATATATAAGTAGGTTTTCTTTCCCTTGAGGGTTTCCCACATATGTAATGTGTAATCTTGTTTCATGATCTTGTATGGTTGCATATGCTTTACTAGATGTTCATGTTTGTATGAATGGTTCATGTATGCTTAAGTGAAATTGAATGAATGTTTTGAAGACACTAAATCAACCCCTCTTTAAGTGATTGTGATTCTAACAATGGTTGTTTTAGAATAATATCCTAATGGCTATAAGGTGAAGATTCATGGTTAGAAAAATGGGTGTCACAAAAGTAAAATTATTCCAACTTCCATAATGAATCCATATGCCTATAATTTTGGTGTTTGAAGAGATTGGTGTGGGTTTACAACCGAAGTAATAATTCAAAAAATTGAGTTTAAGAAGAATACTTTGAGTTGTTTCAACTTGTGAGAGAATAAGTAACCATTTTTGGTTCAGGAAGAGCCTTGTGAATATACAATTCTAGTGTATCATCATTTTATTTGATTCCCAATTTGGAATCATTATAATATCTAAGTTTGAAGATTGTAGTAAAAATATAGAGTTTTGTGCCTTTTGGTAGAAATTTAGATCAATTTTCTATTTATTTGTTTTATGGCTCACCTAATGAGAAGCGACACAAATTCACCAATAATTATTGAAATCACCATTGAGATAGCGATTTTAATCTACATTTGAGAGGGGTAACTCCCTCGTAGGATGCGTATTATTAGGATTTTTTGTGTACTTTTAATTGGAAAACACAAAAAATAAATAAAAGTGGTAAATTATAGAACATAGAAAGAATGGAGGAGGATGGTAATGAGAAACCCATAATAGAATAAACGTAGAGAACCACTAGAATAACTTGGGTTTGAATCAAATGTTTATAAATTATTCATCTCACACAAAATAGAACTATATATGACAGATGTAATGAACATGAAAAGTTTTCTTGGAAGCACAGAGTCTGCTCAAAGCTTAGATTGGGTATAATTGGTACAAAGCCTATACATGGGATTTACAACACAAATTCTGAAAACATCGTGAGTTGCACACAACCAAGAAAGGTGTAGGATTTCAATGGATTCTTTATATACAAATGGAAATACAAAATTCATAAAAAAATAACATCAAACCACACAAATTTAAAGATTGACATCACCTACTTTCTTGCATTCTATTACAAAAACTGGAAAATTACATAGCTCACACTCAAATTTTTAACTAGCTCTTCCCTAAGAGATTGAAAGAAAGAAGAACCCTTTTAGAATTTTCATTTCTCCTATTTATAACACATAGGAGGATGAAATGACCTTTAATATTCTCACTTTTCATATTCTCACTTTGTCATTTTGTATTCTCATTTTTGTCCTATTATATTTTACATTTATTTTTTAATAGTGACTCAAATAAATTACCAAGTAGGCCCACTGAACCTTGTCCATTGGGTGATAGAGTATTGAAATAGTATATGTCATACCCTAACCTATGAAACTAGGTTATTCAAAGAAGAATATGAGAATTAGATCCATCAAAAAGTTCTTGAGGATGAAATATTTTACATCATTATTTTTTCTTGTTTTAATACTTTCTAACACTTCAAACGGGAGCCAAAATGGATTTTGGATGTGAGATATATGGCCAAAGAGATAATTAGCTCCTAATGTGATTAGGATGCAATCTCAAAAGAACATTTATTAATATTTTTTTTACATCCTAAATATTCATTAAAGAATCAAATATTTTACATTATTGGATAGATCATTTGAATACCTTTTCAATTTTTCAATACTTTTCCAACGCTTCAAACGAAATCTGAAATGAAGTCTAGATGCAAAATTTATGGCCAAAACAAGATGTTGAATTTTTATTTTTCTTGATCAAAGTGTTTGATGCATCTGGAACCTCCATGAGGTCCATCTAGAAGGTCTTGATATATGCATCACATCTGATGCATCCATGAAGTCTATTTATAAGGACTTAGTGCATGCAACATGTTCAATGTGTTTATGAGGTATATTCAAATGGACTTAGCATGTATAGTGCATCTAGCACATCCATGAGGTACATCTTGATGGCCTTGGTGTGCATGCATGTTTGATGTTGACATGATACCCATCTAGATGACCTTGTAAATTTTGGTCCACCATCCTTGAGAGTTACATATCTCTAATTCAATTATGTGAAAAAACTATGATGTTTGGGCCCCTGATGTCTGAAGCAAAGATGATCCTTAGGATAATGTTTTTCCAAAGAATCAAACAAGAACCAAAATTTAGACCAAATGCAAAATTTATGGTGAGCCATAAAATTTACACTTGATTGGCCCTTCATCCCTATTATCTCTAAAGTTCTTATCTTTGATGTGAAAAATATATAAACTTTGGGACTTTGATGCCTGAAAAAAGATGATCTACTTGAAAATATATTCCAATGCATCAAACAAGTACTAAAACAAAGACCGGATGTGAAATTTATGCCAAAACAAAAAATTGACACTTGATTGGCCCTTCATCCCAATTGGCTCTAAAATTCTGAATCTCTAATGTGAAAAATACATGAACTTTGGGACTCTGATGTCTGAAGTAAATATGATACCCTAGACAATATATATCCAAAACATCAAATGATAACTAGAAAAAAAAGATTAAATGCAAAAGATATGCCAAAATGGAGAATCGACACCAAATTAGCCCTTCATTCCAACTGGCTATGAAGTTCCAGATCTCTAGTGTGAAAAATAAATGCCCTTTAGGACTCTTAAGTCTGAATAAAATATGATCCCCTAGATAATATATATCCAACACATCAAATAATAACCAAAATGGAGTCTAGATGTGAAAGATATGCTAAAATGAAGAACTGACACCTGATTGGCCCTTCGTCCCTATTGGCTTTGAAGTTTCAGATATATGGTGGGAAAATTACATGTAATTTGGGATGTGTGAATAAAATATTATTCCCTAGACAATATCTATCCAGTGCATTAAACAAAAACCAAAATAGAGACTACATATAAAAGATATTCTAAAATAGAGAATTGACACTCGATTAGCCCTTCATCCCTGTTGGCTTTGAAGTTTTAGATATGTGGTGTGAAAAATACATGCATTTTAAAACTCTAATGTTTAAATCAAAGATTATCCCGTAGACAATATATATACAGAGCATCAAATGAGAACCAAAATGAAGTCCAGATGCAAAATATATGCTAAAATAGAGAATTGACACTTGATTAGTCCTTTGCCCTTATTGGATTTGAAGTTCTAGATCTTTGATGTGAAAAATACATACACTTTGGGACTCTAATGTCTAAATAAAAAAATTACGCCCTTTATAATATCTATCCAATGGGTCAAACTATAATCACAATGGAGTCTAAATGTGAAATACATGTTGAAATGGAGAATTAAACTTGTTGCACACTTGAGGTACAAATAGTACTTGATTTCACCAGCTTCTCCAAAATGAAATTTATTCAAGTGAAACATGCATAAGACCTGGTATGCCCGTGCAACCCATCTGATCTAATGTGAAACTTTTGATTTATTCAAGTGGGAACCAAACTTTTAAAAAATTCATAAATTCAAATTTTGTGTAGAACAATGCTTACATTTTTGTTTTCCTCTATTGTGGTTAAATTGATTAGCTATTGTTTTGTTCTACATTTAGTTTTTTTTTCCACACCAATATTGGGTGTTAGCATGAAAATATTATGGGCTACATGGTCTAATATTATCTTTCATCATATTCCCTAATTGCAACTGCATCATAAAGAGTTGTGTAGTATATCATTAGATGAACCACACATCTAGGTTTGTTAGATGCTTTGGATAGTTGTGTAAATTATAATTTCATATCATCAAGTTGTTGATGGGCTACTAGTTTCACCAAGAGTTGTATGATTAATTTATTATGTGTGTATTTATAAGTCAATTCCTCTTTTATGATTAATATTAGTTGTAATGGATTCATTATTAGTACTTTGACTATGTCCTAGATGAAAAGATGTAATATAAGAATGTGATTATAAAGGCACATTGGTCATTGGATTGATTGTCAGAGGAATTGTAAAAGCTTTAGGTTGTAGAGGAAAAGAAGGATTTACCTGAGGAGGGGATATGACACTAGGTCGATGCATAAAAGTATTGACAGTAACATGATGAGTAGTAGCCTCACCACCTAATGTATATATAGAGCATTCAAGAGGTGGAGTAATATCATATAATAGATCTATAGGAGTATGCTCTAACAAAGCTTACTTATTCCTAATTTGGTGTTGTGAAGCTTCCAACTTATACTATAAATATTTTAGACATTCAAAATGGTTTTTTATTGTAGCCCTAAGATTAATAATGGTAACAACTCTAAATTTATTCACATCATCAGCAAGAATGACAACATCATAAGTTTCTTGGTCACAATCATCATCTAAAGGAGCAATAAAAGGCATTATTACAGTAATAGATGGACCCTTTGCATTAACATCAACTATAGAAGGAGGAATATCACTAGAATCATCCATGATTGGGTAAGCAATGTAATAATTACTAATAAGATACAAATCTAAAAAAACATATTTGAAAATGAATGATCAAACCCTAGAAAAGCTCAAAAGTTGTGTTTAAATAATGAAGGTGTATGCACCAATTTTTTAAATATGGATGTAATCCATAATTAGAAAGAGGTGAGTTTCAAGTTAGAGTTTGATCAAAATGTATGAAATTAGATGCAAATACAAAAGTCAGGGATTGGTTATGAAACCATAAGGGTATTCTTCAAAAGATATAGGCATTCAAATAATAGAGGGTTTCACCAAATTTTTTTAACGAAAACATGCACAAAGGTAAATTAATCTACATAAAATAAATTAAAGTATTTTCACAAGGGAGATCTAGAATATAGAAATTAGAAATAATAAATCAAATTTGTGTTAGTAGTTGAAAAAATAAAAAGTGTAAATGAAGTGATTTGACTAGAAATTAACTAAAATTAATAGAAAAATGATAAAATGAACTTGCATGGTCAAAAAATTGGGATTTTGAGAATGCAAAAGTGGTCTGGAAGTGATTTATCAAGTCTATGTAAAATTTGAAACCTCAACTATTAAATAACAAATTTGACCCTTGTCAATCTGTCACCAAATTTTTCTTGGGAAAATTTTGTTGCCAAATATGACCTATATTGTTCCCATTAAATGTGTTCTATTATGGAAAATATGTATTGCATTTAGTTTTAGAATTTTAATCTTCTTGTGAAAGTGCATTATTTGATGTTGTACAATCATGTGTCTTCACTTTCTTTAATTCATGGGCAAAAACTCTAATTTGATGTCTTATTCCTCTCTTAACCTAGTTTGTCACAAATGCATAATGAAAAATTAAAAAAAGAAGTTTTGGGTCGAGCAACCTCAATGTAGTTGTAGCTATATATTCCACACATTGTAATCAAATTCAATGAAGTTATGTGTTATGTAAATGGAATCTCAAGCACAATTTTGACCTCCTCTTCTCAGATGTGTGAGTTATTTAAATGAACATTTGCCTAAACCATATTTTTGGATAATTCGATGATGTCATAATAACTTGAAAAATATTTAAGAATCAAGGTGGAAGACTCTTTTTCAAGTGTATTAATAAATGTGGCAACAAAGGATTTAACTTTAATATATGAAATAATTGATCATTCGACTCATACTTGAATGTTACTTAGCACTTGTGCTTGGTAAATGACTAGGAATGATTTATGTATATAAGGATCTATGGGACATGATACATACTAAGGTTGACCATAGAAAAGTGTAATATGTGAAATCAAAGGTGTGGGAAATTAGGCCAAGGTGGAAGGACCCAAATAAAATACACAGAGCTAATTTAACAGTCCACCAAATTTGCTTAGGGAGGATTTGGTGGGACTCTCATAACCATTGAATCCATCATTAAAGAAATTAATGCCCATAATTGGTGCAATTAACTCAAAAGATAGATACATGAGGATCAAACATTGAAATGGATATATGTTGAAGATATCAAGAATATTTGAATAATAGACAAGGAGAGTCATGTGGGGTAAGGAATGCCATAAAAATAAATAAATATACATAAGCAGACCCAATGTGAAACAATAGGGAAACGACACTATGTAAAAGGTACATGCACCAAAACTAGGTGTCTACAATACCATGTGTACTTTTTTTGAAGTTACTTTATCAATTATTAAATCAATATGATTTCATCATTCTTTTTACAAATCAATGATATTGTTTCCTCTACCAAGAGACATGTGGGTACATTTTACTTATTTATTCACATTAATTGACACCAAATTTAAGATTTATCATCAATGAAACATTTATTATGCTATTAAAGTGCATTTATTACTCGTCCTTGATGCCTTAGTAATCCTACTCTATACTATTGTGAGTGGAATTATACTACATTAGTTCTACCTACTCTATTTTACAAGAACACATCATTGCTCCTTATGGGGGAATAATGTTTACCACTCTCACCATCAACTTCATTTATTACACTCTACCTATAATTAGGCATGTTACACATTTACTTTTTAACATCATTAATTAATAAACATATTTACCATTCCTCACGTATACTATTTATACATTACCATTGAGATCATCATGCCCACACATTCATGTCCTCTACCATCTAAAACATTTTTGTTAGGGGCATCACACCCATACATATCTAGATATTATCTATCCATTGTCTTTAGTGGCATCATACCCACACCATTTAATGCTATTGTGGGCATCATACCTAAATCACTTATTATTACTATGGGGATCATACCCACATTGTCTCCACATGGTTTCATTAATACTATTTTTACCTACATGGAGCTTACTGCAATATTGTACCTATTGATCCTACATTATTATTATATCAGGGTGGGCTCTAATGCCCCATGTCCTATATACCCCTAGTTATATTGTGCTTATCACACTTGATGAATTTTTTAAATATATATTGTCCTTACTTTCAAGATACTATTAGGGTAGATCATTTTCCCTCCTTGATCCTATTACACCCTCACATGTGTTGCTTACTCCTAGTGAGCCTTACATGGTGACGTATTTTTATGGTTACAATGAGGCATATCATTTGTACCTCTTTTCTAGATATCATTGGGGCATATCATATGCCTCTCCATACTCATTTACGTGTTTATATTCCATGTTTTTACATTAACATCTTTATAAGGGGTTACATATCATATATTGAGGTTATATGGTTACATATGGCTATGTTAATATACATGCCTATATTGTATATAAGGTTTCATGATGTTTCAAATATACAATTTTACCTATGATTATACTTGGTGTGCATGAGTTTTTATTTTGAGATGAGTGACACATACATCCCTCATCTTAAAGGGGGGAATATATAAAACCATCATATTACTAGTTACATATACCAAAAATGTGTTTGTTTTCATGTAGTGGGACCATATATGTCTATTTTTTTGGCCAAAAAGCATTGTGTTCATGTCTATGTGTGGTGAGACCAAGCCATGTCTGCTTCCCCACTGCCCTTGACAATATAGGTGAAAGATTCAACCATTGTAGGGATAAATGGGTCACAATGCAAAAACTTATTTCAAGGAAGCTGAAGAACAAAAGTAGGTGAACAAAATCCAAAAGTCAATTTTTTGTTTCAGAAGCTATCAATATTGGAGGTTTATGCTCTAGACTCCTGTCAAAGCGAAGTGTATATCCTTAACAATTTTCTTTGATCGAATCCAAATTTTTGGGTGTAATTGTTTTGGCTCTTATTACATATTTTTAGTGTTTTAATACAATTATTATTCAACATTGTAAAATATATATATAACATCATTACCATTTTATATATACCATATTTTTATTTAAACAATGTTAAATTATATTTCGTATATATTTTTAATAAGATTAAATGGATTTCAATTAAATTACAATGCACATGAAATTAATTATAACTAGGATAAATAAAATGTAAAACAATAATTAGCCTAATTAATTAATGATAAAGAATGAATGTAAAGTTTAATCTTATTTGATTTTATTTCATGGTCAAATGGTATTAGTCAAAAGGTGACATTGGAAATTCATGATCCGAAGTGATATGAACCTAACACAAAAAATTGATGATGATTAGAGTAGCTTGTTTCAACCATAATCATGTTGTTGCATGCGTTAGAGCTTTGTACCATACCACCCACCTCAAACAAGTACTATGTTAATTAGAATGCAAGTTGATTTGTTCTTTCAATGGACTACATTGCATTCTGAGATTGGTTTGAGATTTTTACATTATGTTCCTCTATGGTTGCAGACTCATCAACCCTTGTGCTTGTCCCTCAGATCTCCTCCTCAGAGGTGAATGGATTCAACATAGCTCACATTTTTTCATTCCCATGAATTTTCTTTGGCACCCAACATAAAAACAAAGCAAATTATGGTTTTATTTAATCCATGGTTTTTGAACAAAACCCATGATTTTTATTTAGTTTGGTAGTATTAGATATAATTTTAGATTATTAAGGGTGGTTTTTCCAATTTAATTCATGGTATTGATTTTATACAAGTGGTTTTTAGTTTATGTCATTAAATATTAAGTTTATTTTGCTTTTAATTTTTGTTTCTAAAATATTAAATTTACCAAAAAGGTTTCTTATGTCCAAATTGCAAAAATCAAACAAAGAACCAATGAAATTATTAATAACTATGTCTTGAGATACAAGACAATGTTGGATAAAATAACCTATCTTATGGCAGATAAGGAGCTTTAAGATGTTTTCAAGCAATGTTTGCTTGTTCCCTTACACGATTCCATTTTATTCAAAAAGTTTAAATCTTTCGATGACTTATGCCATATTTTTTGTGATCGTGAAATGATACTTATCTCATTGAATAAACTAAAATATATAACAAATACACCAACTACATATACATCCAATACCAAATTTGATAACAAACCAAGTTATAAGGTCAAACCCCTTGAGCCAAAAATATAAATAACCACAATAGTTAATGTGGTGTCACAATAACCTAATCATCTTGTCTTATCCAATGCACCACATAGACAATTTACACACTTATTTGAGTCTCATAATTCATTACTCTTACGGCTTATAGAGTGTCATCTTATATCTCTCCCTCATCTTATAGAGGTTGATATGAGTAGACCTCTACCTAAATGGTATGATGTGAATGCTTATTTTGACTATCACCAAGCCCTTCAGAATTCTATGAATAAATATTTCACCTTGAAGCATAAGATCTAGGACCTCATTGATGACCAAAAGATTACATTTGATGATCCTCCAAAGGAATTAGGTTCACAACCTAGTGACCACCAAAAACAAAAAATATTTAACAATACTTTTCAAGATCATTCAAAAAAGGATCTAGAAGTGAAAATGGCATATAATGTGCACCTTCCTCCATCTCATCATGAGCACCCATTGGATGGGATTATTGGTCCCTATACACGGCATACACCTCCTATTATTCATAGACCCTCTATTACTTTCAAAGATAGTGAGATTAGGGATGATGACTCATATCTGCATTCCTTATTCATTCGATCATATACCTTGATCACCAACCTATACACAATGTTATGATTGATAATGGTGCAAGATAAAACATTTGTATCATGACATTACTTACGCATTTGGGTTATACAAATCATGATTTATATCCTTTGACCATGTCAGTTAAGGCATTTAATGAGACCTCACAAAAGGTTCTTGGTGAGATTGATTTACCTTTATAGGTGGGTATCACCCATGTGGTTACTACCTTTTTAGTTATACCTTCCACGTGTGTATTTGATATATTATTAGTATGACCTTGGATACATACACTTCGATCAATACTTTTTATAGTGTATGGGTGTGTTAAATACATTAATGTGAATTGAGTAATTACTGTTTCTAGAATTCCATATGAACATCCTCTTGAGTAAGAGAAATTTGTACCTAGACAATTAATTATCAAACCTCCTAAGGTTGATCTTCTATAAAATGTTACACAACATGAAATCCCCTTTACTAGGTAGCCAATACTTGAGAGACCATTACATAAGAGATCTACAGTGGGTTCCATGGAATCCTCATCTACTACACACCATATTCAGATATTTAAAGCACTTACATGTGTTCCTAATACTCTTTTTACAAAAAAACGACATAATACTCAACGATGGGTTCCAAGAAGATGTACTCCTATTGTTTCTATCTCACATCCACAAAGTCATATATTATATATGTAGAGCGTCACAAATATTACAGTGACATATATTGGATCTATACATGTTCCTCAAAAGTTTCACTAGTTTATTAGACCAAGTTCATAATTGGGAGATATCTATGAGCATATATTAGATGTGATCATAAGATAACCTTTTCCTTTCACATATTCTAAAAATACCCCAAAAAAAAAAAACTTTAAAAATCTAAAAATCTATTCAACATTTACATATCCTATTAGCTCCTTGGCATATATGTTGTTGGTTCCATGTTGGTATATGACATATCAATATTGTTGGGGATCAACCAAAAATTTTGATTACAATGTGAAAGCAATAAAATGTGGAATTAAACCAGAAAGATAAGTAACTAGAATCAGAAAACAACAAACAATAAGAGATACAAGAAACCACCCTGAAAACTTGTATTAAACTCTTTACAGAAGGAATACAATTGAAGAAACTTCTTTTCTTCCACACCTCTCTCAGATGTACAAATCTCTCTCCAGATCTCTTTCCCTCAAGAGCTCTCTCTCTCAATTACGATCAACTCCAACAATTTGGATTGATACACATATACAATTCTTGTACTGTTACTCTACAATAAGCTATGAAGATCTATCCCTATTATATAACTTTAGGGAACATGAGCTACGCATTCACAACCATTAGATGCACCTCCTAATCAAGGGATCAAAATAGTCTTACTAAAGATAGAGATGCGGACTTAAGACTAACACTTAATCCTACCATGCAAACATTCTGTTTTGTCCATGAAAATAGCATTTTAGACGCATAGGTGACCGACGTCGGTCCCTGCCTGTCTGCCTGTGACCAATGTCGGCTGATCTATGACCGATGCCGGCATCTCCTAGTCAACTCTTGACTGGCGTCAGTCGCTCCTGACTGATGCCATGACTGTGTAATTCTTGCAACTTCTGCACTCACTCATTTGGTGAAGCTTTTAGCTCCACACCTCAACAATATCCCACTTGGAGATAAACAGTTTCCCCAGTACCTGTACAGCAACATCTTCTAGCTCCTTCATCTTCAAACTCAATCATGAAGACCAACAAAAGTTGAATGAAGATTCAACTCTCCTTTGTTATCGGCTTGGTTAACATATCAGCAGGGTTCTTATCTGTATGGATCTTCTCCAGCTTCAACTCACCATCTCTAATACCTGTCTAATGAAGTGGTACCTCAGCTGTATATGCTTGGTTCTTGAATAAAGAGCTGAATTCTTAGCCAAATGAATTGCACTTTGACTATCACTGTATAATCTGAAACTCTCTTGCTCTTTTCATAGCTCTTCCATGAACTGTGTCATCCATATCATCTCTTTGCTAGCCTCTGTGACTGCAACATATTCTGCTTCTGTAGTTGACAAGGAAACAACCTTCTGCAACTTTGATATCCAGCTAACCGCCATTCCACCAACAATGAAAACATATCCTGTGGTGCTTCTTCTGCCATCCAAATCACCTACCATATCTGAATCTACATAACCATGTAGATAAGTGTTTGACCCACCATAGCACAAATGCCTACTACTGGTCCCTCTCAAATATCTAAGGATCCACTGAACTGCTTTTCAGTGCTCCTTTCTTGGATTGGCCATATACTTACTAATAACTCCCACTGCTTGGGCAATATCAGGTCTAGTACATACCATTGCATACATTAAACTCCCTACTGCGGAAGCATATGGAACTTTCTTCATGTACTCTACCTCATCATATGAATTAGAACACTATTCTTTACTCAACTTGAAATGTCCAGCTCAAGGTGTGCTTATCGGTTTTGCATCCTGCATATTGAACCATTTCAACACCTTGTTCACATAATCCTCTTGAGACAAAATCAACCTGTGATTTTTCCTGTCTCTCTTAATACTCATGCCAAGGATTTTCTTTGCTGCTCCCAAATCCTTCATGGAAAATGTGTGAGCTAATTTCACCTTAAGCTCAGAGATATCCTGCATGTGTGATCCTGAAACTAGCATATCATCTACATACAACAATAGAATAATATATCTACCATTATCCAATCTCTTAAAATACACACAATGGTCAGATTGACACCTACTATAACCATGCTCAGTCATAAACCTGTCAAATCTCAAATACCACTGTCTAGGAGCTTGCTTGAGGCCAACAAGCTTTTCTTCAATTTGCACACTAACTTCTCCTTACCTTTGACCTCAAATCCTTCCAGCTGATCCATATATATTTCTTCATCCAAATCTCCATGAAGAAACGCTGTCTTAACATCAAGCTGCTCAAGATGCAAATCCTCAATAGCAACTAAAGACAATACAGTTCGTATAGAAGTCATTTTAACTATAAGAGAAAAAATCTCACCAAAATCAATACCTGGTTTCTGTGCAAATCCTTTCACTACCAACCTGGCCTTATATCTCATCTGTCCATTCTCACCTTCTTTCAATCTGTAGATCCATTTGTTCTTCAGTGTCTTCTTTCTTGTTGGCAACTCAACCAAATCCCATGTTTGGTTCTCTTTCAAAGAATCAATTTCCTCATTCATGCCTAGCTCCCACTGATTCTTGGATTCCACCTGTATTGCTTCATCAAAACTCTCTAGTTCTCCACCATCAGTAAGCAATAAATAGAATAATGAAGGGGAAAATCGAATTAGAGGTTTACTTACCCTTTTTGACCTCCTGATGGGCGTCTGAGACTCATTCACAACACGCTGTCTGCCCAAATTCTTTGATAGTGACCAACCTCAATCACTTCCAGGCCTGTTACTGGTCGATGTCAATTCTACATGACCGACATCGATTTCTACCTGGCCGACGTTAGTCACTGTCTAACCGATATCGGTTCTTGTATTGTCAACGTCGGTTCCTGCATGACCGATGTTGGTCTCTGTGTTTTCCTATCTATGATAATTCTTTCCCATGAGCTCATTTTGGACCGTCACCTCATCTAATTCTCCATTGCTCTGCCCAGATTGATTCAGCTTCTTCAACTGATCACTATACATCACTTTTTTATTGAAAACAACATCATGGCTCTTAATTATTTTGTTAGCTCCTAGATTTCAAAATTGGAATCTGAAATCATCAGAGCCATAACCAATAAATGTGCACCTCATAGACTTAGCATCCAACTTCTTTCTATTTTCTTTATTAACATCTACAAAAGCTTCACAACTAAAAACTTTGAGAAATGAGAGATCTACCTTTTTACCTATCCATGCCTCTTCTAGAATTCCACCATCTAGAGCTATAGAGGGTCCTCTTTTAATTAGGTACACTACAATATCCACAACTTCTACCCAAAATTCTAAGGGCAAATCAACATGCAATCTCATACACCTTACACGCTCCATTACTGTTCTGTTCATCCTTTCAGCAACTCCATTTTGCTGAGGTGTCTTTGGAACCATCCTTTGCCTGCGTATTCCATGCATATAACAATACCAATTGAACTTGTGGCTGCAAAATTCACCACCATTGTCAGATCTCAGGCACTTCAATCTCCTGCCTGTTTCATTCTCAAGCATAGCTTTTCAAATCTTAAAAGTGTCAAAAACATCAAATTTCTTCTTTATACAATAGACCCATACCTTTCTTATAGCATCATCTATGAAAGAGACATAGTACTATGATCCTCCAATAGAAGCAACCTGAGCCGGTCCCCACATGTCTGTGTGAACAAGCTCCAATTTGTGCTTCTTCTTTGTTGACCCAGTCTTGAGAAAACTTACTCTCTTATATTTTCCAAAAATACAATGCTCACAAAAATCCAGATCTATGCTTTTCAAATCTGAAAGCTTACCTTTTGACTTAAGAATTGTCATTCCCTTCTCACTCATGTGGCCGAGCTTAGAGTGCCACAACTTTGCATCCACATCTGAAGTAGATAATACAGAAGGAGAATTATTAGTAATACAATTACATAAATAGAGAGTACCTACTCTCTTACCTCTGGCCAATACAAGTGCACCCTTGGTCACCTTCCAAGATTCAACTGTGAGAGTTACTGTACAACCCTCATGCCCCAACTTTCTTGCAAAAATCATATTTCTCTTCAAGTTGGGAACATGCATGACATCTCTCAACACCCATGTGTTGCCATTCTGCATTTTCAGCTGCACTTTTCCTTTGCCAACAATTTTACAAGGCTCATCATCCCCTAAATAAACTATTCCAAAATCTCCATGGACATAGTCACTAAAATATTCTCTATTTGGGGTAGCATGAAAAGAGGCACCAGAATCTAAAACCCAAGATTCTATATTATTATGCAAAGAGAATATAAGAGCATCTTGTGCAATACCTACAACTTTTGCTTCTTCTTTACCTTCATGCTGATTGTCTTCTTTAGGTTTTGACCAACAATCTTTGCTTATGTGCCCTATCTTTCCACAATTCCAGCATTGTGGCTTCCTGCCATTTCTGGATTTGGATCTACCTCTCACCTTTGACTTAGACCTTGATCTCCCTTTCTTGCTCTTCTCTTTTTGCCTTCCCCTGCTCTCAAAACTTAAAGCATTTCCTGATGTTTCCTCTATGCTTTTCTTACAAATTTCTTCATTTAAGATTACACTAACAACATCATCTACTTTTAAAATATTTGAAGCAGATGCAGTATTACGAACTGCCATTACCAAGCTATGCCAACTCTCAGAGAAAGAGCATAAGATTAATAGAGCTTTAATTTCATCATCAAGCACTATTTTGACTAAATTTAATTGATTTACAATTCCATGGAAATCATTTAGATGATTAGATACAGATCCACCTTCCTGCATTTGCAAATTAAATAACTGCTTCATAAGATATACCTTATTTGAAGCTGAGGGTTTTTCATATAAATTTGTTAAAGTAGTCATTAACTCTACCGTTGAATTTGCCTGTGATAAATTAGATATCACAGTAGATGCCAGACTCAATCTTATAGATCCAAGAGCCTTTCTATCAAGAACTTCCCATTTTTCATCTTTCATGTCTGTGGGCTTCCTTGAAACTCCACCTAATGGTAAGTATAGATCTTTCTGATACAGATAATCCTCTATTTGCATTCTCCATAATTGGTAATTCTTGCCATTAAACTTTTCCATTCTCAGTTTACTTTCTTCTATCATTGCTTCTCCCACTCAAACATAAATCCCTGTGAGTAACCTGTAATCAATACACACTAACCAGATCTGAAACACTTGTTAGTCAACCTGAGCTCTGATACCACTTGTTGGGGATCAACCAACAATCTTGATTACAATGTGAAAGCAATAAAATGTAGAATTAAACAAAGAAGATAAGTAACTAGAATCAAAAAATAGCAAACAATAAGAGATACAAGAAACCACCCTGAAAACTTGTATTAAACTTTTTACAGAAGAAATACAATTGAAGAAACTTCTTTTCTTCTACACCTCTCTTAGATGTAAAGATCTCTCTCTAGATCTCTTTCCCTCAAGAGCTCTCTCTCTCAATTATAATCAACTCCAACAATCTGGATTGATACATATATACAATTCTTGTATTGTTACTCTACAATAAGCTATGAAGATCTATCCCTATTATATAACTTTAGGGAACATAAGCTATGCATTCACAACCATTAGATGCACCTCCTAATCAAGAGCTCAAAACAGTCTTACTAAAGATAGAGATGCAGACTTAAGACTAACACTTAATCCTACCATGCAAACATTTTGTTCTATCCATGGAAATAGCATTCTGGACGCACAGGTGACCGATGTTGGTCCCTACCTGTCTGCCTGTGACCGACGCCGGCATCTCCTAGTCGACTCCTGATCGGCATCAATCACTCTTGACCGATGCCATGACTGTGTAATTCCTACAACTTCTGCACTCGCTCATTTGGTGAAGCTTTTAGCTTCACACTTCAACAATCTCCCACTTGGAGATAAACAGCTACAACAGTACCTGTATAACAACATCTTCTAGCTCCTCCATCTTCAAACTCAATCATGAAGACCAACAAAAGTTGAATGAAGATTCAACTTCTCATTTGTTACCGGCTTGGTTAACATATCAGCAGGGTTCTTATCTGTATGGATCTTCTCTAGCTTCAACTCACCATCCTCCAATACCTGTCTAATGAAGTGGTACCTTAGCTATATATGCTTGGTTCTTGAATAAAGAGCTAAATTCTTAGCCAAATGAATTGCACTTTAACTATCACTGTATAATATGCAACTCGCTTGCTCCTTTCCTAGCTCTTCCATGAATCGTGTCATCCATATCATCTCTTTGTTAGCCTCTGTGATTGCAATATATTCTGCTTTTGTAGTTGACAAGGCAACAACCTTTTGCAACTTTGATATCCAGCTAACCGTCGTTCCACCAACAGTGAAAACATATTCTGTGGTGCTTCTTCTACCATCCAAATCACCTACCATATCTGAATCTACATAACCATGTAGATAAGTGTTTGACCCACCATAGCACAAATGCCTACTGCTGGTCCCTCTCAAATATCTAAGGATCCATTGAACTGCTTTTCAGTGCTCCTTTCCTAGATTGGCCATATACTTACTAATAACTCCCACTGCTTGGGCAATATCAGGTCTAGTACATACCATTGCATACATTAAACTCCCTACTGCGGAAGCATATGGAACTTTCTTCATGTACTCTACCTCATCATATGAATTAGGACACTGTTCTTTACTCAACTTGAAATGTCCAGCCAAAGGTGTGCTTATCAGTTTTGCATCCTACATATTGAACCGTTTCAACACCTTATTCACATAATCCTCTTGAGACAAAATCAACCTGTGATTTTTCCTGTCTCTCTTAATACTCATGCCAAGGATTTTTTTTGCTGCTCCCAAATCCTTCATGGCAAATGTGTGAGCTAATTTCACCTTAAGCTCAGAGATATCCTGCATGTGTGATCCTGCAACTAGCATATCATCTACATACAATAACAAAATAATATATCTACCATTATCCAATCTCTTAAAATACACACAATGGTCAGATTGACACCTACTATAACCATGCTTAGTCATAAACCTGTCAAATCTCAAATACCACTGTCTAGGAGCTTGCTTGAGGCCATACAAGCTTTTCTTCAATCTGCACACTAACTTCTCCTTACCTTTGACCTCAAATCTTTTCGACTGATCCATATATATTTCTTCATCCAAATCTGCATGAAGAAATGCTCTCTTAACATCAAGCTACTCAAGATGCAAATCCTCAATAGCAACTAAAGACAATACAGTTCGTATAGAAGTCATTTTAACTACAGAAAAAAAAATCTCACCAAAATCAATACCTGGTTTCTGTGCAAATCCTTTCACTACCAACCTGGCCTTATATCTCATCTGTCCATTCTCACCTTCCTTCAATCTGTAGATCCATCTATTTTTTAGTGTCTTCTTTCCTGCTGGCAACTCAATCAAATCCCATGTTTGGTTCTCTTTCAAGGAATCAATTTCCTCATTCATGCCTAGCTCCCACTGATTCTTGGATTCCACCTATATTGCTTCATCAAAACTCTCTAGTTCTCCACCATCAGTAAGCAATAAATAGAATAATGAAGGGGAATATCGAGTTGGAGGTTTACTTACCCTTTCTGACCTCCTGATGGGTGTTTGAGACTCATTCACAACACGCTGTCTGCCCAAATTCTCTGACAGTGACCGACCTCGGTCACTTCCAGGCCTGTTACTTGTCGACATCGATTCTACATGACTGACATCAATTTTTGCCTGGCCGACGTCGGTCACTGTCTGATCGACATTGGTTCCTGTATTGCCAACGTCGGTTCTTGCATGACCGATGTTGGTCTTTGTGTTTTCTTGTCTGTGATAATTCAGGGACTATCATCACCCACCAAGGTAGAATTTTACGGATTGTATTGAGTCAATATACTACAATAGTTATTTTTCTTTTTGGTATGGTTGATGTGATTAAATCACTCAATCAATCAGTTGCCAAGTTTATAGGTTGGACTTGAGTACATCATCCAACCTCACTAGTTTTATAGTGTTAGTTGACTTGGCTCACTCACACTCACTAGGTAATAAGTATGATTGGATTGCATGATTGAGCTAATATTAACTGTTGGGTGAAAACTCATATTTGCTCTAAGGTTGGGGGCATGTGCCCTCTAATATATATATATATATATATATATATATATATATATATATATATATCTTTTGATATATGCACTTTCCAAATTTATATTTGTTTTAATCTCAATATTAGTGATTCATAATGATGTCATTAAAATCAAATTGCTAAAAGGTCAGACGGTTGCACCGATACATAGGTGTACTCCTAAACCTGACTCTAATTCAATTTCAATGATTTCAATTTCAAATTATATGAAATGATTATATATTTTAACATACTCTTTATTTCAGTTCAATCACAAAAAAATCACTCAAGTTAGATTCAAATAAAGGCAAGGTGTGTTATACACACCCAAGTATGCATTCCTTTGCATTTAAACTAACAATTTCGTTACTAGATTAAAGGGGGGAAATGTAGACAGTATTTCTAAATTATTTATCACCTCATTCTTGTACACTTGGAAAATACATATCATGTATGTACCTTCAGCTTCTAGACCTTTCCCACTACCAAAAGGCTTGCATACATTATCTCTATGTGCCTAATTGATTATTTATTAGTCTGACCTATGTTATTTTGATGACTCAAAGCTTATACCTTACCCAAAATGTTTTAAACCTGCTTATCTTCTATCTCTATAAGTTTTGGACCTACACCTATTTCTTAACTACCTAAACACTTATGTCCTAGTTAGACACTTATGTTGATGCAAGTGTCATATCCCAATGGAACTGCCGAGTGCCCTAGAGTCATCCAATTTAAAAATGAAATATATTCCTATGGTCAGCCTAAGTGATTTAATGTGAGATAATCTCCAAAGGGATTGGTATAATTGTAAGATCAACCCTCATTCATTCCTTATAGAGCACAAACTTAACACATACCTAAAAAAGGCACACAGAGACCAAGGCAACTTACCAATGTTGAACATGTTGGGTGAATATTTTGTTGACCAGCTAACTGGTGAGCAAAATAGTTCCTATCACCACAACATAGGGAGATTGGTCATCCAGGTGTGCAATTTTACTAAATCAACAGGGGACAAATCTCTCCTCTCATCAAGGGGAGGTTACTATATATATATATAAGCTGAAAATAACACTTAGGGGTAGGATACACCATCCATCTCTCTTCTTTCAGAGATGATGTTCATAAACAAAGGAGAAAATCTTGGGTGATTGGTGAAGGTACTTTTCTTCTTTCAAAAGTAACATTTAGCCAAGAGCTAGATCCCTTCTTAGATAGTAGAAATCCTAGTGAAATGATAGAAGGCACTTCTCTTCTTTTAGAAGTGCTTGTTCTTGCAAACAACAAGAATCTTTTTGGTAGTGACAAGTAACTGATAACTGAATATAGAGTGACCAACAATCTAAGGTGTAGCACAAAGTCTCCACCTTGACTGCCCAAGAGTGAGGTACGAAGAACAATGGGGGCACAAAGTCTCTCCACAGTCGGCTTCAGGACACCTTCCTGATTACTTCCACTAGTTCTGCTTGTTAGCTCAAATAAACAAGAACACAATCAAAAGATAGACATAAGAACAATCTCCTAAAATGATACAAGCTATAACAGCACAAAGTTTGCAAGTCACTTGCTTTCTCATTCAAATAAAATAATATGAACAATAATCTGAGCTCAAAGTCTCAGTATTTGCCTTTCAATTTGGGCAGAGTTTTGCTTTTGGTAATGAGAAGATCTCTTTAAAATAATAAAAGAGATTACAATATATAGCCACCAAGCAAGGCTTGGCACTCTCTCCCATGGGATGACCCATGCTACAGTTAATGCCTTCAATGCACCTTCAGTTCTGTCTGGAGGGACCATGCCTGGATCAGTGCGTTGCCTTAACTATGGCATGTCTATTCATCTAATATGTTTTTTTTGGGTTTGGATCATTTGGTTTGTCCCCTCTGACGTCTACGTAGTTATCCATTTTGTCTTTACTCTAAAGGAGACTGACATGCCATGCCTTCAATGTTTACAAGCTCAAAAATCTATTTTGTAGACTGTTCCAGCTACCGAAATAACTTCTGCATAGATATTTTTGGTCTTCTCCTCTTTCTACTTTTGCCTTTTCCAGCTTTGTCTCTTCCTAGAATTTAATCTCTCAAGGCTATATTCTTAGCTTTGCCATCTCTTTCGGCTCCTTCAGCTGGTTGCTGAGTTTATTTTTAGGTTTCGTGTCACATTTGAAGCTTAGCAGATATTTCATTACCTTATATTTGACATCCATGGGGATGTCATTGGTTGACTGTTTCAACGGTTCAGGTGGCCTTCTCAGCTCCTTGGTTCAATCGCTTTCTTGCTCCTTGGTTGAACCATCTGTTGAACCACCTGTTTGTTGCTTTTTTTCTTGACTGAGGCTGCCTTTGAACCTTTGAACCCATGAACCATTAAACTTTGAACTCTTTCGGTTCAAGGTTCAGTCGGTTCATTGGTTCATCCTTTGTCCATCACTTGTTCTTTCTAAGCTCTTTGATCTTCATCACACTGGTTAAACCTTTGAACTTGTGAACTCGTTGAACCTTTTGGTTCAAGGTTCAACAGTTCAATCGGTTCATTCTTTTTATTTGGCTAAGTCCTTTTGATCTTTTTGAACCAAACACATTGGACCATTTGGTCATTGAACTTGTTGAAATCGCCTAAGTGTTGAGAGCTTGCTTTTTTTCTGCAGAGTCTGTAAAAATCAACCTGTGAAGCCCATATAACTTGGCTGCAGAGTCCGTAGATTCAAGCCTGCACAGTCTATAGATTCAAGCCTACAGAGTTTGTAGATTCAAGCCTAAAGAGTCTATAGATTTTTGAGAAAGCTTTAAAAAATGAAGAACTTGAATGCTCAGAACAATTTTTGAAATGGGAAGAGAGGATTTTGGTCTGTAGGACCAAAATAGTTCAATTGTTGTCCCAAAAATGACTGATATTTTTGGGGGACAACAATTGGCTCTAGTTGGGGAACTTCCTTCAATTAAAAACTTGAAATAATTGAGGGGAGTAGAAACCAGAATCTCTAGTGCCTTGAAGTGTGCCATTGGGCTATGGAGTCATGCTACCCAAAAAATAAAGGTGCCAAAAAAGAAAATGAAAAGCACAAAACAAAACTAAAGACTATACAAATATACATATGTACAGATGATCTTATCTGATGCCTCAAGATTTGAAGTGCTTCAGATGCCACCCACTGTGAGACAGTGAAAATGGTGTGCCATTCTGATAAACTAGTAGAAAACCATTTTGTCCCTAGAAACAGTGATGGGTGAATGGAACTCTCCACCAGGAAACCAATTTTTTGTGTCTTCCTCTTGGCTCTTTCTTCTTCTTTTCCTATGGCAGGACGTGGTCCTCAAATTGAAAACCATAACTCCTTGCTCTCTTGGTGAAGAGTTCCTTTTGTTGACTTTAGAGTACAATAATATGGTCCACCACCATAGCTTATTGTTCTACTGGTCCTGTCTAGCACATGCTTTGATTGTCAGCATCAAACTCTTGAACCACCATTAGCTCAGCATTTCCTTTGGTGTGAAAGAGTTTGATATCTTCATCTTGAGCAGCCTTCAATCTGAGTAACAGAGATTCATACTCAACAGTGTTGTTGGTGTTGCTAAACTACAACTTGTGTGAAGGAGGAAGAATAGCTCCTTAAGGAGATATCAACACCATCTCAGCTCTAACACTGACAGAGGAATTGCTGCCATCAAATTCTTGGATCCAAACATCATCAAAAATTGATCTTCTATCAGATTTCTCTTTATTAGAGATGAAAGATCCTTTTTTATTTATACTGTGCCCTACTAATTCTTTTGATGTCTTGTTTGAATCAATTCCTGGATTGCCAGCTATAGGACTTTCATTTGCATAGACATGAACATCCTCTATAGACAAAAAATAATTACCCCTGCTTAAAGACTCAAATAGAATCTGAGCTTCAGGTGCTGATGTCTGAGTGACTGGGATGGGCATGTTCCTTGGGGGATCATGAGTTACCTTTCTAATCTCTTGTCTTGCAGGGATGGCTGTATTCTTCACACATTCCACCAACCTGTCCAACTGCTTAGGGTTGGCTTGTAGGAATTCAAATTCAGTCATTTAAATTTTGGTTTTCTTGACATGGTCAATTATGTCAAATAAATAAAATGAACTATGAAGAGAGGATGGGAGTTCATCTTTTTGGTTTTTTGGAGGGGAGGACTGGCCTGTGAATTTGAAGTTGAAGGTGCAAAAATGTTGGGAGTACTTACTTTTCTGGCAATCACTAGATCATTTAGCTAGAAAGGTAGAGGGGTTCTTTGCTTAGTGATTGAAATTGCTAGTTGGGTTCGCTCTTCTATCTTTTCTTTGTTGGCCTACTGGGTTGACTGATTCTTGGATTGGGTGAATACTACATATGATCCTTCGACTGCTTCACCTTCACTTCTGGGTTCATTCTGGTAATTTAGAAAACTAATGTGGGAGTCACCAACTGACTCTTCTTGATCCTCCATGAAGAGATCAACGCTATTTTCTTGCTCAAACTCAGGTTGGATAGAGAAATCATGTTCTATTTCTAGATATCCAACTACTGAGTTGGTTGGAGGTGCTTCAAGGGCAAGGTTCCTCTATGGGGGAGGAAGATGATTTGTTTACCCTTGACTTCTGGCAGCATTGCCTTGATATGGCTAGTTTTGAAATGTCTTCCTTGGCATATCTTGATTAGGAGGAGCAGACATACTATGGGCCATTTGCCTTTTCAAGGCTAATAGTTTATTTTCTAGCTTTTGCACCATTTGATCAGTGGTGGCTGAAGGTGGATACTTAGAAGATGAAGAGGGTTTACCTCTATTTAGGTCTCTCCTTATCTTTCCTACCAAGATAAGGTCATCTTATAGCTCAATAGCCAAGTCCTGAGTAGTAGCAAGGTCTATGTGTCTAGCCTATCTCAACAAAAAACTCACTTCAGACAGCTATGAGTTGATGAAGAAACACTTGAGATTCTGAGGTGTCGACTGGGCGATCATGGGAATCCTATGCCTTAGTTTGTCGAACCTAAAAATGAAGTCCCTCATAGGTTCATGGGGCTCCTTCTTCATCTATGTGAGCTAGGCCAACAAGGCATGTGCATCTTCTACAGGCTTGAACTTGGCTTCAAATTTAGCTTTGAGTGTATCCCAGTTGGTCACTGATCTAGCCTGCAAGTGGTAGTCTGCAGTAGTGCCTTGTAGTGTCTCCATGAAAAACCTGACTGCCACGTCTTCAAATTCCACCCCTATCACACCACAGGCTATGTTGAAAGTTGTAATGTGTTCATCAGGGTGAACTATCCTATCACCAAAGAATTTGGGGAAGTTCATTTTTGAGCTACGTGAAAGTTCATGCAGAGATGGAGTCAAGTTGAGTGGGCCAAAAGAGTTACCCCAGGGGCCTCAAACTGCCATGATTTAATTATGAAAAATAGGGATAACAAATCTAGGTGGAGTGGCTAGATTGTAGAACAAAAATGGAAAATAACTGGCCCTACTTCAGCTTGAGGCTTCAAATTACACACTCTTTTCCAGCAGCTCTAGTTTTATAGACTAGATAAAATAATGGAGATAGAGGAAAATGGTAAGGCTATAATGATAATGGGTAAGACACAAAATAGAATTGATAGAATCTATAAAATGAATAAGGGAAAGAACTACTTCAATCTGAAATTTAAGGCTTTAGACTGCACGTTCATCCCTAACAGAGTCACTAAAAATTGTTGGGTGAATATTTTGTCGACCAGGTAACTGGTGAGCAAAATAGTTTCTATCACCACAATATAGGGAGTTTGGTCATTCAGGTGTGCAGTTTTACTACATCAACATGGGACAAATCTCTCCTCTCATCAAGGGGAGGTTCCCTATTATATATATATATATATATATAAATTGAAAATAACACTCATGGGTAGGATACACCATCCATCTCTCTTCTTTCGGAGATGATGTTCATAAACAAAGAAGAAAATCTTGGGTGATTGGTGAAGGTACTTTTCTTCTTTCAGAAGTAACATTCAGCCAAGAGCCAGATCCCTTCCTGGATAGTAGAAATCCTGGTGAAATGATAGAAGACACTTCTCTTCTTTTAAAAGTGCTTATTCTTGCAAACAACATGAATCTTTCTGGTAGTGACAAGCAACTGGTAATCAAGTACAGAGTGACCAGCAATCTAAGGTGTAGCACAAAGTCTCCACCTTGACTACCTAAGAGTGAGGTACGAAGAACAATGGGGGCACAAAGTCGTCCCAAGATCTTTTACACAGAAACAAAAAATAAACACACACTATAGACAATTGTGGGGGCACAAAGTCTCTCCATAGTTGGCTTCAGAACACCTTCTTGATTACTTCCACTTATTTTGCTTGTTAGATCAAATAAACAAGAACACATTCAGAAAATAGACATAAGAACAATCTCCTAAAATGATACAAGCTATAATAGCACAAAGTCTGCAAGTCACTTGCTTTCTCATTCAAATAAAATAATATGAACAACAATCTGAGCTCAAAGTCTCAGTATTCAACTTTCAATTTGGGCAGAGTTTTGCTTTTGATAATAAGAAGATCTCTCTAAAACAATAAAAGAGATTACAATATATAGCCACCAAGCAAGGCTTGGTGCTCTCTCCCATGGGATGGCCCATGCTGCAATCAACACCTTTAATGCACCTTCAATTTTATTTAGAGGGACCATGCCTGGAATAGTGCATTGCCTTAACTATGGTGTGTCTATTCATCTAATATGTCTTTTCCTGGGTTTGGAGCATCTGGTTTGTCCCCTCTGACATCTGTGTAGCTGTCCATTTTGTCTTTACTCTAAAAGAGACTGATAGGCTGTGCCTTCAATGTTTGCAAGCTCAAAAATCTATTTTGCACACTGTTCTAGCTATCAAAATAACTTTTACATAGATATTTCTGGTCTTCTCCTCTTTCTACTTTTGTCCTTTCTAGCTTTGTCTCTTCCTAGAATTTAAGCTCTGAGGGTTATATTCTTAGCTTTGCTAGCTCTTTCGACTCCTTCTTCAGCTGGTCGCTGAGTTTGTTTTTAGGTTTCGTGCCACATTTGAAACTTAGTAGATATTTCATTACCTTAAATTTGACGTCTGTGGGGACTGTCATTGGTTGACTATTTCAATGGTTTGAGCGGCCTTCTCGGCTCCTTGGTTCAATCGCTTTCTTGCTCCTTGGTTGAACCATTTATTGAACCACCTGTTTGCTACTTCTTTCTTTGACTGAGGCCGCCTTTAAACCTTTGAACCCATGAACCATTGAACTTTGAACTTTTTCGGTTCAAGGTTCAATCGGTTCATTGGTTCATCCTTTGTCAGTCACTTGTTCTTTCTAAGCTCTTTGATCTTCATCGCATTGGTTGAACCTTTGAACCTGTGAACTCATTAAACCTTTTGGTTCAAGGTTCAACGGTTCAATCGGTTCATTCTTTTTATTTGGCTAAGTCATTTTGATCTTTTTGAACCAAACGCGTTGAACCATTTGGTCGTTGAACCTATTGAAATCACCTAAGTGTTGAGAGCTTGCTTCTTTCCTACAGAGTCCGTAGAAATCAACCTGTGAAGCCCATAGAACTTGGCTTGCAGAGTCCGTAGATTCAAGCCTGCAGAGTCTGTAGATTCAAGCCTGTAGAGTCCGTAGATTTCTAAGAAAGCTTTGAAAAATGAAGAACCTAAATGCTCAGAACAATTTTTGAAATGGGAAGAGAGGATTTTGGTCTGTAGGACCAAAATAGTTTAAATGTTGTCCCAAAAATGACTGATATTTTTGGGGGACAATAGAACATAACTATCTACTGAGAGGGGGGTGAATCATTAGATCGATTAAAAACTATTTTTTTAACTTTTTAAAGAAGATATAAAATATGTGCATATCAAAGAACAAAAGTAGAAAGCACACACACACATAAAAGCACAATACACCATATTTATACATGAAAAACCCAAAGAAAAAAACCATGGTGAGAATAGATGCTAGAATCTATTGTTCTAATCCAACCACACAGTTAAATCACCTCACTAGCAAAACCAAACTAGTTACACTCAATAACACCTATCTTTAGGAGACACTAATCCCCTCACTCAGTTTAACCTTACTAGTTACAAGATTTAGGGGCTAACCCTAAGGAGACTTCAATTCCCCAACTAAGCACCAACTCAGTTTGTCTGATGGCACCAACCAATCAGAACCATGGAGCTACAATTCCAACATATAAGATAGATTCACAAATTAATCTAATTTAGTTTTTTTATTACAAGTCTATTTTGTAACTGCTCACTCTGTGCTCATTCTCTATGTGCTTTTTCTTTCTCTCTACTCAATCTCATCACATTCTTTATGTGGTCTTTCTTTTGCTCAGCCTCACTCTATGTCCAACTATCTTCAATTCTATGTCTGCATACATCTTGAGTTGACACCATTTGAATTTTATCTGATGGCACTTTTTAGTTTCAACAATAGTAGCAATAACCCATTTTATTTATTTACGTATGTCTGGATATGTTCTATTTAGACATGGTTCATTCCCCCTTTTTATTCTGCCTTTTACACTTTGCATATGTCTCTAAGTGAAAACCTTTGACTCACTCTCAGACTTGTGATGGCAACAACAACAATGACCAAAAAACCCATTACAATGTTCAAGATGTCGTATATGTATAGAAAATATAGCTTAGGGTTTTTTAATCTCTAATTGCATTCATACTTCAGCTACAATTAACCAATTCTTATTAAAAGCAATTTTGACTTATGTTCTTTCTCATGTCTTGGTTTATACATCACATTGCAATGGTCAAGTCTCTTTACCATGTTTGGCAACTGCTGGATTTATCTCATAAATGCACAACCTCCTTAATCGATGATTAATCAGTTGGATCGATCAATCTTGGACTCTGTGTAGACTTTTTGAGCTCACCGTCTATCTGGTCATTTCTTTAATCAAGGATTAGTCATATTGTCTTTGGTGCCAATCATTCTCTATCTTAAACCATCAGATATTTCTATTTTTAAAATAGAATTGTCAATCTTTATTGCATTACCATCAAGCTCTTTCTCGCATCTCGATATTTTCTATATGATTGGTTCACTTTCGTTCCTTTTGATTATATTCGATATGATCGATCTTTAATCTCACCTTGATCCTTTGGTAATATTGCAAGTGTCTTATACTTCAGCCGAGATATCCTTTGAAACCTCTTTAAATGTCCACTTGCCCTAGAATCTTTCTAAAATAATTCAAGTGATCCTTGGGAAGCTTTGTAATGGTCCTTATGTCCTTCACAATTGTCCTTAAACACTTGTGGAAGTGCCCTATATCTTTTGGCAAATTCTCAAGTGTCCTTTCTCTCCATTTGAACTACCCCTTTGAAAAAATTATTGCGAGATTTTTTTTTTGAGTCCCCTTCGAGACAATTTCCATGGACTTTTTATCCGAGTCCCCTTTCAGCACTTTTTTTTAGGATACATACCCTTCAAGGATTTTCAAATGTACCCTTCAGCTTTTTTGTAAAGTTCAACATAGCCTTCAGTCTTTTACAAAAGTAACCTTTCAAAATTTTTGTTTGGGTCCACTTGCCCTTCAGATTTTTTGTAACAATCCCTTTAGAGGCTTTGAGTGGTCTACGTATCCTTTGGGTTTTCTGAAAAAATCCCTTTAAACTTTCTACAATGGTCTACTTGCCCTTCAGAACTTTTGAAATGGTCCACTTGCCCTTCAGAATTTTTGAAAAGATCCCTTCAGACTTTCTACAACAGTTCACTTGCCCTTTAGGCTTTTTGAAAAGGCCCCTTCGGTATTTTTAGATGGTCCAATACCCTTTAGATTTTTTGCAAACTACCTTCGGCTTTCTTGTAGGTGTCTACATACCCTTCAAAATAATTTTCGTGGGCTAATTGTCTGAAAGATTTGTCCCTGCCAATATTTGCGAAAGAATCATCTTCGCCAATATTTCCAAAAGAATTCTCTTCGCCAATATTTTTGAAAGAATTGATCGATTCAGGTTCTCCTCACTGCTTAACTTATAATATTAAAATAAGTCAAGTCATTTGATAAACTTGATCAACTTTTCTAGACCAACTCGGGTTCTTGATGTTGCTCAACTCATAAACATGAAAGATGTAAAGTCATTATATAAACCCGATTAACTCACCTAGACCCATTCGGGTTCTTCACATTGTTTGACTTATAAATATGAGAGTAGTTAAGTCATTTCAGAAACCCGACCAACTCTGCTAGACCCATTCATGTTCTTGAGACTGTTTAGCTTATGAAGTTGAATGAAGTAAAGTTGTTCTGGAAACCTGATTTACTCACCCAGACCCATTTGGGATTTTGAGATTGCTTTACTTATTTTATAAGTAAAATCACTTAACAACCTTGATCACTCTATTAGGCCAAGTTGGGTTCTCGACATTGCTTTACTTATTTTATAAGTAGAAGCACTTCACAAACCCAATTTACTCCACAAGTTTGTTCAACTCATCCTTTGACATTAATGCATGATAACACATTCATCCTTTGACATCAATGACAATATTATAGACATCAATGACTCAAATTGCCAACAATCTCCCCCTTTTTCATTGATGACAAAACATCCTCAAAATGACTACCCTTCTTCATTCCTTCATCAGTCTGATTTCTCCCCCTTTGACATTAATGATAAAGAGTCCTTGTCATAACATAGAGACAGGCTGCTCCTTGATTGTCTGGCTTTTTTGATCCTTGGACCTGGTTCGTTAAATCATTGTTGATAAAAACTCCCCATTTGGAAATAACACATTTTCCCAGACTCTTACTAGGACACATTCAAATCTGATTCCTCTAGCTCCATTGCTCCTCAAAAGAGCATGGATATAGCATTGGTCTGAAAGACCAATCAATAATTGACATATCTCTCTATAGATAGGAATAATGATCTAGATCCAACACATCTGTGTCTCCTCCTTTGTTATCACATGGCTAAGGGACTACAATTGTCTCTCTTGATGCCTTTACACTTAATCCATGAGTTAATAATGTTCCTTCAATACTCCCCCTTGATTCATGCCCTATCATTAGTATCAGTGACGTGATGTAGGAGCTATTACTCTCAGATTATGTCTCATTGCATCATTTGAAAATTTATAGGTCTACATACATAGTCCTCTAATCCTAGGACCTGATCAATTACAAATCTTTCACTTTGTTTATTCATGAGGATTTAGTATATTGTCTAGGCACCTAACTTAGTCTAATCAAGTCATCATCTCAACCTTCTTGAGTCAACATCTATAGTAGACATCATCTTTTCTTTCAATTATGACTAAAGCTTTTCACATATGCTCCTTTTCACATCATGCATGGCTCCTCAAACCATTCAGATTATCTGAGTTAGCTCCCCCTAACTCCATGGTATGTATAAGTAGCTTATCATCTTTAGAACTTAATCTTTTCTTTGTAAGTAGTCTCAACCAACATCCATTTGAGCATTTTCAAATCTTCCACCACAAGTCATACAAAAATCTCTTTTATCTTGAGTCTTCTTGATCCTGATAGACTGAGCAATCTAGCTCCCCCTTGCTCTACTAACTTACTAATAATCAATATAAGAATACTCAACATACGATCATTTACACATCAATATAGCATTGTTTTGAAAAGACCAATCAACAATCTTCATATCTGTATATTGGTTGATATTATGATCTCAGAGCAACCATACTTGCTTCCCATTTGGAAGTCTCCATATCCTAACTTTGGAACTAGAGTCCATGAACACATTGTTAGCATACTCATTCTATCCCATCAGACACCATATTCATAGCACTTAACTCACCTTGGCACAACAACATCAATTGGGAGCACTCATTCCTACCTTTAACACCTTCTAAAGAGTATCACTTGCTTCTTTACTTAAAGAGGTCTCTTAAGAAGCATAGATAGAGACATCTTATTTCACAATGTTTTAGAATAATGTGAAACTAGGAGTTACACATAACTCCATGCAGTCCTTCTCCTCCTTATTCTTCTTGTTCTTAGGCTTGAGAGAAGTGACATGCTCATCCATCAAACTATTCTCCTTTCCTTTTAGGATTGGAATACATGGAGATAATATGGATCCATGATACACCTGCTCATCTGATGAATCTTCCTTGTAGCTAGAAATCTCATCACTAGGCCTAGAAGATTAACACTTTATGCTCATTACTTGTTCTACTAAAACTGGGTGTTCACTTGACTCTGTGCATATCCTTGACCTGTATTCAGTCAATTTCTTGGGATTCTCCTTGATTTTTGTCTTCTCCTTCTCAATAATGGTTGATGTTGAGATATCTTGACCCTTTCCAGCCTCTGTTGCACTCTCCACCACATCAACTAGATTGATGTGATCCATAGACTCATCATGCTTCATGCTCACCACCTTTGGTCTCCATGAACTGATTTGCCTTCCTTTGTGAGCTCTAGGAGCCTAGATAATATTGTTCTAACTTGTAGACCTTTGCTTGAAGAACCTGGCCATGTGTTCCTCGCATTCACCCTTGCTCACATTCTTGGTCTCCTTGTGTGTCCTGTTGGGTCTCCTTTTCTCCTTCTTAGAGGCTTGTGAACCTTTGTTCACATTCGAAGGCATACCTTTATAAACTTTTGATCTCACAAAGCTTGCTCTACAATGTGTCAGGAATCTAGAACAACAAACATGCTCTGATACCAACTGTTAGGACCTGAAAGCACCATTGATTACCAAGCAACTAAACATGCAAAATTAAACCAGAAGTAACAAGTAACTAGAATTCAAAAATAACACAGAATATGAGAGACAATACCCAATTGTATTAATACTCTTCCATAAGAAAATACAACAAAGAAGATGCCAAAGTCTTCTTCCTTACATCTCTAGAGCTCACACACATCTAGAGCATAAACAGTAAATCTCTTCAAGAGCTCACTCTCTCTCTTACGGTCCCAACACACAACTCAAACATAGAGTTGGTGTTCACCTCTACCAGCCAGTAACAACACCACCAGTCAACCAGTCAGTAATAATACTGCCAGTACATCGAGTATACACACATACTCAACTGAATACACAATGCACTCCAAGTAGATCTCCCATGAACTTGCAACAACCTACAACTCAAATGATCTTACTTTGGATAGAACTACCTTGCCTTCCTCTATTGCTCTATAATTGAGTACACACCATACTCCAAGTAGATCCTGCCTGATCTTGCTACCTATTGTGTTGTTGATCTCCCTGATCCTGCTACCACCTGCAGATCAATCTAGTCTTGCACACCTGCCGACCAACCTAGTTTTGCACACCTGTAAACCTAGATCTTGCACACACGAACACCTACAAATCAATGATCTTACTTACCATGTAGATCTCCAAATGTGGCCTTGCACACCTGCTGATCAAGATCCTACATACATGAAGAATCCTTCTGATTCTCCAAACCAGAACCCATACTTGGCACTGTGGCACTAGGAGGAACACACCTTGCTCTCTTCCATCTGAAGGAGCTAATTTTTGCTCTCTTACTCTCTAGCACAAATTACAATACAGCCCATGAGTCTATTATATAGATCTCATGCAAACAATAATTAGACATCTAATTACAATAATTAGATCCACAGCTCAGGACTAAAATTAGCCTTCTTCATGAAAACAACCGGTTCGTTAACAAACTGTCCATGGAACTCATAGTTTGGAACCGCACAGGCGACCGACATCGGTCACTATTTGCCTAGGGGTGATCGACGTCGACTGATATCTGACCATCGTCGACAGCATCCTGTCTCCACTTGACCGATGTTGATTGGCCTGACTGACACTGACGACTGTGACACTCAGCGCCCTCCTCCAATGTCTGCATTAGTGAAGCTTTTAGCTCCACAACCTAACACAATGTTTAGCTATATGACCAAATTATTGCACCAATAACACACTACATTTGTATCCAATAGGGATGCAATTAAATTTTTGCTTATAAAGTTATTTCTCCTTGTAGGTACAACTCTACATTTACTATCATTATGACCAAAATGATTATAGCTATAGCAATAACCATAAAAGGATGAAGAATACCTAGTCATATCATTAGGTTGCCTTGCTGATCTTCTTCTCTTTGTGTAACTGGTTACATCAGTTACATTTGTCTTCTTCATCTTCTTCAAAATTGCGTAGAAAGATTCATGGTTCTTCTTTGCCTTAGGCTTCTTCTCTCCTCTAACCTTCTTCTTATCAACATTGCTTGTATTCAACTCTGCTCCATTGCAAGTTATCTCCTTCTTGGATCCTGATCCTCCTACTTTAAAGTTGTCATACAACTTAGCAGATGCATTTGTCATGAGATTATTTCCTTTCTCATAGCCAAGACCAGATCTTTCTTTTGAGGGTTTTTGTGATTTGATCAACACATCAATAATGTCTAAACTTCTTTTCAATTTCAGACCTCTATCAATTTGATCTTTAGCCTTCTCAAACTCCTTTCTTAGGGCAACTATTTCTACCTCTAGCTTCATACATTCAATAGACTTGAGGTGTAGTTCAATCTTGACTACATCTTCTATTATTTTGAGCTCTTCAATTTGAGTCTTTAATCTCACCACCATCTGATTAGACTCTTCAAGACTCTTGGATAGATTTTTAATTTCCTTTTTTCCAATCTTCATTTGTTTTGAGTTTTCTTTCCTTAGACTATCAATCTCATTCAGGGCACATATGAGTTCTCCTTCCACATCTACTTCTCCTTCCTCTTCTTCATCCCAATCTTCATCATCATCTTGATTCAAATCTTTTGAGGTTGATTATATTTCGATGAACAGAGATTCATTTCCCTTTGCTACAAAGGCACAATCATAGTCATCAATTGAACTGTCACTATATTCCATTGAGTCACTGTCTTTCTTTGTGTACAAACCTTTCTTGTTCTTGGAGAAGTTACTTCTTTGGGAATGGTGAGGTTTCAATCTTGTACCATCCTCTTCTTTCTCTGAATCACCCTTTTTATTATAGTGACATTTGGTAGCAAAATGTCCTATTCTACCATAGTTAAAACATTTTAAGGGTAACTTACCTTTATATTTTCTCGATCTTCTTTTCAATATTCTAAAAAAGTTGGCAAATTCCTCATCTGCATTCTTAGATCCTGATGTAGATGATTCTTCTTACTTTGTCTATTTGGAAACTCTAAATGTAGCTTCTCTTTTGGAAGAGTCTTCATCACCCATTCTCATCTCATAGGCAGTGAAGGTTCCATGTAGCTCGTCTACTGTGAGCTTGTCCAAATCTCTTGCTTCTTCTATTGTAGAGATTTTGGAGTCATATCTTGATGGTAGAGATCTCAAAACCTTATTGATAATAATTGACTCATCTATTATTTCTCCAAGTCCTCTGATAGCATTCACAATCTCATCTACGCTGAGCAGGTAGTCTACAATCTTCTCTTCCTCACTCATCTTGAGACTCTCAAACTATCCTTTGTATGTTTGCATCTTACTGCTTTACCTTGTCATCTCCTTCGTAGATGCTCTTTAACTTGTTCCAAATGTCTTTTGCACTTTGACAATGCATAACTTCTACAAACTCTGAGTTTGATAGTCCATAAAGAATAACATTATTTGCCTTGGCATTATTTTCATATACCTTCTTGGTAGCCAGATTAGTAGGAGCTATAGCAGGAGCTATATATCCATTTACTACAGACATCCATACATCAAATCCTAATGAGGATAGATATGTTTCCATTCATATGCTCCAGGAACTTAGTTAGATCCATCAAAGAGAGGTGCTTTATTTGAGGAGGATCCTCATGACTAGCCATTGTGTTCACTAACCAAGATCTACCTGAGTTGATTAAGCTTCTTCTTAAGGAACCCTGGGCTCTGATACCAATTGTTGAATCAGTAAATCAGCTAAAAACTAGTCCTTTAAATTTTTAAAGAATATACAAAACATATGCATATCAAAGAACAAATGTAGAGAGCACGCACACACACACACAAAAACACAATACACCATATTTATATGTGGAAAAACCAAAGGGAAAAACCACATTGAGAATAACTGCTAGAATCTACTATTCTAATCCAACCTCATAATTAAATCACCTCACTAGCAAAACCACACTAGTTACGTTCAAGGACACCTATCCTTAGGAGACACCAATCCCCTAACTGAGCACCAACTTAGTTTAACCTTACTGGTTACAAGATTTAAGGGCACCAAACCTAAGGAGACTCCAATCCCCTAACTGAGCACCAACTCAGTTTATCTAATAACACCAACCAATCAGAACCATCGAGCTACAACTCCAACATACAAGATAGATTTATAAATGAATCCAATTTAATTTCTTTGTTACAAGTTTAGTTTGTAATTGGTCACTCTCTGCTCATTCTTTGTGTGCTTTTTATTTCTCTCTACTCAATCTCTACACAATCTCTATGTGCTCTTTCATCCTCTCTACCTCACTCTATGTCCAACTATCTTTCATTCTGTGTCTACATACATCCTGAGTTGACACCCTTCAAATTTTATCTGATGGTATTTTTCAATTTCAACAATAGCAATGATAACCCATTTTCTTTATCTGCATATGTTTGGATATGTTCTATTTAGACACAGTTCATTCCCCCTTTTTCTTCTAGATTTTACTCTATTTACGTATGTCTCTAATCAATATCCTTTTACACCATCTGCACATGTCTCTAATTGACAACCTTTGACTCAATCTCAGAATTATAATGGCAACAATAACAATGACAAGAAAGCCCATTACAATGTTCAAGATTTCGTATATGTATAGATAATGTAGCTTAGGGTTTTCTATAACTAATTACGTTCATACTTTAGCTACAATTAACTATTTCTCATTAAAAGTGATTTTGACTTATGCTCTTTCTTATGTCTTAGTTCATGCATCACATTGTAATGGTCAAGTCTCTTTACCATGTTTGGTAACTGATAGATTTATCTCATAAATGTACAACCTCCTTAATCGATAATTGATTGGTTGGATTGATCAATCTCAGGCTCTGTGTAAAATTTTTGAGCTCATCATCTATCTGGTAATGTCTTTAATAGAGGATTATTCATCTTGTCTTTGGTGCCAATCACTGTCTATCTTGAACCATCATATATTTCCATTTTTAAAACAAAACCGTTGATCTCTCTTGTATTAACCATCGATCTCTTTCTTGCATCTTGATATTTTATATATGATTGGTTCGCTTTCACTCCTTTTGATTATATTCGATGTGCTCGATCTTTAATCTTACCTTGATCCTTTTACAATATTGCAAGTGTCTTATACTTCAGCTGAGATATCCTTCAGAACCTATTTAAACATCCACTTGCACTAGAATCTTTCTAAAACAATTCAAGCGATCTTTGGGAGGCTTTGTAATGGTCCTTGTGTCCTCTGTAATTGTCCTTTAGCACTTATGGAAGTACCCTATGTCTTATGACAAATGCTCAAGTGTCCTTTCCCTCCATTTGAACTACCCCTTCGATTAAATTATTATGGGATTTTTGTCTGAGTCCCCTTTTGGCACTTTTGTTTAGGACACATACCCTTCAGTTCTTTGCAAATGTACCCTTCAACTTTCTATAATGGTCCACATACCCTTTATCCTTTTGCAAAAATAGCCTTTCAAAAAAATTGTTCGAGTCCACTTGCCCTTCGGATTTTTTGCAATGATCCCTTCGAAGGCTTTGAGCAGTCCACATACCCTTCGGGTTTTCTGAAAAGATCCCTTCAAACTTTCTGCAATGGTTCACTTGCCCTTCAGACTTTTTGAAAATATCCCTTCAGACTTTTTACAATGGTCCACTTGCCCTTCAAGGTTTTTGAAAAGACTCCTTTGACATTTTTTGATGGGGGGATCACAAGAACAAACACACCTATTCTGATCCCTCTTGTTAGGATCTTGCTCCTCAGATAGAGCACAATATGATTACCAAATATAAGCAATTATAAATGTGGAAATAACCAGAAATACAAGTAACTAGAATACACCAATAGCACAGAATATGAGAGACAATACACTATCTTGTATTAACACTTTACAGAAAAGAATACAATAAAGAGCCGCCACACTCTTCCACCTTACAGAGGCTTCCCACACCTCAAGTGTACAGTTATTCTTCTGCAACACTCTCCTACCAAAACGGTCCCAACAACCAACTCACACATAGAATTGGTGTTCACCTCTCCAACTAGTCAGTAATAACCCTGCCAGTTCACCAAGCACTCTATAGTACTTCAAGTTGATCTCCCATGAACCTGCAACCTGCAATTCAACAGACCATACTCACACATGTAGATCTCTTATGAGTTTGCAATAACCTGCAACTCAATGATCTTACACTTAGAAGGAACTTCCTTGCCTTCCTTATCAACTCATACATTACAATACATGCCAATGGGTCTATAAATAGATCCCAGACTTAAACAATAACTTAGACTCTTAATTTAGACAATTATCCATGCAGCTCAAGACTCTAACTGGCCTTTACATGCAAACACTTCATTTACTTAACTAACTATCTGTGCAACGAACAGTTCTAGAACACACAGGCGACCGACGTCGGTCCCTGCTTGTCTGGTTCTGCCGACGTCGACTGATCTCCTGCCGTCACCGGTTTCCTTCTGCACTGGTCATGACCGACGTCGGTCATGCTACCGATGCCGGTGCTCTTGGATCTTAGCAACCTTCTGTTCCCGTTTGCAAAGTTGAAGCTTTTAGCTCCACAACCTAACATTTTTTGATGGTCCACTACCCTTCAACTTTTCTGTAAACTACCCTTCAACTTTCTTGCAGGCATCTACATACCCTCCAGAATAATTTCCATGAGCTATTTGTCTGAAATATTTGTCCTTGACAATATTTCTAAAAGAATTATCTTTGCTAATTTTTCTGAAAAGATTGACTTCGCCAATATTTCTAAAAGAATTGTCTTCACCAATATTTCTAAAAGAATTGTCTTCGCCAATATTTTTGAAATAATTGACCGATTCTGATTCTCCTCACCACTTAGCTTATAAGATTGAAATAAGTCAAGTCATTGGATAAACCCAATCAACTTTACTAGACCAACTTGGGTTCTTGACGTAGCTCAACTCATAAACATGAAAGAAGTAAAGTCATTCTATAAACCTGATTAACTCACCTAGACCCATTCAAGTTCTTCACATTGCTTCACTTATAAAGATGAAAGCAGTTAAGTCATTCCAGAAACCCGATCAACTCTGCTAGACCCATTTGGGTTCTTAAGACTGCTTAACTTATCAAGTTGAACGAAGTAAAGTTGTTATGGAAACTCGATTTACTCACCTAGACCCATTCGGGTTTTCGAGATTGCTTTACTTATTTTATAAGTAAAAGCACTTCATAACCCCGATTCACTCTATTAGGCCAAGTCAGATTCTCAACATTGCTTTACTTATTTTATAAGTAGAAGCACTTCACAAACCTGATTTACTCCATAAGTCTGTTCAACTCATCCTTTGACATTAATGCATGATAACACATTCATCCTTTGACATCAATGACAATATTAAAAACATCAATGACTCAAATTGCCAACAACCAAAAACATTCTCTCAAGCACTCAAGTGAGTAAAGCTTCCCTATTTTCTCTTATATCCATATTAGACATATGGATAACACATATATAGATTTGAAGTACTGAAGGAACATCCCAAGAGATATATTGTCAAGTTACAAGTTAGATCATTGTTGTACTTGTTTATTACACATTGCAGGATTCAAGTATAAGTCAACACGTAGGGAAGAACTACATAAGTTTGAGGCCCTCTTTAGGGTATTGGTTACGTAGGTAATGCTCATTGATAGAGGGGTCTTTGGGGCAACTCAACACTATGTGCCCACTAACATATTTTTATCACAACCAATATGAAGATGAAGAGCTAGGGTTTTTTTATTTAACAAGGAGTGATATTTTTTGACCCAAATCTAAATGCACTAGATTGACGGCACCATATAAGCTAGAAGCATATAGGTGGTCACATCCAGTTTCAATAGGTATTTTTTACTCAACACTTGCATCTAAATTAGATAATAGAATTGGTGCAACCATCCCAGGTTCACACACGTGTCTGAGGCTATAGAGAATATTTTTAGAACTAGGAGAATGTTTCAGAATCTAGATCTAGTCCACTTTCTACATGTTCAAGATCTAGATCTATATTAAAGCATTAGAACTAATTAAGTATCTTATTTTAATTGTCATTGAAATATCTAGCAGAATTGCACTTTCTATCTTTAGCATCTTAGTGTAATAAAATTAGTATATATTTTATCTAAGTTTTTTGAAAAATTGGCCTGATCTAGAGAAAGTCTACCATCATTTTGCCCTAAGATACCTTTACCCCTTTAACCTTAGATTCCCCACAATCTAGATTTTAGGGTCAAATAGGAACCCTACAATTTATTATAGTTTTATGTAGTGATTCTTCACAACTTGTCTGCCTTGCGATTGTATATGCACAACCATTTTGGTTAAGGGAATGAAAGCTTATGTCATTTCACAACTTGGACAACAACTTACGAGTTCATGCACAAGGAATTTCCATAAAGCTTGCATGCAACTATCCAAAGTTTGTGCACACCTGTGGAGTAGACAAGTGAAGCATCACCCTTGTGTTGGTTCATATTATCATAAAATAAGATGTATAGAATGTTAGAATCATATCATAATGGCTAGAAGGTGAAGAGTCATGATCATAAAAATGGGTGCCATAGAAGGAAAATTGCTCCAACTTCCATAACAAATCCATATGACTATAATTTTGGTGTTTAAGAAGATTGGTGGAGGTTTGCAATCAATATACAAATTTGAAAATTTTGAGTTTGAGAAGAATATTGTGAGTGTTTCAACTTGTGAGAGAAGAAGTAACCATTTTTGGTTTAGGAAGAGCCTTGCGAATCTACAAGTATAGTACATGAGCATTTTGTTTGATTCCTATTTTAGGATCATTGTAATCTCTAATTTTGAAGCTTAGTAAAAATATAGAGTTTTGTTCTTGTTGGTGGGAATTTAGGCCACTTTTTTATTTATCAGTTTTATGACTTGCCTGATGAGAAATAACACAAATTCATCAACAATTAGAGAAATCACTATTGTTTCCTCTATGTTTGAGAGGGGAATTTACCTCATAAGATATTTAATTTTAGGGTTTTTTTTGTACTTTTGATCAGAAAGGACAGACAGGTAATAAAAATTTGGGAAATTGTGGAAGATAAGAAGAATGGAAGAGGATAGAGATGAGAAACCCATGATGGAATGAATGCATAAAACCACCAAAATAACTCAAATTTGAATGAAATGGTTAGAAATTATTCCTCTCACATAAAATGGAACTATGAATGATAGATATAATGAACACTAAAGGCTTGATTCGAAGCACAAAGTCTCCTCAAAACTTAGATTGGTTACACTTGCTATAAATCCCATACATGGGTTTACAACATAAAATTTGGAAACATCATGAGTTATACACAACCAAGAAAGGTGCAAGATTTTAATGGATTCTTTATCCACAAATGGAAATACAAAATTCATAGAAAAATAAAATTAAAACCCACAAAGTCAAATATTGATATTACATGCTTGCTTGCATTCCATTGCTTAAACTAAAAAATTACATAACACACACAAAGGTTCAACTAGCTCTTCCCCAAGAGATTTAAAGAAAGAAGAACCCTTTTACAATTGTCATTTCTCCTATTTATAACACATAGGAGATGAAATGACCATTTGTATTCTCACTTTTCATATTCTCACTTTGACCTTTCAAATTCTCATATTTTTCCTATTCTAATTTACATTTATTTTTTCAATAGTGACTCAAATAAATCACCAAGTAGGCCCATCGAGCCATATCCATTGGGTTATAAAGTCTTGACATGGTACATGTCATAACCTAGCCTATGAAACCAGGTTATACAAATAATAATATGAGAATTGGATCCATTAAAATGTCCTTCAAGATCAAATACTTTACATCATTATATTTTCTTGTTTCACACTTGAGGTGTGAATAGTACTTGATTTCACCAACTTCTCCATAATGAAATTTATTCAAGTGAAACATGCATAAGACCTAGTATGCCCATGCAACCCAACTGATCTAGTGCCAAATTTATGGTTTATTCAAGTGAGAACCAAATTTTTAAAAAAATCATGAATTCAAATTTTGGGTCCAATAATGCCTACATTTGTGTTTTTCCTTGTTGTGGTTAAATTGATTAACTATTGTTTTGTGCTACATTTAGTTTTTTTTACACACCAATATTGGGTGTTAGTGTGAACATAATTTGGGCTACATGGTCTAAGGTCATCCTTCATCAGATTCCCTAATTACAATGCATCACAAAGGGTTGTGTAGTGTATCATTAGATGAACCACACGACTAGGTTTGTTAGATGGTCTAGATAGTTGTGTAAGTTGTAATTGCATATCATCAAGTTTTTGGTGTACTGATGGACCAATATAGTCACCAAGAGGTGTATGATTAGCATTGGTATGTGTGCATGTATAAGTCAATGCCTTTTTATGATTAATATTAGTTGCAATGGAGTCATGATTGGGACTTCGACTATATCCTAGACGAAGGGATGCAATATAAAAATGTGATCATGAAGGCACATTGATCATTAAATTGATTGTAGGAGGAATAGTAAAATCCTTATGTTGTATAAGAAAAGAGGGATTTACCTGAGGAGGGGCTGTAGCACTAGGTGAACGCATAGATATATTGATAGTAACATGATGAGCACTAGCCTCACCACCTAATGTATATGTAGAGCCTCCAAGAGACAGTAGTATAAGCTAATGGATCTATATGAATATGCTCTAACAAAGCTTCCTTATTCCTAAGTTAGTGTTGTGCAGTTTCCAACTTATATAATCAAGCTTTTAGACATTTAAAATAGTTTTTTATTGTATCCCTAAAATTAACAATGATAAGAACTCTAAATTTATCCACATCATCAACAAGATTGGTGTCATCATAAGCTTCTTGGTCATAATTATCATCTAAAGGAACAATAAAAGGCATTATATCAGTAATGAATGGACCTTTGCATTAAAATCAACTATAAAGGGGGGAATATCACTAGAATCATCCATGATTGAGTAAGCAATGTAATAAGTACTGATAAGATACAAATCTAAGAAATTATATTTGAAAATAAAGGTTCAAACCATATAAAACCTCAAAAGATGTGTTTAAAGAATGAAGGTGTATGCACCAATTTTTTAAAGATGGATGTAATTCATAATCAAAAAGAGGTGAGTAACAAGTTTGAGTCTGATAAAAATATGTGAAATTAGATGCAAATCTAAAAATTAGAGATCAATCATGAAACCATAAAGGGATTTCTCAAATTATATAGGCATTCAAAGAATGGAGGGGCTCACTAATTTGTTTTAACTAAAACATGCACAAAGGTAAATTAAGCTACACAAAATAAATTAAAGTATTTTCAAAAGGGAGATCTAGAATAAAAAAATTAAAAAACAATAAATCAAATATGCCTTAGTGGTTGAAAATAATAAAAAGTGTAAATGAAGTGATTTGACTAGAAAATGACTAAAATAAATAGAAAAAATGATAAAATGAACACACTTGGTAAAAAAATCAGGATTTAAAGAATGCAATAGAGATCTGAAAGTGATTTATCAACTCTATGGAAAATTTTAAACCTCAAATATCAAAGTACAATTTTGACCCTTGTCAATCTACCACCAAATTTTCCTTGGGAAAATTATGTTTTCAAATATGTCCATTTATTGTCGCCATCAAATGTGCTCTATTGTGGCAAATATGTATTTGTTAGTTTTTAAATTTTAATCCTCCTGTGTAAGTGCATTGTTTGATGTTATAATATCTTGTGTCTTTGCTTTCTTGAATCTGTCGGTAGAAATTTTGATTCGATGTCTTCTTCCTCTCTTGACTTAGTTTGCCACAAATGCATAATGAAGAACAACAAAAATGGGTTTTGGCTTGAGCAACCTCAAGGGAGTTGTAGCTACATATTCCACATGTTGGAATCAAACTCAATGAAGTTATATGTGTCTTATTAATAGAATCTCAAGCACAATTTTGGCATCCTCTTCTCTAGATGTGTGAGGAAATTAAATGAACATTCACCTAAACCCTCTTTTTGGCAAAGTGGATGATGTCACAATAACTTAAAGAATATTTAAGTATCAAGGTGGAAGACTCTTTCACAAGTGTAACAATAAATGTGGCAATGAAGGCTCTAACTTTAATATATGAGATGATTAATCGTTCAAATCATACTTAAATGTTACTTGACACTTATGCTTGGTAAATGACTAGGAATGATTTATGTATATAGTCATCTATGGGGCATGATACATACTAAGGCCAACCATAGAAAAGTGTAATATGTAAAATCAAAGGTGTGGGAGATTAGGCCAAGGCAGAAGGACCCAAAACAAATACACAGAGCTAATTCAACAATCTACCAAATTTACATAAGGCAGATTTGGCGGGACTCTCATAACCATTGAATCCATCCTTAAAGAAATAGATGTCCATAATGGGTGAAAGCAACTCAAAAGATAGATAAATGAGGATCAAACACTAAAATGGATTTATGCTAAAGATATCAAGAACGCTCGAAGAATGGATAGAGAGTCATGTGGGGTAAGGATTGCCATAAAAATAAACAAATATACATAAGCGGACCAAGTGTGAAAAAATAAGGAAAAGACACTATGTAAAAGGGACATGTACGAAAATTAGGTGTCTACAATACCATGCATACTTTTTCAGAAGTTACTTTATCAATTATCAAATCAATATGATTTCATCATCATTTTCTTGAATTGGTGATATCATTTCACCTACCAAGACACACATAGGTACATTTTACTCACTTTTTCAAATTATTTGACACCAAATTTGACATTTATCATCAAAGAAGCATTTATTATGTTATTATAGTGCATTTATTACTCCTTGGTGCCTTAACAATCCTACTCTATTTTATTGTTTGTAATTCTACTACATTGGTTCTACCTACTCTATGTTACAAATACACATCATTGCTCCTTATGGGAGCATAATGTTTACCACTCTCACCATTAACCTTATTTATTACACTCTTCTTATAATTGGGCATGTTACACATTTAATTTTTAACATCATCAATTAATACATATATTTACCATTGGACTTGAGTACACTATTTATGCATTGTCATTGGGAGCATCATGCCCAGACATTTATGTCCTTTACCATCTAACACAGTTCCATTGGGGGCATCGCACCCACGCATACCTAGATCTTATCTATTCGTTGTCTTCAGGGGCATCATACCACACCACTTAATGTTATTGTGGGCATCTTACCCACATCACTTATTTCTATTATTGGGATCATACCCACATCGTCCCCACATGCTTTCATTAATACTAATTTTACCTAGATGGAGCTTACTACAATAATGTACTTATAGATTCTACATTGTTATTATCAAGGTGGGCTCTAATGCACCATGCCCTACATACCCCTAGTTATATCATGTTTATCACACTTGATACATTTATTGCTATATATTGTCCCTAATTTCAAGATACTATTAGGGAACATCACTTGCCCTCCCTAATCCTATTACACCCTCACATGGGTTGCTTACTCCTATTAAGCCTTACATGGTGACATATTTTATGTTTACAACGAGAAATATCATTTGTCCCTCTTTTTGAGATATTATTGGGCCATATCATATGCCTCTCCATACTCCTTTACACCCTTATATTCCATGTTTGCACATTAGCTTATTTATATGTTTACATATTGAGGTTATATGGTTATATATTTCTATGTTAATATACTTGCCTATGTTGTATATAAGCTTTCATTATGTTAAAAATATACAATTTTACCTATGAATACACTTGGTGTGCATGAGTTTTTATTTTGAGATGAGTGACATGTAGGAACATGTACATCCCTCACCTCAAAAGGGGGGTATCTATACAAACCATCATATTACTAATTACATATCCCAAAAATGTGTTTGCGTTCATGTAATGAGACCATATATGTCTGCTTTTTTGGCCAAAAAGCATTGTGTTCATGTGCATGTGTAGTGAGACCAAGTCATGTTTGCTTCCTCACTTCCCTTGACAATATAGGTCAAAGATTCAATTATTGTAGGGATACATGTATCACAACGGAAAAAATTATGCTAGGGAAGCTAAAGAATGAAACTAGGTCAACAAAATCCAAAAGTCAATTTTTTATTTTTGACGCTACCAAGATTGGAGGTTTACATATTAGACTCTTGTCAAAGTGAAGTGTATATCCTAAATAATTTTTTTTGATCGAATCCAAATTTTTGGGTGCAATTGTTTTGGCTCTGATTACGTGTTTTAAGAAAAAGTGTTTTGTTGTACAGTTCTTCTTTAACATTGTACAAAAATATATAACATCATTACCATTTTATATTTACCATATTATTGTTTCATTTATTATTTAAATAATGGTAAATTGTATTTCATATATATTGGTAATAAGAATAAAAAGATTTCAATTAAATTGCAACACACATGAAATTAATTTTAAGTAGGCTAAATAACACATGAAATAATAATTAGCGTAATTAATTAATGATAAAGAGAGAATACAAAGTTTAAGCTTATCTGATTTTATTTCACGATCCAATGGTAGTAGTCATAAGGTCACATCAGAAATGCATGATCAAAAGTAATATGAACCTCACACAAAAAATTGATAATGATTAGAGGAGCGTGTCTAGACCCGACGCTTACGCTTTAGGCATGTCTTGATTGTACAGTTATGCTTTGGATGTATCTGAGTCTCTTAGATGTTAGTGCTTTATATGTGGGTGAGTATTTGAGTGTTTGTGTGAACACTGAGTTGTAATAACAATTCAAATATATAATTGTTTAAGGAGAATAAAAAAAGTTATGATAAAACAACTTATTAAAAAATAAGTTTATGATTTTTTTTTTAAAAATATGTTAGAAATTTGTGAAATTGATAATAAATATTGAATCTTTTTTAGAAGAAAATAATACATTATAAAATGTAATAAACTTCTTTAAATAAAATATATTATTTGATTAACCAATTTTTTTTTAAAACAATCTCAATTAATTTTCAACACTGAAATTATAGCAAGTACCTTAGGCTCCTTTGAATAAAGTATGTTATTTGGAGTGCAAGTTGATTTATTCATTCAACGGACCGCCCAGCACAAAAACAAAGCAAGTCGTGGTTTTATTTAATCCATAGTTTATGAACAAAACCCATGGTTTTTATTTAGTTTGGTAGTATTAGGGATACTTTGAGATTCTTAAGGGTGGTTTTTCCTTTTTAATCTGTGGTGTTGCTTTTTTTACGAGTGGTTTTTAGTTTATGTACTAAGTTTATTTTGCTTTTAGTTTTTGTTTCTTAATTATTTCGTTTTGAGTAGTTTTTTAATAAATGGCATGATTTAATTTAATTTTTATAAATTAATAAATTTAATATTTAGATTCTAAGTTTTATTTAGAACTTATGTCAGTCATTTTAATTTTAACGTTAGGTTTTTGTTTTAAAAATTTACATATTTTAATTAGAGGTTTATAATATATTTTATTTCGATTATATATATATATTTTGGTATAATATTGAAGTCCAAAATTAGTATCATTATTATCGTTAAATAGTTTAGTGTCATTGTCGGAGTCATCATTATTGTATATAGATGTATTATTGATTGAAGTCGACGTCTCTTGAATAAAAATTGTGGGGAAGGATAAAAAGGAAAAGATGAACTCAATTGAAGAGTGTGATGGAAAGGGTTTTTCATACATGACAAATCCAAATACAATTATTGTTAATTGAAAAAGACCTTTGAAACACTGTGGATGACATTGTGGTTCAACCAAGAGATATAAATACACTCCAAAAATGGAAGGTCAAATATAAGAAAGCTTTGACCATTGTTGGCCTTGGCTTATCAAAACCCTATCTACATCATGTAAATTAAAAAAAATCCTCCAAAACAATAGTGATAAAATAATTATGAAGCAAAAACTATATGAGTTAAAAATGGAATGAGGACGAGATATAGTATCTCACATCAACGGATTCCAATCTCTCATAAATTAATTGACAAGAATAAATGAAGAAATCAAAGAAAATAATGCAAAAGCTATATTGCTCAATAGCATGCCCAATGATATGTCTCATATGGTGTTCACTTTAAGCACACTGAATCCAAGCTTGGCAAACATCATATGCACGTTGCTTAATGAAGAAGACAAAGTTTCAGAAGAAGAAGTGATGTTCACACAAAACAAACCCAACGCTTCTTACAAAAAATATAAACATGTGACCAAGAAAACCAAATACACGTTTTGATTGTAAAAAGTCGTGACATTTTGTACTAAACTGTAAACAAAGAGCACAAAATCTTCTTGATGGAAATTTGCATGACAAAACAATGATGACAAAAGAAAGTGATCAAGAAGAAAGCAATCCCCCTTTAGATAATGAATAAGTTCTTCATCAAAGTGATGAAGATTAAGTGTTTATCATCACCTTATTTCAGCACTAAAGAGGGGAATGTTAGGTGTTAGCGTTTTATATGTGGGTGAGTATTTGTGTGAATAATGAGTTGTAATAACAACTCAAATTTGCAATTTTAAAGAGAATAAAAAGAGTTGTGTGTGTAATAAAACAACTTATTAGGAGACAAATTTATGAGAACTTTTTAAGGAGATTTGGTAGAGATTTGTGGTATTGCAAAGAAGTGTCGACTCCTTCAAAAGGGAATAATACACTTTAAAATATTATGTGTGTTGGGTGAATATTTTGTCACCAGCTAACTGATGGGCAAAATAGGTGTTTCAACCAAAGCATAGGAAGATTTACCGGCCAAATGTCCAGGTCGACGACATCAAAAGGGGACAAATCTCTCTCATCAAGGGGAGGTTCCCTATATATATAAGCTGAAAATAACACTCAAGGATAGGATAAGCTGAAAATAACACTCAAGGGTAGGATATATATGTGTGTGTGTGTGTGTGTGTGTGTGTGTGTGTGTGTGTGTGTGTGTGTGTGTGTGTGTGTGTGTGTGTGTGTCTGTGTATACACACACATACATACACACACACACACACACATATATATAAGCTGAAAATAACACTCAAGGGTAGGATAACACCATCCATCTCTCTTTTTTCAGAGATGATGTTCATATACAAAGGAGAAATCTTGGTGAAATGACAGAAGACACTTCTCTTCTTTCAAAAGTGGTCTACAACAAACAACAAGTATTCTTTCTGGGAGTGACAAGTAAATGTAACAGGGCGCAATAACCAGCAGAATGAGGTGTAGCATAAAGTCTCTACCTCAACTACCAAAGAGTGAAATACGAAGGACAATGGGGGCACAAAGTCATCTCAAGATCTTTTAAATAGAAACAGAAAATAAACACACTGAAGACAATTGTGGTAGCACAAAGTCTCTCCACAGTTGGCTTCAGGACACCTACCTGGTTATTTCCACTAATTCTGCTTATTTAATTAAATAGACAAGAACGCATTCAGGAAATAGACATAAGAATAATTTTCTCAACAACACAAGCTATTCTAGTACAAAGTTTGAAAGGTCACTTGCTTTCTCATTCAGATAATGAAATATGATTAACAATTTGAGCTCAAAGTCTCAGTAATGCCTTTCAATTTGGACAGAGTTTTTTTTCTGATAACAAAAAGATCTCTTTTGCATAAAATAAGAGATTACAATATATAGCGCTCCTAGAAAGACTTGGGCACTTTATTTCATGGAATGGCCTATGCTACATTCAATGCTTTGAATGCATTTTCAGTTATGTCAAGGGGCCATGTTGGAACAGAGCATCGACCTTAACTGTGGCGTGTCAATTCATCTCAAATGTCCCCTCTAAACTATGGGCCACTTGGTCCTCTTTCTGATATTTGCGCAACTGTCCATTTCGCCTTAACTCGATGGAGAAAAATAGGCCGCGTCCTTGAGTGTCTGCGCTCTGATGTCTACTTGGTGGACTGTTTCACCTATAAAAAATAACTCTCTTGCAGATATTTTTGGATTTACTGCAGTTGTTCTCTTTTTCCTCACCACATCTTGTCCTTCCTTGGTGATCTGAGCTCTCGGGGCTATCTTCTCACTTTCTGCTAGCTCCTTTAGCTTCTTCTTTGGCCGGTCGTTGAATTTGTTCACAGGGTCCGCGCCATATTTGAAAATCATTAGATATTTCATTACCTTGAATTTGACGTCCGTAGGGATGTCATGATCATTGGTCGCTTGAACCACTTTGAACCTTGAACCTTTGAACCATGAGAGTTCGTTGGTTCAATGGTTCAACAGTTCAGGTGGTCCCTTAGTTCAATCGGCTCCTTGGTTCAATCGGCTAAACCATTTCTTCAAACTTGTCTCTGAAATCTTTCATTCAACAGAAGAGAAAAGGATCCAAAAACTTTGAAGGACCAAAGGATTTCGAGAAAGAGAATGAACCGTTGAACTTTGAACCATTTTGGTTCAAAGTTCAACGGTTCATTCTCTTTCTCAGAATCCTTTGGTCCTTCAAATTTTCTGGATCCTTTTATCTTCTGTTGAACCTTTGAACTTTGAACCTTCTGAGGTTCAAGGTTCAACAGTTCAACCTTTCTATCTTAGCTCTTCGAATCCTTTATTCTTCTAAGTCTTTTGAACTTTATTGAACCTTTGAACCTTGAACCATTTCGGTTCAAAGTTCAATGGTTCATTCTCTTTCTTTAACTCAATGGATTCTTTTCTTTTTTATTGAACTTGTTGAACCTTTGAACTTTGAACTCTTTTGGTTCAAGGTTCAACAGTTCAATCTTTCTTCTTTAAAGTCTACTTTTCTTGAAGTCCTTCGAAGCCGTTGAACATTTCAAAGTGGTTGAACTTTTAACTTGCCGAAGCACTTAACTCTTTGAAGTATGCCGATGTCGTTGAACCTTTGAACTTGTTGAACCTTTGGAGGTGGGGTTCAATGGTTCAATCTTTTGTTTGAAGCCTGCTGATGGACCTTTCGGTTGAACCTCGGCATTGAACCAACCTTGAAATTGCCTAAGTGTTTGGAAGTTGTTCCTTTATGAGAGCCCCCCTGTTGAAGTTATTGAACCCATTGAACCTGCGAGTCTCTTAACTAAAAATGCTTGAATAATTGAAGAACTTGAGCGCTTAGAACATTTTTTTGAGAAGGGAAGAGAGAATTTTGGCATGCAGGACCAAAATAGTTGATATGTTGTCCCCAAAAACAAGTGACAGATTTTGGGAACAATAGCTAGCTCTAGTTGGGGAACTTCCATCAATTGTAAAAACAATCGAAGGGAGTAGAATCCAGAATCTCCAGTGCCTTTAAGTATGCCATTGGGCTACGAAATCATGCTACCCAAAAAAGAAAGGCACCAAAAAGAAATCAAAATGAAAAGTACCAAACAGAACTAAAGACTATACAAATATACATATGTACAATTGATGTCACCTGATACTTTAATGATTGAAGTGTTTCAGATGCTGTCCATTGTGAGGCAGTGAAAAGGGCGTTCCATATTGATACTTCAACAGGAAACTATTTTCACCATTGAGTTGATGAATAGTAAACGGGCCTCTCCATAGGGAATCAAATTTTCCATGCATTCCCTTTGGTTCTCTTCTCTTGTCTCATAGCATATTTTGATCTCCAATCTGAAAATTATGAGCTTTTGCACTTTGGTCGAAGAGCTTCTTCACCAGACTTTGATGCGCAGCAATTCGGTCCACCACCATGGTTCATTGCTCATTCAACGCAGTCAAGCACATGATCCTTTTGTCAATGGAGCTTTCATATGTCTGATCTTCAATTGCCTTTTTCAGTTTCAATGCTGGTAATTCTAGGGTGATTGGTATCTCTACATTGAGACCATACAGAAGTTGGAAAAGTGACATACCTATTGTCTTTTTAGGTGTAATTATATTTGCCCATAAAGCATCAACCATTGCTTTATGTCAGGTTCGTTGGTTGTCATCTACCAGCTTCCTGATGATGGTCACCAGGTTCTTATTGCTCGATTCTGCTTGGCCATTCCCGTGTAGAAAATAATCAGAGGAGTGGGAGAGGTAATTCCATAATAAAAATAGAACTAGGTAATCTCATGAGAAGAGAAACATGTTGCATTATCAGTCACAATCTTGGCTGGGACCCCAAACCTAGAAATGATGTTTTCTTTGAGGAAATTGCATACTACTTCTGAAGTAGCATGCTTGGATGGAATAGCTTCCACCCATTTGGTGAAGTAATCTGTGGTTGTGAGGACATAATCATGTCCAACGCTCAAAAATGGGTTTACATCACCAATGAAATCAATTTTCCATTGCTGAAATGACTCTTTTATTACCACTGGCTTAAGAGGCAAAGCATCTAACTTGGTCTTCCAACGAACTATTGGCATAGTTCACATCTTCGTACCCATTTTTATGCATCTTGAAATAGAGTAGGCCAGTAATACCTAGCTCGCAGAATCTTATGGGTAGTTACAAGCACAGAAAAATGTCCTCCACAGGTCAGATTATGGAAGGATTCTAGAAGTTTGTTATGCTGCACTTTATCCACGTAGCGAAGGAATACCCCATCAAGGTTCTCCATTGTCCCACATGATAAAGTTGACATCTTTCAACTTGACAGCCCTCTTTTTTTATGAGACAGGGGAGTAGGACACTCACCATAGGTAAAAAAATGAGCAATATTTGAATACCATTCATTCATCGTGGTGACAAAGAGGACTATTGGTGTGTCTTCAACCCCCGCTTCTTCATGCCCTATTTCTTCTAGTATGTTGTCAACAATCAATTGACAGAGGCCCCTTCCCAGCACAAGCTTTGTTGGTTTGATAACCAGATCAAACTCCTAAATTTTAACAATTCAATTGCCTCTTTTGGTTCCAAACTCCTTTTGAGTTAATATGGATTTGACTGTGGTATCAGGAACTGGGACAATAGTGTGTGAATTCAAGATGTAAAAATAGAAGTGCTTTACCACTTTTACCACTACGTAAACATGCTTCTCCATGTTTGAATACTTCAGTGCATGAGATTTGAGGGAACAACTCATGAAGGATATGGGAGATTCCACACCTTTGTTCTATTGAACCAAAATTGTTGAAAGTGTGTGCTCAGAAGCATAACTGTACATTGTGAAATCTTTGGTATAATCTAGCCAAATTAGAATTGGGGCATGGGCGATAGCTGTCTTGATGTCTCGAAATGCCAATTTGCCTTATTCAGTCCAGTTGAAAGTGCCCTTTCCCTTCATCATGTCCATAATGTGGTGAGTGTTCTTAGTGAACTCATAAATGAACCTTCGTAAAAAATTCACTTTTTCGAAGAAAGAGTGAACTACAGTCTTACTTGTGGGTAGAGTAAGCTCTTAGATGGATTTGACTCTTTTTGAGTCAATATTTATGCCTTTTCAGGATACAATGTGTCTGAGAAGTTTCTTTTTTTAATCCAAAAATAGACTTCTTGGGATTTAGAGAAATGTCATTTTGGCGACATCATTCTATCACTTATTGCAAATGGCGTACATAATCAAGACAATGCTTAGAAAAAACTGTTAAATCATTAAGGTACACCACAATGAACTTACCTATTTCATCTTTGAAATCAAGGTCCATTGCTCTCTGAAAAGTGGAGCCAGCATTTATCAGGCCAAATGGCATTCTTCGATACGCAAAGGTGCCCTAAGGTGTGGTGAAGGCAGTCTTATGTTGGTCTAATTCACTAACTTCCACTTGATTGTACCTTGAGAAGCTGTCTAGCATTGATAACTTCTCTGAACCAGTCATCGTCTGAAGGACTTGATCCATGATGGGCAGAGGGTAATTATCCTTTAGGGAGGATTGATTCAAATTTTTAAAATCCATGCAGAGGCCAATTTTGCCATTCTTTTTTCTCACAGGAACTATGTTTGCAATCCATGTGGAATGATGGATTGGGAAAATTATTCTATCGTTCAGTATTTTCTGTCTTTTAGATAGAATAGTACCTGATATCTTTGGATTATACTGCCGAGATTTCTATTTGTAAGGCATCAATCACTCTTGAGAGGAATTTCATGGCAAATTTTTTCAGACCTGAGTGACTTTGGGTCATCATAGGAATATACCAGAACATCCATGTACTGGCAAAACATAGTAGTAAACTTGAACTTCTCTTCTGGAGTGTAGCACTTCCCAATGTTCACCATCTTGAGATTTTCCTTGGTACCCAAATTTATCTGATCAAACTCCTGGGAGGAACTTGAATCTTTTTGTTACTGTTTAATGAACCTGTCATGCTTATCAAACAGTTTTTCAAGGGAAACCAATCTTTTTAAAATTTTATTCTCTTTGAGTTGCAAGAATTTTTTACTTGCATTTGAACTTGTTTCAGGTGCTGATTCAAGTTTTTGAGCTCACAACCTTCGAAGTGAAGCTGTTCAAAGCTGTCTTTTTGTTCTAGAAAGATGATGATTTGGTTGTCGCCATTGAACACTTGCCAATGATTGGCATTGTCAGGTACACTTGGTTAAAATACTAGTTCGATAGTGTACCCGTCTCCTTTAAAATTTTGGTGAGGAACCAAGAGAGTCACCGAAACAACTAATGCATCAGCTTGGTCATTAAATTCTCTAGGTACTACAGAGATAATGAAAGCATCAAAGCTTTCAATTTGATCCCAAACTAGATTGCGGTAATAACACAATCTGAGCATCTCTTTTAGCATGAAGGAGTTTGACGCCCCTGTCTTGAGCGGCCTTTAATCTGAGCAACAACGATTCATATTCAACAGTATTGTTGGTGTTGCTGAACCACAACTTATATGAAGAAGGAAAATATCTCTTTGAGGAGATATCAACACAATCCTGACTCCAAGACCAATAGAGGAACAACTACCATCAAATTTTAGAATTCAGACATTAAAAACTAATTTTTTATTAGATTTTTCTTCATTTGGAGGGGAGGATTCCTCTGAGCTTACACTGTGCTCTATTAAGTCTTTTGCTGTTTTGTCTGAGTCAATTTTTAAATTATTATTTTTAAAAATTTTATTAGTTAGGACAGGAACATCCTCTGTAGTCAGGAAGTAATTACCCATGCCTAAAGACTCAAATAGAATTTGAGATTCAGGCGCTGATGTTTGAGTGACAATATATTTTGCCTCCTTTTCAGGGAGCAATCTTTGCATGACGCCTTTGACCGAGATCCTTGCTTCAGACATGTCCATACTTAACTTTCCACCAACATCCTTGCAGAAAAGAAGTAAGATGACAATCCTAGTGGCCGACGTCCTAGCCTCATACGCCATTCTTCTTGGGTAAAATTTCTACAAGGTGAGTGTCTTCTGGGTTCAACTTAGGTTGGAAAGAGAAATCAGATTCTATTTCCAGATATCCAACTGCTGAGTTGGCTGGTGCTGCTTCAATGGCAAGCTTTCTTTGTGGAGGAGGGAGATGATTTGGTTGCCCTTGATTCCTGACATCATTGCCTTGGTACGACTAATTGGGAAATGTTCTCCTTAGTATATCTCTGTATGAAGGAGCAAAAGACATCCCTTGCACCATTTGCTTCCTGAGAGCTATCCACTCATTTGCTAGCTTCTGTACCATTGGATCAGTGGTGCCTTTAGATGGATATTCAGAGGATGAAGAAGATTTACCTCTCGTAGGATCTCTCTTTATCTTCCCCACCAAGATGAGATCATCTTCCACCTTAGTGGCCAGATTTTGAGCAGCATCAAGGTCTATGTGGCCAGCCCGTCTCAGCAAAAAACTCACTTATGAAAGCTAAAAATTGATGAAAAAATATTTAAGGTTCTCAGTTGTTGGCTGAGCAATGGTAGGAATCCTGTTCCTCAGCTTGTCGAACTTGGATATGAAGTCCCTCATAAGTTCATGAGGCTCCTTCATCTGTGTGAGTTGGGCCAACAGGGCATGCACATCTTCTGCAGGCTTGAACCTTGATTTGAATTTGGCTTTGAGAATGTTTCAGTCAGTCACTGATCGAGCCTGCAGATGGTAGAACCAGTCTACAACAACACCTTGTAATGTCTCTACGAACAGTTTGACTGCTACGTCTTCATACTCCACACCTATCACGCCACAGAGTATGCTGAAGGTTGCAATATGTTCATTAGGATGAACTCTCTCATCACCAAAAAATTTAAGGAAATTCTTCCTTGAACTGCGTGGTAGCTCATGTAGAGGTGGAGTTAAATTGAGTGGACCAAAAGAGTTACCCCAGGGGCCTTGAGCTGCCATTGTATGACTATGGAAAGGGGGGATAACAAATCTTGGTGGGGTATGTACGGGTAAAGCTCTGCTAGTAGAGGAAAAATAAACTCTGCCTTGTATTGGTGACCTGGTGTTAGGAGGAGGAAGACTCCTAGTTCGTTGAAGGTGAGGTTGTGGAGAAAACAACTTAAAATTGATCTACTGCACCAACTCAAAAATAGGGTCAACAACACTTTGAGCTTTCTAGCTTCTTGTATAGCATGGAGCTACCAGTTTGTAGAATAAAAATGGAAAAGAACTAGTATTGCTTCAATTTGAAGCTTGAGGCTTCAAACTGCGTGTTCTTCCCCAGCGGAGTCACAAAAAACTGTTGGGTGAATATTTTGTCACCAGTTAACTGATGGACAAAATAGGTTTTTCAACCACATCATAGGGAGATTTACCGATGAAATGTGCAGGTCGACCACATCAAAAGGGGACAAATCTCTCCTCTCATCAAGGGGAGGTTCCCTATAACTATAAGGTACTATATATATATATTAATATATAATAAATAAGCTGAAAATAACACTTAGTGGTAAGATAACACCATCCATCTCTTTTTTTTAGAGATGATGTTTACAGACAAAGGAGAAATTTTGGTGAAATGACAGAAGACACTTCTCTTCTTTCAGAAGTGGTCTACAATAATCAGCAGAATGAGGTGTAGCACAAAGTCTCTACCTCAATTGCCAAAGAGTGAAATATGAAGGACAATGGGGGCACAAAGTCATCCCAAGATCCTTTAAACAGAAACAAAAAATAAACACACTGAAGATAATTATGGCAGCACAAAGTCTCTCCACAGTCAGCGTCATGACACCTTCTTGGTTACTTCCACTAATTCTGCTTATTTAATTAAATAGACAAAAATGCATTCAGAAAACAGACATAAGAATAATTTTTTCAACAACACAAGCTATTCCAGCACAAAGTCTGAAAGGTCACTTGCTTTCTCATTCAGATAACAAAATATGATTAACAATCTGAGCTCAAAGTCTCAGTAATGCCTTTCAATTTGGGCATAGTTTTGCTTTCGATAACAAAAAGATCTCCTTTGCATAAAATAAGAGATTACAATATATAGCGCTCCTAGAAAGACTTGGGCGCTTTGTTTCATGGAATGGCCTATGTTGCATTCAATGCCTTGAATGCATTTTCAATTCTGTCAAGGGGCCATGTTGGAACAAGGCATCGATCTTAACTGTGGCGTGTCAATTCATCTCAAATGTCCCCTCCAAAGTATGGGCCGCCTAGTCCTCTTCCTGATATTTGTGCAGCTGTCCATTTCGCCTTTACTCAATGGAAAAAAATAGGCTGCATCCTTGAGTGTCTGCGCTCTGATGTCTACTTGGTGGATTGTTTCACCTATCGAAAATAACTCTCTTGCAGATATTTTTGGATTTCTTACAGTTGTTCTCTTTTTTCTCGCCACGTCTTGTCCTTCCTTGGCAATCTGAGCTCTCGAGGCTATCTTCTTGCTTTTTGTTGGCTCCTTCAGCTTCTTCTTTGGCTGGTCGTTGAATTTGTTTATAGGGTCCGCACCATATTTGAAAATCATCGAATATTTCATTACCTTGAATTTGACGTCCGTGGGGACGTCATGATCGCTAGTCGCTTAACCACTTTGAACCTTGAACCTTTGAACCATGAGAGTTCGTTGGCTCAACGGTTCGGGCGGTCCCTTGGTTTAATCAACTCCTTGGTTCAATCGGCTAAACCATCTCTTCGAACTTGTCTCTGGAATCTTTCGCTTCCTTCCCTTGCTCGAAGCTTCCTTTCAAACTTTGAAATTCCTTGAACCTTTGAACCTTTGAACCATTTTGGTTCAAAGTTCAACGGTTCATTCTCTTTCTCGGAATCCTTTGGTCCTTCGAAGTTTCTGGATCCTTTTCTCTTCTGTTGAACTCGTTGAACCTTTGAACTTTGAAACTTTTGAGGTTCAAGGTTCAACGGTTCAACCTTTCTTTCTTAGCTCTTTGAATCCTTTATTCTTCTAAGTCTTTTGAACTTTATTGAACCTTTGAACCTTGAACCATTTCGGTTCAAAGTTCAATGGGTCATTCTCTTTCTTTAACTCAATGGATTCTTTTCTTTTTTATTGAACTCGTTGAACTTTTGAACTTTGAACTCTTTTGGTTCAAGGTTCAACGGTTCAATCTTTCTTCTTTGAAGTCTACTTTTCTTTAAGTTCTTTGAAGCCGTTGAACTTTCCGAAGCGGTTGAACTTTGAACTTGTCGAAGCGCTTAACTCTTTGAAGTATGCCGATGTCGTTGAACCTTTGAACTCGTTGAACCTTTGGAGGCGGGGTTCAATGATTCAATATTTTGTTTGAAGCCTATCGATGGACCTTTCGGTTGAACCTCGGCATTGAACCAACCTTGAAATTGCCTAAGTGTTTGGAAGTTGTTCCTTTATGAGAGCCCGCCTGTTGAAGTTGTTGAACCCATTGAAATTGCGAGTCCTTTGACTGAAAATGCTTGAATAATTGAAGAACTTGAGCGCTCAGAACATTTTTTTGAGAAGGGAGGAGAGAATTTTGGCCTGCAGGACCAAAATAGTTGATATGTTGTCCCCAAAAACAAGTGACGGATTTTGGGAACAACAATGTGTAATAAAACAACTTATTAGGAGACAAATTTATGAGAAATGTTTTAGGAGATTTGGTAGAGATTTGTGGTATTGCAGAGAAGTGTCGACTCCTTCAAAGGGGAATAATACACTATAAAATATAATAAGCTACTTTGAATAAAGTATAATATTTGATTGACCAAATTTTTTTTGAGAGAAATTTCAGCTAGTTTTCAATGATCATTTGTTGTCATTCTGAAAAAAGAATATATATTATCAAAAAAAATTGATGATTGTGTTCACTCGGTTCTAACTACCAAAAACCATGCCCAACGTCTTGATCTTTCGCTTAGATCACCTACAAAAAAGAGCTTTTTTCTTGCCTTAATTGGATAATGATATCTAAAAACTTAAGGAAACTAATATATGTTTTGGGGCCTACATTAAAATTAAAAAATGTCAAACTATTTTGATATTTGTCAACTACCTAGACAATAACAATATCGGAAAAAAAAACTTCAATGATCAATAACAGGGAAACCAATATATATAAGATTAACTTCTATGCTTCAATAATTGTTCAGTTGTCTCTAGAATGTTCATAAATATTCAATAGATTTTTATAAACAATAAAATAAAATCTCCCAAAATTTTCATGTTTTAAAATAAACAATAATACTTGTATATTTATAAATAAATTGAATTAAAATCTTATTGACACGCAAACCAACATCAAATAACAAGTCAAGAAAAACAAAACAAATAAACTAAATACACTTTACCTTAAAAATAGCACACAAGTTTACTTATAAGTTAGATTTTACATTTTTTTTAAATATGGTAACATATTTCTTCTTATGATTTAGTTGCACAAAAATATATATCTATTGCTTCAGCATATCCTATTGGCAGTCCTCGAATTGTTGTACAAAACACCTATTCTAGGTCTGGTAATAGGGTAGTTTCTATTTTTGAGTTGTAAAAGAAAGGAAATGGTCTTATAGAATGGGGGCTCTTTAAGTTTTTTAACCCTGTGTTGTAGGGAGATTCCAATCTTTTTTTAACCACCTGTTCAAACATTCCCCTTAAAAACTTGTCCGCTCTTTATTTCTTAAAAACAAAAAATCTTAAACTTTTTTCATACTTTCATTTTCCATAAAACTAACTGCTTATTAAAAATAAGAAGAACAAAAACTCCAAGCTGCCCTATATAAATTAACACATCCATTGAGTCTAAGGATTATGCAAACATGCTATTTTAGTAACTTGTAAATCTGCTCTTCCCTCCCTTCCCCTACAGCTAGGGGTCTGTAAATCAACACACACCGATCCAATGATCTCATAAACATTGTACGAGAAACTTGAAGTCTGCTCCAATGTTATTCAAACCTCCTGTACAACCTATTCCTTCAAAGACAGGCCTACTCTCATTTTAAGCAAGCCACTCAACAATCAAACACGTGAAAAAATCTCAATTTCTTCCACCATGAATAGACCCCTGGAAAATTTGAGTCATTTCTTGAATAATTTGAATACAAATGAATTACAAGTTATCTTCAAATTTCTTGTCAAATGAAATTCTATCAGCTTATCATTAGTGCTCATGAGCACTTCCATCCTTTCAACAGCCTTTATATGAGTTTCTTTTTTAATCAACACAATTCTAAAATCCCCCAGTGGCCCGTCTACAATTGCTGGAAAGGGTCCCCATTTTACCCAACACCAAGAAGAAATCAGAATATGTATTTTCCCCCAAGAGACAAAACCTATAAACATATAGGTTGCAATCTTTGAGCAATCAATAGTATGATCAACATGATTTCAACATAGAATTCGCCAGGGGTATAGCATCCCAAAAATTCAACGAATCTGTGACCCCCCTCCATTAATATTTGTATGTTAAATTTTTTCCCGAACTTTCCTAACCAGAACTCCATGTCTGGTAACCTTTTGTTCGACTGGCTTATTCCCATTCGTTAAACTTTTCCTGCCGTGTAGAGTCCTCCGTTGATTAGCTTGCTTTCCTGCAAGACAGAATAGATCTTTTTGGGCAACAAATTAGCATATTGCTATGTAAATATGGGAACAAAGCAGGACTTTCTGCTGTTGATTGTTCCACTCTGAGTGTCATACCCTGTACATATGCTCTCTTAAGAATTTATTTTCATTGATTCTGATGTGAGACAGATAGATGGACAATTCTCCCTGAGGAGTATGGAGTGAGAGGGTATGTATTTTTGCATCACGGGTGGTTAAAATCAAGGAGCACTTAACTCTCAAGTGTCTTCAATATATGAACATATTTAACTTGTAAATTTAAGAATCGATTGCATGGTGGATATATTTGAAAAAAAATTAAAAAATTTGAGGGAAAAGCTAACTCAATACAATAAAAGGCAGAGTAGTATTTTAAAAAATACTTCAAATCCCAAGAATCTTTGAACTGTTGAAACAATGATTATAATCAATAGTCTCAATAAAAGTAAAAAACTTTCTAAAAAATACTTCAAGTCCCAAATTTTTTTAAACAGTTAAAAGTATTATTATAATTTTTAATCTCATAAACTATTGGGTACAAACAAAAACAATCTTTTCATAATGATTTTTTTTTTTTTTTTTCTTTTTCTATATTAAATTTTTCCACAACATACTGATAAAGAAATGATAAAACCAATAAAACTATAATTAATAGGACCCTCCGCTCCTCTCCCCTCCCCTCCTCTCCCCTCTATCCAAAACATGCTGGTAAAGAGATGATCAAACTAGTGGGGCTATAGCTAATGGGGCTTGCAATTTATTATTACTCTATTCTTCGAAGTGATGGCCTAATAAGTGTTGGGCATACTTTTGAACGTAACGTTGCTTGGGATCCCTGATGATGTTCATCTATTGGTTCCATCGTAGTTACTAGTTTTGTTTTTAAACTAGAATACCACTTTTTTAAAATAAAATAAAATAAACAATTTCTACCAATTGCTTACCTTTATCTTTATATATAATTGTTTTTTTTCCATATATAATTATCAGAGTAAAACTTTCTCATTTTTAGGCGGGCTTAGTTGATTTAAATCTTTATTCTCACCATACTAAAGTAAAGTTAAATATCTCCACTGTTAAGTTGTTTTTGAAATAATATGTACTTTCTCAAAAAGGTTATTAGATAAATGCAGTTGGTTTAGATTTCTATTCTCAAGCATGCTAAGGAAAAGTCATATATTTATTGTTAAGTTATTTCTAAAATAGTTATGTACTTTCTTAAAGAGATTAAGTAACTGATACTTTTAATGTAGTTGATTAAAATCTCTATTCTCACACATATCTAAGCAAAGGTCATATATGTTTACTGCCAAGTTATTTATGAAATAGTAATTTACTCTTTTAAAAAAATTAAGTAATTAATATGAATATAGATACAAATATAAATATGGATATAAGACTCGGATACAAATATATATATATATATATATAAAATCAAAAATATAAAAAATATATAATTATTAAGTAAAATTAATCACATAATATTTATAAAATAAAATAAAAACACAACAAAACATATTAATAACTCAATACCAAATATCATAATATTTAATTGTAGAACTTACATTAGTCTTATAACAAGTAGATAGTACATATGTTAAAATATATTGATAAAATAAAAACAAAACAACTTATTCATTATTGGTTATATTCATATTTGTCTTCTATTTCAATGTCTTCATCCACCATATGATTCATTAGATTCCTTGGTGCCAAATAGATAGAAGAAATGGGTAGAAGTAATAGTGAAAATTTGATAAAAATAAAGAGTTTTAATCTTAAACAATTAAAAAATGAAGATGAGAAAACAGAGATTTGACTTTTTTAAGATTGTCTTTATACTTAATTTTGTTTTTAATTGTTTTTTTTAAATTTTATATTTAAATTTTTATTACGTAAAATTTAATTTGAAAAAAAAATCAACCAAGTACACACAAGTATCACATGGTACTCTGTGAATATGACGACATTCTTGTAAAACCTTGCCATATCGTGTGTGAGAGTATACCCCAAGTCCTACAATATCTCGACATATCTATAGAACCTTGCAGTATCATGTGTGTAAGTACATTCTGCAAGATTGGTAGGACGTATCAGGGAACATAGCAAAAACACTTTTAACCCTTTATAAACATTCTTCCATCGTGAATCTCATCAGTAAAGCGTATAAACAAATCCACAACAATATACAAAGTTCTCTATTTAATTATTAAAAGTCGAGGATGTCCAGTGTCTCAAATATAAACCAACTCCGGATCCTTGTAAGATTATGGTCCATGTTCAAGTACTTTTTGTAGGTCTTTCTATGCTATTGAAATTTACGTAGAAGAAATTTCAAAGTAAAAAACCAACTTCTTTTCTTTGTTTAATATACTGGATTGGTTATTTACCTTCGTTGATTTTAAGGAGAATAGTTGAAAGATCTAATAAGTATCAATTTACTTAATTTTATTTATTAATATAAAAAAAATTTAATTTTAGTTTTAATCTCCTTCACCAATTTTTTAATATCATAGTTAATATTACTGTAATTTAGTAGACTTCTCAATTTAAATAATATATACAATTTTAATGTACATCCCTCTTCCACTTTTTTTAATTTGATAATATCATTAATTTAAATTAATTTTTAGTTTGTTTTCTCTTTTTAATAATTTTTTTTAATATGACAAATAATTATTTTTTCTTTCCTTCCTAACCATTTTATTATCTAACATTTTAATTTAATATCTATAAATATAAATATAAATCTGCAATTAAATTTTATTATTCTCTATCTCTGAATTTGATGACGATTCACAAAATATGAATTAAAACATTGATCCAAAAATTCTTGTATACAATTTAAACCAGAAAATATTAAATTTATTTACAGAGTCCAACCATGATACCCACCATCTTCTTTTTGCTTTTGCTTGAAGCTAAGGGTTAAACTTTAGAAGCTGACTCTGCTTCCTGCTCATTCTCTCCATTGTGAGATGTCCTTTACTTTCTATTGCACTAACAATAACGTTCGACCTTGACAACTGCGTCGACATCCAAGAACCACATCCATCCATTTTGGGACGATTTTACAACATCATAACCAGTGTGGACTTGCCAACATCTTAGCCTTCAACATCATATCAAGATCTCTGATGCTTTTGCCATCAATAATGAAGGAATGATTTTGAAAGACTCCCTGGAAGATCGAGTAGCTAGAGCTTTAAACAGAGGCAAATGGTTTTCAGTTCCATCTTTTTCAATGGTTTGTTTTGTAGTTTGCAGTTTGCAGTTTGCAGTTTGCAGTTTGCAGAGGTTAGTTTTAATAGGGTTTTTTCCCAAGCACCTTTCTACTTCCTAGTGATCACACGGTTTTGATTTTTCCCTTTGCAAAGTGCTAAATGTTGTTTTCAGAGGTTTATAGTTTAAAACAGTGAATGCTAAAGGCACCCTGAGAACTTATTTGTTTACCAAATTACTAATCCTGGCCCTGTTTAAATTAGGCCATCTATTAGCATGAACATTGTTAATTTAATATATGGTTTTTCCTTGGGAAGAAAAGGAGCTTCTGACCTCTAACCAGATAGATATTTCCGCTCTTCTACACTGAGGAGGTCGTCTTTTTCCACCCACCCTGTGAAAGCAACGTCTTTTTCAACTCCATTACACCCATTATGTGTAGAAAGGTCTTGTTCAACACCTGGAGCTACTTTTGCCATCGTTGTCATGTCCGTGGAAAAATCCTCACCCACATTGGCCATTAGAAAACTCTAAGACCGCTCACACCTCTAGAGAGGCACAACCAAACAAAGTCGAGGGAGCAACACAAAGGGTGGCAACCACAGAATTGACATCTTCCATGATCAATGACATCAAGTGATCGACAACAGAGCTCTTTAGTTGCTGCGCTGCATCAGGAGAGTAGGAGATGAGGCTTCATCCTTCAGCGCATATTAAACAATCTAGACTCGAAGATAAAGTTGTCTCCTCACTCTATGGTTGCTTGCATCGCGGATGGGAAATGCAACAGCTACCAATGACGATCACCTCCTGACCCCTGTCCCTATCACAGTTGATATAACCTCCTCTTCATAACAACTTTAGTCATAACATCTAATGGCTAGGTAAACCCAACCTTAGCTAAATGACATCCATTTAGCTGGATGCTTAGCTAAATGACATCTATTTCGCTGGATGTGTACCTACAGGGCCTCATATCTTCCCTGTAGGGTTGCCAGTACCACTTGGGCCTTGCAGGTACACTTTGGATATGGGACGTCCCATGGTATATATATTGTAAGTTCTTATAGTATTTGGTACCCGAGACATATTTAAGGCGGGGTACAACAAGGCGAGATGGGGTAAAATAGATTTTTTAATATCTTTTTTAATTTTATTTTATGAAAAAATAATTAAAAATAAAATATATATTTCAAAAAATAGTTAAAAATAAAATATAATATAAAGTCAATTTTATAAACAGCGTTTACACTCATTTTATCAAAGAAAACAATACTAACACCACATTTATTTTTCATTATATGTTTACATTTCTTTGTACATTTGTTCTCTTACCTTGATTTTTTCAATTGTTTAGGACTGAAACTCCTTCCTTTAGATAAATTTGTATTATTACAACTACTCATTTGTCACCAAAAAGTTTAAAAGAACTTCAACGAAGAGGATTGTTGATTTAAAATAAGTTTACAAAAAAAAGACAACAAATGAGATGTGGACCCAAAGACTACGAATTTGATTGCTTTTGTACCTCATCTTTTATTGCTCGACACAAAGTTGGGTGGTGCTTTACACGATCTATATAACAAAGTAGTGAGAGCCACATTTTTTGATGAAAACATTAAAAACGAATATAAATATAGTGAGTAATGAATATACTAATTTGTCTTTATTTTTATTTTTGTTTATATATTATAACATTTGTATCATATACTTGTTCTAACTTCTAAAAGACTAAACTACGTCAATTGAATATTTATGTTAGTTAGCATTGCATTATTAATATGTTTTATGGTTATTTGAGTTATTTTGTTTTCTTTATGCATATTATGTGGTTAATTTTGTTTATATGACTATAGTTTCATATATATATTTATATGGTCATATCCAAAAAAAAAGAAAATAGTATCATTAAGTGCATTATAGTCCAACGATTAGAATGATGGTATAAAAGAGACTGCCTAACCATCCACAAGGTACAAATCCAAAGTAATTTTAAAACTCATCCAATATCGTACCTTACATGAATTTGACGAAAAAAATACCCCTTAATCCTTGACACTAAACCAAAAAAGCACAAGAGCATCTAAACCCAAAAAAAACACCATCCATATCTCTAATTCCCATATCAGTATCCATACTCGTACCAGTATCGGCTAGTTAAATAAATGTTTCATTGAAGACGTAATATAAAGGTGATTTTAAGAAGATCAATCTTTACCTCAGAAGAGCTATATATTTTCCAACCTGTCAGCAGCTTCGGTTGTAGTGGATCACCAGAGCATGAGGGTTCTTAAGTTGAAAAGTCATTAAGTAGCAAGAAGATAATAAGAGAGCTTTCACATGCATGTTAATCGAAAGCACCTCAGCGACATTATTTTATATCTCGCCTATCCATTTGAAGTGTAAAGAACCACCTCTACATAGCTGGCTTCTCCAGGTTCCCTCTGAAAGTGTCATTCATATAAAGCTTAACAAAGGGAGTCTTAGGGATATTCCAACACTGCTTTTCCTTCAACTTAAGCTTGGCTTTGCCCAACTCTAATTGGGTCCAAAGTTCTTTTTCACATTTATAAATTCCAATATTGTTTGTATGCAATATCAATCATGGTGTCTTCAAAGTTTTTTTTCACATTTATAAATTCTAATATTGTTTGTATGCAATATCAATCATGGTGTCTTGGTATAAATAGTTGTGTCTTTTCTATGATAATTGGACTTAGCTTGATAAAACTGCTCAAAGGGCAAAGTTGTGTATGGTCTTTTCTATGATAATTGGACTTAGCTTGATAAAACTGCTCAAAGGGCTTTGCCCTGCTCTGATTGGGTTCAGAGTTTTTTTTTTTCACATTTATAAATTCTAATATTGTTTGTATGCAATATCATTGGGTTGGGAGTTTTTTCTCACATTTATAAATTCTAAATTCTAATATTGTTTGTATCCAATATCATTCATGGAGTCTTGATATAAAAAGTTGTGTTAAAATGTGCATTCCTAGCTTTTGCCTCTAATTAATGTCGGCATTTCAATCTAAAATAAGTCAATTCGGCAGACTGGTTGGGTACATGTCCATTCACGCTTATAAAAGGTACTAGGAGATTTATCTTCCATATAAAGGAGAAAAAACTGAATTCAACCAATTTCTTCAAAATTACATCTGCGGTAATCATTTTATGATTATCCCGTCCTCAAAATATTACGACTTTCCAAGTGTTTGCTAAAAGCCATCCAGATAAAACTCTTAGCATGTTAAATACATATCCCGAATCTACTGCTAGCCCGATATCATTAAAAAACAAAACCATCCATACTTCCCAAAATCTCTTGTACAAGACGGTAGAAAAATCCGGTAAAATAAATTTTGCTATGTGCATTTGCCTCAATGTATCTGATGTATCCAATGCACATATTAAGATTGACAAGTTCAAAAAAAAAATCCATCTGCTCATGAAGGTAATAATTTTTTCTAATTCCTTGAACAGCAGAAGACAATGCTAAGGAAACAAAAGAATGATCAGCATGAAGACTTACCTCTTCTAGATCACTTATATTACCTAATTTCCTAGGGCTTGCAGATAACAGTGTTAAATTTACCATAACAGATTGCTATGTTTCTACACAATGTCATCAACATGCAGTTGGTAGCAAAACGGAGAAAGCTACAAAGTAAAATTAGTAGGCACTGCAGGGTCGAATCACTACAAGATCAGTATTTGTAATCCTTAACATAAAGACTTTCAGTAGCAAGCCCAACACCAGCATCTCCACCATATTTTCCCAAGGTTGCTTCAGAATTGGCCTTGCAACGAACAAGTAATACCTTCTGTGCAGCTTCCACATTCTCCTTTTTCCCAGCCCATGTCTTAAGGGTACTCTGCTGCAGTGCTCGCCCAAAGGAAAATGACAATGTCCATGGCTTGATAGTGTTGAGTTTATTCATTGCGTTTAAGTTCTTGGTTGCTTCTTCTTCACTTTGTCCACCAGAGAGGAAAACAATGCCAGGAACCGCAACAGGAACAGTCCTCTGCAATGCCTTTACAGTGTGCTCAGCTATTACCTCTGGAGTGACCTTGGGACCATCTGATCCAGGAGTTACCATGTTGGGTTTCAGCAGAGTGCCTTCTAAAAGGACATGATGATCATTCAAAGCTTTATAGCAAGCTGCAAGAACTTTTTCTGTAACCTCGGCACATTTTTTGATATCATGAGGTCCATCAGTTAGAACCTCAGGTTCTACAATCGGAACGAGGCCATTCTCTTGGCAAATTATTGCATAGCGGGCTAAGCCATGAGCATTCTGTTGGATCGAAAGCTCCGAGGGCTCAGTTGGACCAATTTTTAGCACTGCCCTCCACTTAGCAAACCTTGCACCAGCTTTGTAGTACTGCTGGCATCTCGCTGCAAGCCCATCAAGTCCCTGTGTTGTTGTTTCCCCATTTGTACCAGCCAAATCAACTGTTCCCTTATCCACTTTAATACCAGGTACTACTCCACCTTCCTGAAGCACCTCAACAAAGGGCTTCCCACTTACTGTTTTCTGGTAAAGAGTTTCTTCAAAAAGAATGACTCCACTTAGATACTGAAGAGCACCTGGACAAGTGAAGAGTAATTCTCGAAGTGCCTGACGGTTTGCCTCTACATTCTCAACCTTGATGCTAGCCAAACGTTTCCCAATAGTGCCGGTACTCTCATCTGCTGCAAGAATACCTTTTCCAGGCGTTGCAATGTACTTGGCAGTCTGAATGAGCTCCTCTACATTGTGGACGGAAATTTTATTTCAGTCATTAACACTACTAGGAAACTCAGTAAATACTAGAAACTATGAAGCTAAGGTTGTCAGCCATTTCTACAGAGAACAATGCAGAATTGAGAACATTATGGAACTCAAAACACCGTATTTGTGGATATATGTCCATAACCGAAAGACAAAATGGGGCCTTCAAAATACATACAATAGAACTACAGAAATAGGTTACGGAAATAAATGTTTCAGAAATTTTCTACTCATAATAAATTGGATAAGTCAAAAACTTATATCCTCTCAAAGTGGTATATTTTACATACTGAAGCCCAACATAACAAGTATTGTATTGATGTTTATTATTTATGAACATGGGAGAATTCAAACACTTCACAAAGACCCATTGACCCACTGAACACTGTTTGGCACGCTGGTACTTCGAAAAAATTCCAGCCATACAATGCTAGAGACAAATATGAAGCGCCAAGACAAATTCCTTGTCACGTTGTACTCCGGCAAAATCTTGACCCACTAAAAACTGAGCATTTTGTAAACTAGTCTAATGCACAAAATTGTAAAGATTAAGTGATATCAGCTAACTAATTCTAAACTAAAAATCGAGCTTGTAATACAAATAAATTCCAGCCATACAATGCTAGAGACAAATATGAAACACCAAGACAATTTCCTTGTCGCATCGTACTCCAGCAAAATCTTGACCCACTAAAAAGTGAGCATTTTGTACACTAGTCTAATGCACAAAATTGTAAAGATTAAGTGATATCAGCTAGCTAATTCTAAACAAAAAATAGAGCTTGTAATACCAAGGCCCAGATGCTAATTCACACTTACTAGGATGCCAAGTCTAATTCTAAGCTTGGCTGCAAAACAGATGGGATCTTGCACAGAAATCCTAGCCATATAATACAAGTGACCTAAAGTACTATTTAAGTCGCAGAATGTTCTGATAGATTTCAAAATTATACTCTATCACGCACTGTGGTTTCATAGCTCTCAACAATGAGATTACCTCCAACTTCGTAGAACAATGAGATTCCATCGAACCTTCTAGAACAATGAGATTACATCCAACCTTATAGATATGAAACTGTACCCAAAAGATCGAACCTGGGTCTTGATTGTCATATCAAAATGCAAAGCATCCTGCACGTTTCATTGCTACATGCGAAGGAAGGACATACAAGGGAAAAGGGAGGGAGTGGCAGGGAGCGGCAGGGAAGATCTAGTTTTGACAAGGTTTCTTATGGTATTTTGTGAAAATGAAACCAGCCAAATGTCAATTTCCTATGGGCAGCTACTACTTGAACCTAAGACCTTCATACAACTATGCTTTACATGCTCAGTTGCTCTACCACTTTGAGCTACCCGCCCCTTTGAGGTTTAAGGTGTCCCCTATTTTCTTCCAACAACGCTCTGCATGCTACACTTTTGTGCTTTGGGTCCTAGTTTGGCTCTGATACCATGTTAACTTCCATAGACCATCTAAGACTTGACCTAAGACCTTCATGTTACTATGCAGGGATGCTCTACAACTTGAGCTAATGGCCGTTTTGTGGTTGAGTGTGTGGCTTGTTTTCTTCATACACCGGAAAACTTTTAAAAAGAAGAAAAAGAAACACACACACACACAGCCTTCAAGAGTGCAAATCCAAAATAATATTCGACACTTCAATCAATATTCAAACCACCACATATCCTTTAAGAGTGCAAATCCTAAATCATGTTTGAGACTTCAAACAATATTCAAACAACCATATAGCCTTTCACAATTTATTAGGGTCTGTTAATTGCAGCCGAGAAGTTAGCTTTTAATGAATCCAAGATGCCATAGTAGTGTCATGAATTATCAAGATTTTTAACTGATTTGAAATATTGTCCTATAATTAATACTGTGATAGGAATATAATAGCCACCTACTTCTAGCAATGACCAGGACATAACTCGATAGTCGAAAAAAATACAAGATAAAGCAATGAACATATCCTTTTAACGGAATAAAACTAAAATGGTATTCGAGTCTAATGAATGTTTCTACACATAGTGTCGCAAATCTAAAATATAGGAAGACCTCAATCCTTACTTCTGAAGTAAAGCGCAAATCCCAAATAATGTTTGAAACTTCAATCAATATTCAAACAAACACATAGCCTTTCACAATTTATTGGGCTTTGTTAATTGCAGCCGAGAAGTTGGCTTTTAATGAATCCGAGGTGCTATAGTAGTTTCACGAATTATCAAGATTTTTAACTGATTTGTAATATTGCCCTATAGGAAATACTGTGATAGGAATATACTAGCTACCTACTTCTAGCAATGAACAGGATTTAACTCATATTCAAAAAAGATACAAGATAAAGCAATGTATATATCCTTTTAAAGGAATGAAACTAAAATAGTATTCGAGTCTAATGAATGTTTCTACACAGTGTAGCAAATCTAAAATAAACGAAAACCTCGTCCTTACTTCTAAAAGTAAGGATGCAAGGCAAAGGAAGATCTCATTCCTTACACTTAAAGTAACAATGCAAGGCAATGAACTTCTGGAATGCAAATCTAAGCACAAGAAAAATTTCTGATCTATACTAAATCATTTTAACATTGGAAAAACAAAGGAAGGCCAACAAAAGATAAAACAAACATTTTACTCCATCAATTCTAAAAAACCCAAAACTCCAGATTAATTTACCAATTACCATACAAAAAAATAAAATCCAAGAGAGTACTATCTTCAATACTCAATAATTGAACAACAAACCATATTCCCTACTGACCCAGTAACCTGAAATCATTAATTTATCAGTCATCAATTATCTACATTTCATCTGAATTGAACTAATAACCTCTATTCTGCCGAAAACATTAACCACCAGCGAACCTCTTTTACATTTTTCTTAGCCCTATAGCATGCAAGACCAATTCATATGAATGGAACTAACAACCTCGATTCTGCCAAAAACATTAAACACCGGTGAACCTCTTTCACATTTTTCTTAGCCCTACAGCAAGCAAAACCAATTCATATGAATTGAACTAATGGAAAATGCCCTACAGCAAGCAAGACCAATTCATATGAATTGAACAATTGAACTAATAACCTCAAAAACATTAAACACCAGCGAACCTCTTTCACATTTTTCTTAGCCCCATAGCAAAGCAAGACCAAAAACAAGTTTACACATATTACATACACAGACGTGTGCAGTAAATACAACCAATCAAAGGTAAAAGTTAAAACTAAACACCCATAAAGCAAATTAATCTAAACAAGAGACACTCGGACAAGGTTATCCTAAACCATGCATATGCGGAAAAATAAATAATGAAACATAAGCGCAGCTGTGCAGAGATAAAAAATTCAAAAGCAAGGAAGAAATAATTTCTTTAAGGAAATCAATTATTGAGTAACACTATTATAAAAAAAATCTGCCAGCATTTTAGGATAAATGAGAACTGCTATTCAAAGAAAGTATAACAAAATTTATCTACTACCTTTTCAGCTGAAAATTTGAAAAAACTAATGTTACAGAGGTAGCGGATTCGAGCCACTCTTAAGTAATTTTATTACCTGTGTATTTTCCGCAGTATGCCGACATTTTTATCTGAAAAAAAACTCGAACGCCAACTCTCCCAACAAAGCAAGTGCAACGCTGAAGTGACTTTCGACAGCTTTTAAAAAGGCCAACTGGCAGGGAAAATATCCCCGGGAATATTCGCACACCGATTCTATCCTCCCGGGAACCCGATCGGCGAATAGATTTCTCGGGCAAGCGATGGACACGTGTCGAGAGGGCGGCCGATGGATATGGCTAAGCCTTGGATAATGCAACGGGCGACTCGCTTATTTCCAGTTGGCACGACACGTGGAATGTGTCAGTAAATAAAGTTGCATCGTGACCCCTCTTCTTGGATGCTTTTGCTAAGCGTGGCCTGGTAGTGTACACGTGTCCCGGGCATAGCCATAACAGAAATTTCCCTGCCTGATTTTGTTAAAGTAAATGCCACGTCAGCTTCCTAACGATAAGGTCGGTTAAATTAAATATATATATTGTGTAAGATTTTCAATGCTTGCGGTCAAATAACTTTTTTATTTTCAAGATTATGCTTAAAATTGTCAATGAGATGGTTAAGGTGGAAAAGTTGGGGCACTTTGTCCCTCTTCACTTAAGTTCAAATCTTAATATTAAATTTTCAAGGTTAGAGATATTTTCTAATGTATCAATTTTTTTGAGTTAATGTTAGTGTTCATAATTATGTTGTAAAAGTGGACTTTTCAATTTTTAATATTGAGGAGAAATTGAATGATGTTAATATTAATAGGGATTTCTGTTATTTTCATATTTTTATCGGTGAGGGATTAAGTAATGCCATCATCGATAGGGATTTATGCAATCTTCATATTTTTATTGGTGAGGAATTGAGTGATGCTATCATCAACATGACCCTTTATAATCCTTTTTCCATAATTGTGTCTTTGTTATAACATTTTTATAGGTTAACACATATATAATCTAAATGTCATCAAACAAAACTATGAATTTTTAAGTAACAAAAAATATATGATAACTATCTTATATTTATATTATTGTTAATTACTGTGAAATTGATAAAAGAGTTACGATAATAATAAACACTTAATCCTCCCAGGTATTCCTCTTTCTACTTGTAGTTTTTTATAAAGGATAGTTATCGTTTTAGAAGAATAAGTTTTTGTGTAGAATAATTCTTGATCAATCTATGAGGCCATCCTCTTCACAACCAATTTCTTTTAAATCTATTATCATTGTGAAACCAAACTTCTCAACAAAATATTCAATTTAATGAATACTGAAAGAAGTGACAGAACGAAACACCATAAAATCATCTTCCTATGAATAATTAATTTGTCGAATGATAACTTATTGAAAGAGGTGGCTTATTATTCATCACAATGCCTTAAGGGTTTCAAAGATAAAACATCTTGTTGTAGTGATAACATATTTAGCTCTATTTGTCATTTGAAAAAAAATGATTTTAACACGCATTCTTTGCATTGTTATTCAATGCAATCTTTATGTAATGCATTTATTTCTAGAGATATAAAAGAACATAGTTGTTTGAAAGATAACCTAATGGACAATGTCATAAAAGACATACTGACTATGGAAAATTGGCAAGCATATTTTGTAAAGATGGGTTTTATCTATGAAGAATATTGAATTGAAGGAAACTAGTTCACCATCTAATGGATTTAAATTTTTTTGGATGCCCACATTTACCTATGGTCATTGACTAATCAACAAATAGTCAAAATCTATAATGATTGTGCTTAATCACAAGCTTTATATAACATCATTTTTTTAAACAAATACATAGCATGTACATTACGAACCGTTATATGTGCAATAACATATTGGAGTGATGCCCTATGTTATTGATGGTGGTTTTAAAATATTACAAAAATAGAACAAACTCTCTTTACATAGAATAATGAAGATTGCATGTGAAAAAAGAGAAAATATTTGCACTATAAATAATTGACAATAGACAATGATATGAAGCTATAATTTGAACTTTGTGGTTTTGTTGCGTAGGCATTACCACATGTTGGTACCATCTCTTTAAACTGATTGAAGAACATGGTGTGTAACAAAAAAACAAACAAGTAAAAACTATCAACAACAAAATCAATACAATTTTTTAACAAAAAAAAAATATAGACACACTTGTTGTCACAAAATATTTCACCTTAGAGTTGGTTGTTCAAGCCTACTCTAAGATTTGGGAAACATTGGATTACCTTTAGGCCTATGGGTTGCCTATAGCAAAGGTAAACCTCTAGGTTTAAGGGCTAGTTCCCTAGATATAGCTTTGCTTGCTTATCACCTACACTAACTACTTTCTTGGATGAAAATGGATATAAGTAACATGGAAATAAACTACTCTAATTAGGTGATAAACCATAAATATCTCCACTAGCCTACCATACAAGTGCACTATGAAACATGACTCACAATACTAGTCTTAAAATCCTAAATTTCTCTAACATTAGTATTTCAAACATGGAGGTAATATGCATGAGGATAATTAAGGTGGGTGAACTATAGGTCAGATTGAAAACACTAAGGCTATTCCTTACACTTAAAGATAGACCAATTGACTTGACAACACTTCATGTGACCTGTTAGAGTGGAAACTAGTTGCATCAAACATGAAAGAGTTGAGAGAAAGTAAGGATAGATGCTAATCACTTGACCTTTCACTACACACTATGAACAAGGAATCTGTAGAGGGGAGATTAGTATTGTGTTAGTAAGATAAAATTAAATCCAAATAGACACACTAAACACTTACACCTCTAGCCTAGACACTAGATAAAACTTAGGTAACAAACACTAGATGAAAACACAACTAAAACACAAAAGACACAAATCCTTTACCTTCCTTGGGAGCTCCAAATGCTTTGTTGAGTGGCTTGCTCAGCTTGTGCATGAAGAAGTATTTGAAAAATAAATCTTTTTGGCTCATTTTCTCCTTGGCACCATTGGATTTGATGTGGCTTGTAATTACTTTGGATCAATATTTTGGCATTATAACATTATTGTAGATGTTGTCTCTCTCCAAATTAGCATTAAATATTTGGCTTATGAGAGCTTAAAAGTGAATGGACATGGCCTTGTATTTACAGATTTAGAAATTAACTCTCATCCAAGGTGAATTAAGGTTGAGTTGAGTTAAAAGTTGTCATGCAATTATGACTTTCAGTTACTAGTCATAGTTCTCAAATTAGAAGGTTGAGTTGAGACTAATTTCAATTGAGTTAAAAGTTGTCATACAATTATGACTTTTAGTTACTAGTCATAGTTCTCAATTTAGACATTTTGGGATATTTTGAGATATTTTGATAACTCATAAAGATAATGATGAAAGGCTAGGATATTTTGATTTTTGGAATTTTCTTTTTTAGATATTCATTAATTTCAAATGGATAATTTAATTAGGCATTTAATCTTGTTTAATTTATTTAATTAATTTTGATTAGTCTTTTAGCTCTTTTAAGATTTAATTAAGTGTGCAAGTGCCCCACTTAATAGGTGCATAGGTCAAATTGATAGTTGTGATGCCACAAGGTGATTAGGGATGAATCTGTGAGAGGTTATTGTTGCATATGGGATAATCTCCAAATAGGGATGACTCAACATGATTCCAAGATTTGAAGAATGATACATGATTAAATTTTGGATGTTTAATGATTCTTAGGCTTAATTGCAATGTTTGGTAAGAATTAGTATGAAGTCCAATCGAAGGACAGTTATAACTAGTTTTAAATGTCTACAATTTGCCCCTATTTGAGAAGGTGTTGCAAGCTATAGGCACAGTAACATCTTATCAAATAATGAAAATGTCTCGTATTCCTATAACTACAATGATAATGGATGAACTATAGGTGCCCCTTCAAAGGAGAGATTAGAAAAAAGGGTTGGCGATTGCTCCCTTGAAAGAAGGAAAAAGATGGGACAATAAGGATAAAATGGGGTGGAAAAGATTATTTTACCCATAGGAGGTTATAATTAGTGGCATATAGAGTTGCCCTAGTTGGGAAGACAAATAAGATGAGCTTCTCATAGATGGTTATAATCATTGGTAGGATGAAAACATGACCTAGTTAGATGGATAGAGATAATGGTTTGCCCAAAGGTGGTTATAATCATTATCAAAATGAATATGTGCCTCAGTTGGGTAGAAAAAAGATAATGATTTTCCCATAGGCTATTATAATCTTTAACCTCTAGATAGATCCAAACACAATGATTTTTCTAGAGGTGGTTATAATCATTGGCTTAGTGTGTGAAATGATACACAATGATTTGCCCCAAGGAGGTTATAATCATTGACCAAATGATGAGAGTATGATGGAAAATTGGATAATGAGGCGTACGTACTAAACCCGTACTCATGGAGTAAGATTAAGCTAGTATAAAAGAGAGAAATGAATTTAGGAAACTTGCTAGTATGGAGATGCACATCCTAACTATCAAGGATTAAAATTCATTTGTGATTTAATTACTCTATTTTTGTGGATATGATTTAGGTAGATCAAGATTTTTTTAGGTGCCAAGGAGATATATCATGGCCTCATTGCTTGCAAGACATCTCAAGCTAATTTTTACTATAACATGTGATGGTAGGCATCAATATAAAACACCATGAGATCTTAGTTGAAATATACATAAAGACTGACACATTCCAATACTCAGTAAAAAACAATGCACTAATGATAAAAACCATGATAATACTATAAATGTATGAATATGGATGGATTAAAGAATAACGTGTAAGGAATCACTTAATGAACACACCTAGATAGAATCAAGGCACAATAAGAAAACAAAAAAATAGGCAAACAAAAAAATAGATAAACAAAATGCCAAGAAAAGAAAGATCAAAATAACACAAAGAGAATAAAATAAAATAATTATTAAATTCAATGTTATCATAACCATAAGACAAACAAGACAATGATCATTGCCCATAGGTGACAGAAGAAATAAACAAACAAAATGGGGGAATATAAGAAAATGAAGGGGTAATGGCCAATGGTTGGATAATGACATGCTTATCTATGATGGGATTAACAAAGGCTGGCTTCTAGCCTAGGATAGTAACTGTGATTCATCTATTCATACTTGTGCAACCTTGTTGAGATAACAAGCTACCATAATTAGAAGGTTTTAAAATGCAAAGTTTGGTTGCTCACACAACCTAAAGGATGAGATACTGGAATAGAAATGGTAGGGCATTGTGAAGCTTGGTTGCTTGCACAAGCCAAAGGATAAGATCCTAGAATAAAAATGGTAGGGCATTGCAAGTCTTGGTTGCTCACACAAGCCAAAGGATGAGGTCCTGGAATAGAAATGACAGGGCATTATAAATCTTGGTTACTCGCACAAGCCAAAAGATGAGGTCCTAGAATAGAAATGATAGGGCATTGAAAAGCTTGGTTGCTCACACAATCTGAAGGATGAGGTCCTATAATAGAAATGGTAGGGAATTTTGAAGCTTGGTTGTTGTCACGAGCCAAATGATGAGGTCTTAGAATGGTAATGTTAGGGTGTTGTAAATATTAGTTACTCACACAATCCAAAAGATGAGGTCCTGGATTAATAATGGTAAGGCATTACAAAGCTTGGTTTCTCACATAAGTCAAAGTATGAGGTCCTAAAATGGTAATCTTTAGACATTGTGGAGCTTGGTGGCTCACAGAATCCAAAGGAGGGTTAATGGTATAGGTTGGGGATCGGGTGCCATGAGTGGTGAAATGGAGAACATCATACATTAACCAACCTGAAGAAGGTATCATTGCTTACTACTCTTGAAGATCTTGGCTTTGTTCCCCATATTGAGTATTGTAAGGAGGATAAGGATCCATATCACAAACCACTTCTTCTCCATAGGGGTCTTGAATAAAGTCTTCTTGTGAGACCACATTATCATATATTGGATTATACATGGCTTTGCTATGAGTATAGTGAGACATCCAAATCAATGATGAATGTTTCACGAAAAGGTTTAGAGTTATATAAAATCTAAAAAATAATGTCTAAAAATACAAATGGTTTAAACTTGGTCTAACTTGGTCAAAGGATGGATTTGTATCTCCAAAAGGTCTATGCTAAAACTTGGTACAAAATAGTCTAACGTCAAATGTCTAATGTTAAATGTCTCACACAAAAAGGTCAAGTGGATGAATAAAATATTAATGTCAAAATCTAGGTGTAAAGTGTTCCAAATAAGTCTAATCTAAGAAAATAAAAATTTGCTAAGTCTTTTGGAAAAGGCACAAAAACTAGGCTAAAAATAGACATGTGCTAGGTCTTTTGGAAAAGGCACAAAAGTTAGACTTTAATCAAAACAAGGTATGATATTTAATATAACAAATCAAAAACACTTTAGCATAAACTAGGCATTTGGATTTAAACATGAACTTGGTCAATTAGTATAAGGCATGAAACTATAAGCACATAGAAGATAGGCTATTTCCCCCAAATTTAGGCACAAACAATACATTTTAAATTGAATAAAAAATTAACTTAAGTTACATAACCCAAAAGAGAAAGATCGATGTCTAAGCCAAAATGACACAAGGCATAGGTAGAAATCAATCAATGTTTGGATTTGAACTTTTCAAGACTTATATCACACTCAACTTAGGAAAACTAGGCTTATTTGAACAAACAAAAATCTAGACAGGAATGGATAGTATAATGACACTAGGAAAAGATCTCAAAAGGCACACACGGTTTGGGTTTTGAAAATGAGAATTTGATATAAAGCAAATAAGTCTTTGAAATGATTCAAGCAACATAACTGTTGGGCAAGAGGGGGGTGGAAGATAAATCCAAGAACAAACACACCTGTTCTAATTCCACCCGTTAGGATCTTGCTCCTCAGAAAGAGCACAGTATGATTACCAAATATAAGCAATTGAATATGCGGAAATAATCAGAAACACAAGTAACTAGAATTCACCAATAGCACAGAATATGAGAGACAATACACTATCTTGTATTAACACTATACAGAAAAGAATACATCAAAGAGCCGCCACACTCTTTCACCTTACAGAGATTCGCCACACCTCAAGTGTACAGTAATTCTTCTCACACACACTCTCCTACACAAAAAATGGTCCCAACAACCAACTCACACACAGAATTGGTGTTCACCTCACCAACCAGTCAGTAATAACCCTGCCGGTACACCAAGCACTCTATAGCACTTCAAGCTGATCTCTCATGAACCTGCAACCTGTAATTCAAAGACCAAACTTACATGTAGATCCCCAATGAGCTTGCAACAACCTGCAAATCACAGATCTTACAACTAGAAGGAACTCTTCCTTTCTATCTCATGCCTTAAACAATACATGCCAATGGGTCTATAAATAGATCCCTAACTCAAACAATAACTTAGACTCTTAATTTAGACAATTATCCTCGCAGCCCAAGACTCTGGGTGGTCTTAACATGCAAACTCATCATTCACTTAATTAACTGTTCGTGAAATGAACACTTCGGGAACACACAGGCGACCGACGCCGGTCCCTGCTAGTCTGGTTCTGCCGACGTCGGCCGACTTCCTGCCGTCACCGGTGGCCTTCTGCACTGGTCTCTGCCGACATCGGTCCTACTGCCGACGCCGATTCCTGTAGAACTCAGCAACCATCTGTTCCTCAGTTTGCAAAGGTTGAAGCTTTTAGCTCCACAACCTAACAATCTCCCACTTGGAGATAAACAACTGCAACCTGTACCTGTACCTGTACACCGTCTAGTTTGTTCCTTGGCTTTGTATCCCTCCTCAAGATCACTCTTGAAGACCAACCACCACAAAATCCGTGGTGCAAAATCTGTCATCCAAATTACCTGCCACATCCGCATCTACAACCATGTAGAAAAGGAACTTGACCCTGCATAGCATGTGCACCTGCTGCTGGTCCCACTGAACTGCCCTTCAGTATTACTCTCCCGAATTGACTCCAAACTTGTGACAACTCCCACTGCTTGGGAAAACTCAGGTTTAGTACATACCATGCACTCAACCTCATTATGTGAATCAAGACACCTGTTCAATGAACTGTCTAACCATCGGTGTGCTAACCGGCTTCACACAATCATCCTGAAACAAAGTCAACAAGACCTCCATGTCTCTAGAACACACTCATGCCAAAGAATCTTGCTACTCCCAGATTCTCCATGGCAAACCCCTGAACTAGCTTTACCTTTAGTTCAGCAATCCCTGTATATGTAACCCTGCAACAAGCACATCATACAGAAAATAGGATAATGTAGCTAATATTATCCAACCTGGTAAAGAGAAACACAATGATCAAACCTCCATTGCCCTGCAGCTAATACAAGATCATATACCCTGATCTTTCATCTCACGTATCCATTTCCGCTCTTCTTCATCCTCAACATCCATTCGTCTCTCAGTGCTTACTTCCAGCTGGCAACACTACCCAAAACACCTGTTTGGTTCTCCTCCAAGGAATCACATCCTCATCCATGCCAAGCTCCCAGTGTTTCCTGGATCTACCTGTTCTGCTTCTTCAATAACTTCCTGGTTCTATGCCATAAGTGAGCAACAAGTAGTGTAAAGAAGGGAAATGACGAATTTAAGAACTTACTTACACCTTCAGTCCTCCATATGGGCGCTTGAGACTCCATGACAACTAGCTGTCCACCCAAAATTCGTCTCAGTAATCGATGCCGGTCACATCTCAGTCTACAGCCGACCGATGTCGATTCCCTGCGACTGCCTCCCTGCCGACGTCGGTTTCCCCTGGCCGATGCCGATCTCTTTTCTGCCCTGAGTCACCGATGTTGGGCTGCACATAGCCGACGTCGGTCCCTGTCTGGACACCGACGCCGGTTTTCCTGCCGACGTCGGTCTTTGTGTTTTTCTTGTGAGACTTGACTTTTTCCCGCGAGCTCTTTTTGGATCAAACCCTTGTCCAAATCACCCTTGCTCTGCTCAGAATTCCTCTGCACCTTGTGCTGAACTCTGTCCGTCACTTTCTCCTTGAAAACCAAGGCTTTCCTGTTCTTGTCACTAACATCGGATTCCTCAAGAAACCTTACCTTCTTCTTCTGCATACAGAAACCACGATCCACGCCTTCCAAATCTGAAAGCATATTCTTTGACTCAAGAACCAGCATCTCCTTCTTATCTATGTGACCAAGCCTATCAAGCCACATCTCTGAATCTACAGCTGAAGTAGATAACCCAGAAAGAGAATTAGTAAAACAAGTAGATAGATAAAGCGTACCTACTTTCTTACCTCTAGCTACAACAAGTGTGCCCTTGGTAACCTTCCAAGAGTCTGCTGTGAGAGTTACTGTGCAACCCTCTTCACCCAAACTTCTAACAGAAATCAGATTCTGCTTCAGAACTGGGACATGCATGACCTCCTTTAACACCCATGTGTCACCTGTCTGCAATTTCAGCTTCACTTTGCCTTTGCCAACAATCTGACAAGGCTTACCATCCCCTACACAAATTTCTCCAAAGTCTCCCTGGACATACTCATGGAAAAATTCCCTATGTGGGGATGCATGAAAAGAGGCACCAGAATCTAATACCCAAGATTCTACTTTATCCAAAGAACATACCAGAGCATCTTGTGCAACGTAACCCGCAACATCTGCTTCTTCTACATGTCCTTCATGCTGATTTTCACCCGATCTGCAATCTCTCTTTAAGTGCCCTTGCTTTCCACATTTCCAGCAGGTTATTCTGCCATACTTGGACTTGGATCTTTTGCCCATCTTCGACCTTGATCTCCCACGCTCTGTCTTCTCTCTTGGCCTTCCTCTTCCTTCAACACTCAAAGCATCTCCAGATGATTCCCCTGTGCTTTTCCTGCGTATCTCTTCATTCAAGATCACACTCACAACATCATCCACTTTTAAGACTTTTGAAGGAGACACAGTATTAGAAACTTCCATTACCAAACCTTCCCAACTTTCAGGCAATGAACACAAGATTAAGAGAGCTCTAAGTTCATCATCAAATACAATATTCACTGAACTTAACTGGTTTACCAAACCATGGAAATCACTAAGATGGCTATGAACAGATCCACCTTCCAACATTTGCAAATTAAATAAACGCTTCATAAGAAATACCTTATTAGACGCCGAGGGTTTTTCATACAAATTTGCCAAAGATTTCATCAACTCCACCGTTGTCTTACACTGTGATAAGCTGGAAATCACAGATGAATCAAGACTCAATCTAACAGATCCTAGAGCCTTCCGATCAAGAACCTCCCATTCTTCATCTTTCATATCCAAGGGTTTGCTAGCAACCCCACCCAACGGTAAGTACAAATCTTTCTGATACAGATAGTCCTCAATCTGCATCCTCCATAATTGGTAGTTCTTGCCATTAAACTTTTCCATTTGTAGTTGACTGTTTTCTGCCATTGCTCAACTCCCACTCAAATAGAAACCCTGTGAGTAACCTGTAATCAAAACACACTACCCAGATCTACACCAATCTGTTAGTATCCCAACCAAAAGCTCTGATACCACTTGTTGGTGGTATCAAGCTATGAGCCAACAACCTTGCTCTGATACCACTTGTTGGGCAAGAGGGGGGTGGAAGATAAATCCAAGAACAAACACACCTGTTCTAATTCCACCCGTTAGGATCTTGCTCCTCAGAAAGAGCACAATATGATTACCAAATATAAGCAATTGAATATGCGGAAATAATCAGAAACACAAGTAACTAGAATTCACCAATAGCACAGAATATGCGAGACAATACACTATCTTGTATTAACACTATACAGAAAATAATACATCAAAGAGCCGCCACACTCTTTCACCTTACAGAGATTTGCCACACCTCAAGTGTACAGTAATTCTTCTCACACACACTCTCCTACACAAAAAATGGTCCCAACAACCAACTCACACACAGAATTGGTGTTCACCTCACCAACCAGTCAGTAATAACCCTGCCGGTACACCAAGCACTCTATAGCACTTCAAGCTGATCTCTCATGAACCTGCAATCTGCAATTCAAAGACCAAACTTACATGTAGATCCCCAATGAGCTTGCAACAACCTGCAACTCACAGATCTTACAACTAGAAGGAACTCTTCCTTTCTATCTCATGCCTTAAACAATACATGCCAATGGGTCTATAAATAGATCCCTAACTCAAACAATAACTTAGACTCTTAATTTAGACAATTATCCTCGCAGCCCAAGACTCTGGGTGGTCTTAACATGCAAACTCATCGTTCACTTAACTAACTGTCCGTGAAACGAACACTTCGGGAACACACAGGCGACCGACGCCGGTCCCTGCTAGTCTGGTTCTGCCGACGTCGGCCGACTTCCTGCCGTCGCCGGTGGCCTTCTGCATTGGTCTCTGCCGACGTCGGTCCTACTACCGACGCCGGTTCCTGTAGAACTCAGCAACCATCTGTTCCTCAGTTTGCAAAGGTTGAAGCTTTTAGCTCCACAACCTAACAATAACAACAATACTATGCTCTAAAGATGTTATCAATGGTTTGTTTCAAGACTCAAAGGCACACAACTTGGAAATAATTGGGAAACGTAACATTACCCTTGTCAACCAAGTGAAACACATATGAAAAAGTTTGTCCAAAGACTAAGGCAAAGGTATGGTGTCAAACTGATAGTGTAACACCTCCTAAAACAAAGGAATGATGTATAAACTAGGTTTAAATTGACATGAGAAGACAAATAAATAGTTTTAGACTCAAAACCATGCAAGAAAAGATAAAATGACATAAACACCTAAGTGTAACACCCTAAATCCTAAAACTGATAAGGTTGTCAAATTCCGTCTATATACTTACTCTTAAAAGGATTTTAATTGTTAATCTAAAAAATAAAAGCACATGGAAATTAGGATTTTTAGGCCCCCTCTTCTCTCAAGAGTTTATATAGTCACATGGAACTTTGAGCTACTCTTTCTGCATCAATAGTATGTCCATGGCAAGTGGGGTCATCTAAAACTATAGCTTTCACATGTTTCTAGATGGTCTCAAGTGTGGTTAACACTAGATATGCAATCATGTCAATTGAGTTCATACTGGCTAACTTGCTATGCAAGGGTCTATTCCTTTGCATAGAGATTCCATCCATGTAATTCTTAGTGAAATTCCCTGGTTGGCCAAACCTAACTTAGGTTTTCATTATGATTGGAGAGGCTAGCCACTCAGCCCCCTGGAAATTGTAGTATCTATACCCTGATTTATATACCCTATCATGGAATGGGGTTGGTACGATGCTGGGAGATGAAACCCCAGGTCAAATCACCTCTAAATAACTCATGAGGGAGAAGTGAGCTCCCGTTCACAAGCCAAAATGCATAAAAATAAAATATAAGTGAAAATACTTTAGGGTCACATTTAGATCACCCAAACCATATGGATTTAAGGAGAGCCTTAAAAACATTATTTTCATGCCTTTGGACAAGGTATAGATGCAAAGAAATAGTGATTTTGGTCATCTAAATTCCTTAAATGGGATGGGGGGAGATCATACATGCATCAATCATTTTATGAAAAATAAACAAATTTGAAAGAACAAACATAAAATAAAACACTCTGAAGAGTATATAAGCTAAGTGTAAGTGCTTATTTTAATGCACCAAAGAGAAATAATTATAAAATTTGGCCCCTTAGCCTTAGTTGAAAACTTGTAAAAAAATTTCACAAACAACTAAGCACAAAACATCTAAATTCTTTTTAGGCACCAAATAAAGTATTCAAGACTTAACCACTTGCAAATTTATGCCTTTTTCTAGCTTAGGTCCTATAAATTTTAGAGGGTTTTTGCTTTTTTGAATTTTATTTTAAGCAATATTTTAAAATCAAAACCTTCCTTGGGAGCTCCAAATTCTTTCTTGAGTAGTTTGCCCAACTTGTGCATCAAGAAGTCTTTGGAAAATGAAGCTTGTTGGCTCCTTATCTCCTTGGCACCATTGGCTTTGATGTGGCTTGTAATTATTTTGGATCAAGATTTTGGCATTATAACACTATTGTAAATCTTGTCTATCTCCAAATTAGCATTAAATATTTGGCTTACGAGAACTTAAAAATGAATGGGCATGGCCTTTTATTTATATATTTAGGAATTAACTCTCACCCAAGGTGAGTTAAGGTTGAGTTGAGTTAAAAGTTGTCATGTAATTATGACTTTCAATTACTAGTCATAGTTCTCAAATTAGAAGGTTGAGTTGAGACTAACTCCAATTGAGTTAAAAGTTCTCATGCAATTATGACTTTCAGTTACTAGTCATAGTTCTCAATTTAGACATTTTAGGATATTTTGAGATATCTTGAAAACTCATAAACGTAATGATGAAAGGCTAGGATATTTTGATTTTTGGAATTTCTTTTTTCAGATATTCATTAATTTCAAATGGATAATTAAACTAAGAATTTAATCTTTATTAATTTATTTGATTGATTTTGATTATCCTTTTATCTCTTTCAAGATTTAATTAAATGTGCAAGTGCCCCACTTAATAGGTCCATAGGCCAAATTGATAGTTGTGATTCCACAAGGTAATTAAGAATGAATATGTGAGAGGTTATTGTTGCATACAAGATAGTACACAAAATAGGGATGCTTCAACATGATTCAAAATTTTTAATAATGATTCATGGCCAAATTTAGGATGTTTAGTGATTTCTAAGATTAATTTGTAATGTTTGGTAGGAATCAATATGAAGTCTGATCGAAGGCCAATTGTGGCTAGTTTTAGGTGTCTACACATGTCACTTCACACATTTAGCAAAGAAGTTGATGAGATAAAAAAACATTTTACAACTTTATTTCAAAATAAAAATAAAATATTAAACCAACAGTGACTCACCATATCAGGTGTGGATTTTTTTACAAAACCCAAAATAACTTACATTTATAGAATGTGTGAGAGGAGAGAGAAGAAGTGGAGCTCAAGGGTCATAAGAACAAGTTTCAAGTGATGAGGACCAGTTAAATTGTATGATAATGAAGTGTAGAACATACCATGAACGGTCTTCTTGGAAAAATGTCCATATAAAGCATGAAAACTCTCACAAACTAGCATAGGGTCCTCAAATGGTCTTCTTCAAAAGTTGACTTCATGATGAGGCATCTCTTGACCACTCAAAATCAAACTAAGGAGAGTTGACACATGTTAACTATATTAAGGGGGTTGGAAACATGTTATTATAGTCATCAAATGTGTCCCTAACTACTAGCCATCTCCATGACATTTATACTCACCATCTACAATCATTCATTGGTCTTCTAGGCCTCATTCTTCACATTTATCATCCAATCAGGATTTAGTCTACATGGAAGAGGTGTTAGGACACCTGTATAGAGTCTATTTTCCTTCCACTCCATCAAGAAGACCTTAAAAGGTCCCAAAATTGGACTTCTCATCTTCTCACTTGGCAGTCACTTGTCATCTTCATTCTCTGTCCAAGACTGCTTGTGATGAATGGTGTAGCAGAGATGTTTCTATGTTATTTTGAGGTGAGAAATGAATATGGAGAGTTAGAATAATTACCCATATACCTCACCAAATGATTCTCATTCTTCAAATCTCTTGTACAGTTGGAAAACACATAAAAACCTACAAGTAGCCCTATTTTTAGCTTGTTTGTATAATTAGGGTATAGACCAAATGGGTGTCATGGAGCCTGAGAGAATCCTCGACAAGTCCAAAACACTTTTATGAAAAAATGAATTGTTTTTAATGCATTCCCACTCATTTATTTCCAATCAGGTCTGCATAAGGGTTTTAGAGGCTTTCTAGTGATTTGGATTGTTAACAATTGTTCATAAAAACTAGATATTAGAACTTCAAACCAATTTGACTAAGTTTGATATCAAGACCTTCTTAAAATATCCCAAACTCCTTAGGTCACCATGCAGTCCTTTCGTATAGGTGTGAGTGGATGAAATTGGCCCATCAAGCCTCCATTAGCATTATAGGTACCCCTATCATGAGTTTGAGCCAAAAATGACTAATCTGTGTAGTTTCTATAAAACTAATGGCTATTATACATCCTTTAATTCCTCCCAAAGATCATCAATGGGGTTGTAATAATAATATGGTCTTGGAAGTGAAGTTATACCCTTGAAGGGCTTAGGTCTAGTTCTAGGTGTAATAGGCTTGACTGCACTCCTTAAACCTTTGACCACCTGCGAGTGCCTCTACCAACTTTGGGTGTTTGTCAATGCTCATTCACCTTCAAACCAATTGTGAACACCATAAAAATATGCATTCAAGGCTTAAATCTTCATCATTTCAACACTCTTATATCAAGTTTACAGACTGTACTCTTTTTAGAGTACTCTTTATCAAAGATAGAACAAAGAGTATCTCCTTTGTATGTTTGACTAAATTGAAAGCATAGAGGGCTTGATTGGGTCATGTTGACCCTCTATGTCATGTATCAAAGCCTAATCACACTCCTAGCATCCTCAACACCTCAAATTATCAAAGATAAACTTTTAGAGTTGATGATTGTGTAGGGTTAGAAACTTCAAATTAGGTGACAAGAGTGAACTTGTCCTTGCTCTGTCTCTTTGGTATGAGAACCTCATTAATTTGATGGTAACACTGTTAAGGTGGTTTTAAACATGTTCAACATCTCACACCTTTGAAAACCTCTTCAATCCACATCTTTCCTTTGCCATAACTGGTCTGTCTACTGTAGTAGAGTGTAGGTGCCTATTTGGTTGGAGATTGGAGGCTTCCTATAGGTGGAGGTATATGATTTAGCCTTGTGTTACATGCCTAGGTATTTATTGAAATCATGAACATAATCTCATAGTTTTTTGGACTCATTCATATCATGCTTTAAGTCTATGTCAATACCCAAACTACCTTTCCCATGTAATGTCAATCTATAGTCAGACTGTAGGTGACATTTTGAGGGAAAAAATGGATTCTTGTAGGTGGTGACCTAAGTCAAATCATTGTGCCTCAACTCCCTCAATTAATCTTTGGGTCACTAGTGTCATTCTCACTCAATGGAGTCACTTTATCTTGGATCTTACAACCAAGGTGTCATGTTACATTATAAGACCATTTAGGCTTCAAAAGTATTGTATATTATTGAGTGTCTTTAGTGAAAGTTTGCTTGAAATGGAAACCTATTCAGACTATCCCCTCATGACCAAATAATCACTCTTTATGTCAAGACATTGCCCCATGCTTGGCATACAAGATGGAAACTACTTATACTACCCAGACCTCAATACACTTCTCCATGTGATGACCAAAAGTATGAGCAAGACTTGATTTAGATAGGTTAAGGTAACATTTCTCAAATACAACTTTTTCAAAATGAGAACAGGGTTTTAGTTTGTTTGCAATGTAATAACCTTACCACTACCACCTTGGTCTTTTCTAAACACTTAGGCTTGCTTGAAGGTATCAAGTGAGTTCAAACCTATACCATTAAATATTCCTTAGACCCTTATTGCAGTTACAGTTAGACCACTGTTAGAAACCTATAGGTGAATACATGGTATAAGATTGTATGTGTTAGATTAGTTCTCACAAACAATTTATAACCAATTAAATGGGCTTAGTAGTATTGTTTCACTTTAGAAACCTCTCAAAATACTTGAAATCTCCTTATCTCACCAATATGATGGGTCAAATATTATTTACACCTGATTATAGGTGATAGTTGCAGGAAGTCTAACTATGTAACGTTTCCAACTATGTTTTACTCCATCAACGTCACTCTTGGGACTCAACCTCCAAAAGAGAGAACTGGTAACCATTATTAAGAGAGGTTAGAGGCAATAAATATACTTTGTCCTGAAGACCAAAATAAGAAAAAAAATCATTGCAACTGTTAAAATCTTGTTTGCAGATTGGCAATGGAGTCTCTAACTATCAAAAGAGATGTTTATGCCAGCTCATTCACACCACACATGCAAACTAAGTTGAATCCAACATGAAAATAGATAAAATTTACTACAAGTCCATGTTAAACACTTGATATGTATGAACCAATCTAAATAAAATATAAAACTATAGGCCATGGGGATGTGCAGGTAGAAAATAGTCACTAACACTCTTAATAATGGTTCATGAAGAATAATTTACCAATCCTCTAACTATTGACATGAATTGGGAGTATAAAAAGAGTGATATCATTCCTCAAAATAATTTGATCCAACTCACCTCCTTTTGTCCATACCATGCAAATATTGGTTGACCATTTTTGCTTTTCTAGGAGAGCGATGGAAAGATAAAATGGTTTTTCCCGATTTTCAAGTTTGTCAAAGCTGATCAAGCATGAAAGTGTGTTCAGGGGACCTAAAGAGACACTTTTAGAGTCCTCCCACATGCCAAAGTTTCTATGTAGGTTGTATAAATATTGAAAACTACCACTTTCTTCATTGATCTTCTTGTTTGGATGTTGTATCTATAGTTGTCAGTTCAAAATTGCTATCTCTAACATGCTCCTAACATATAGGATGTTAAATTATCTCTTGACACCTTTATTTTCATATAATTTTTTTACTAATTTAATAAATGACCCAAAAGTGACCCCTAAATGATATAAGACCAACTATAGACAAATATGACAAAGATAAACATAATGTTGACCTTATTAAAGACTATGGGACACAATTTACACCCTAGAAGACCCCTATATCAATCTTGACTATATAGGGGGTTGACCTGATTTGACTTGTGGTCAAATTTGTCAATATTTTGGTGATTTCCTAAGGGGTGGAAGCTAGCTATGCTAAAGACCAGTAGCCAACTCCTATCCATTGGGATACGGAGTCACCTATGCATTGAAATAGACATTGAATTACCTTTAAAAGAACACCAAAACACACCAAACAATAGAAAATAAAAACATAACACAACACACATGTGTTCTCAAGAACACTTATGGAAAACACACACAACATAAACAAAGCACACCTCCCCTAGTATGTACAAGACCTCAAACATTTGAGATGAAAAACAACTCACCATGCTTTAACCAGGGTCAAAGATGGTACCTCTTGCATCATTTCTACTCCAAGGAAGTAATTCATCATGTGAAGATTGCTCATCAATAAACACTTGCTTGTGTAAGTAATCAAATGACTTACATCCTTAGGTCTTTTACTAGTTGCAAGTATGCCACTTGGATCTCTCAAGAATGCTTCATACTATCCTCTAAGAGACTGGTTTGAATTTGTAACTTGCTTGATCTCTATCATATCCAATTTTCACTCTTCATACTACAAATTAGGAGTGGTCAAATTTGCTTCAACATTACGCTCTTCTTGAACATGATGTATAGGACCATCAAGTTTCTCTTATTTCTACTCCATCAAGACTGAAAGTGATTCAACCTTAGGTTGATGTTTTGACTGCTCCTCAAACATAAAACTTTCTTCTTTGGTCTCATTTGAATCCTTCTTGATTGCAACCTCTTTTATAGTGGTTTGATATTCATCTTCATGCTCAATAGGACACTCTCCATCATGATTTTTAGTCTCATCAACAAACTTATCATCAGATACACACTTCTTAGGAGAAGTATATTTACTCAACTATTCAAAATTTTCAACTATGGCATGAAATTATTGCCATAGGTCATCTTCCACTTCATGAATGTCATATTCAAGGACTTATCCACTAAATGCAAGTATAATGGCATTATATTTATCAATATCCTATTCTACCATGCTTAACTATCATCACCATGTATATGAATAAGATAATTACTCTCAACAGCTTGTGGAAAGGAACTATCAATGCATACCTCAGAATGTTCATATACTCCCTCATGGATGATGTATGTACCAAGATCAATTTTCTCAAAAAACATTTATGTGTGATGTTCATAAGTGTCACTATACTCATCTATACAAAGGTCAAATATACCCTCAAGCTTGGTGGATGCTCCATCATCCAAATCATGTTTTTATTGATAATTAATGACATAATTCAGGTTAGAGATTGCTTCCACATAGGGTTCAATATGAAGCTTTGCCAATGGTTGAGTTATAATGGTTACCTTTGATACATACCTTGTCTTGAAGGCCTAGAAGGACCAATTAGCTGAGAAGTATCCTCTTATCTTGGTTGTGAAATCCCTTGAGAGGCAGACAACAAAGTGAGTAGGAAAGTCAACCACTACTATATCTTGAAGGATAGGGAAGCTAGGACAATCATGAAGGAAAAATCTCAATCCTTTGAAAAGTCCCACTAACTTAGTTGGTGTCCCATCAAGTTGTATCACCCCTTTATTGTATGGTTCATATTTCAAGCCTAACTTATCTACTACAAGCTTAGGCATAACTGAGGTACTAGCCCCACTATCAACTATGCAGTTATAAACAAGTTTGTCTCCAACAATAAGAGTGAGGTAGAAGCATGGAAGATTATTAGATTTGGAAGAGGGTTCAACAATGTGTGTGGAAGAATTAGTAAGGACATTACCATCATGTCTTGATGGTTAAGGATTGAGGGGGCTTTGAGACAACTACTCTTGAAGGAGCTCTTTTTGGCTAGGCAAGTGAAGCACTTCCCAAAGAGAGATATATGTTTTAGCACTCTTCAAAGAATCAATAATGTTCAAAGAAAGAGTATATAACTTTTATTGTGTCCTTGAAGGTAAAGAAGAACCATAGGCTTGAGACATTGGAACACTTTTATTCACCCTTCCAACATTCTGATTTGAAGTAGGTGTAGAAGTTGTAGGGACTATCACACTTGGGCTCACACCTTGCTGCCTTGTATGAGGACTAATTGAACTTGTATGAACACCATGGGTATCTCCCAAAGCCTTCCTCTTTTCTCTAGTATTATTTTCAACTGTAGCATTTTGATTTAGAACAAAAGTATCTTTCACTAGAAATTTTGAAATATTCACCTTTTGGGGTTACCATCCTTCATTTGCTTGCATGTAGTTCTCATATTTTGATGAAAACTAAGCAGTCAATCCTCTTTGACAAACCAAGGTTTAATATCCACCTTAATTTACATCCATAAACTATCCTTGCTTCCATTCCTCTCCTTAGACCAAGTTACTATGAACTGAGACCATGGCTCTTGTGTTGGAGGTGGAAGTTGGATTATATGCATTAGCTAGCCTATTGAAGTTAGGTTATCCTTGCCCTCTACCTTGACCATATTACTAAGGCAAGAACCTATTTAATTGTTGAGGATATGGGTATGGATTTTGATTAACTCCATACTATAGATTGAGTTTCCTAACTTGAGCCTCTAAAGTCTTATACCTTGCCTCCCAATCAATAATATCTTTTACCTTCTTAAGAGCAGTTCTAGACTTGATATTTGCACTTGGGACTTAAGAAACACTTGGAATAATAAAAAACATATTAGGTAACAGAGGCATGTATACTTTTGGAGGTAATTTTATAGCTTATATTAGGCCATTATCATCTTTAATGACAAGGTCATATGCTTCAGGTAATGTGTAACCACCCATAGACTACAACATGATGGCTATGTCAGTACCAATAGCCCTTATATATGTAGGAATCATAAAGATTGTAGGTGGTATCATGGGAGGAGGCATCCTATGCCAAGTCCTTTGAAATCTCTCATTAAAATCATGCATTGTCTCCTTGGGGGATCTTTGCATCACATTTAGATGGTAAATAAGTGATGTGTGATCACTTTCATCTTCAAACCTTGATGTCAACAGATCTCCAAAATCATCCCAAGTTGTGGTACACCCTCTAGGAAATATCCTATACTAGTTAAGTGCTTTCCATCTAAGGGACATGGCAAGTAGTTTAATGGTAATGTTGACCTCATTAACATTATAAAAGATGTATAAGTTTGAGATATCCCTAATATGCTCACTAGGAGTGACATGACCTTCACCATTAAATGTAGGAAAACTTTTGGTAGAATTAGGGGGTATATCATCATATGCATTGAGATGGATAGGATTTTCAGTGTTAATGGTTGGGTAGGCATGTTGCCTAGCCATTTTGTCCTCAAATTCCTCTTCACTCTCTTGATCTTCTTAGATTTCAAAGTCTTCTTTTTCTTTAAAGGTCAAGATAGGTTGAGGATGTTGAACTTCAAGAGGAAGTTCAGGTTGAAGGAGTGGGTTTATAGGATTGATACCTTTACTAGAAGTTGACCTAGTAAGGACCATGAAGTAAGAACATAAAAACTAATAAGATAATGGTTTACAACCAGATATTAACTTAATTAAGACACCAAATGCTGTGTAGAACACCATATACAGCTGTGATGTTATCAAGACCAAAATTCAAATTGACAAGATCTTTTTGATACAAGGGTCTCATCGAGCATGCCATAACTATTTTCACCAAATATTATACCCTATAGACGGTCTTTCAAGACTAATATAATATTTGGGCAACATTGGATTACCTCTAGGCCTGTGGGTTGCCTATAGTAGAGGTAAACCTCTAGTTTTAAGGGCTAGCTCCCTAGATATAGCTTTGCTTGCTTATCATCTACACTAATTGCTTTATTAGATGATAAGGGATATAAGTAACATAGAAATAAACTACTATAATGAGGTGATACACCATGAATATCTCCACTAGACTACTATACAAGTGCACTATGAAACATGACTCACAATACTAGTCTCAAAATCTTGAATTGCTCTAACATTAGTATTTCAAACATGGAGGTGATATGCATGGAGATAATCAAGGTGGGTGAACCAAATATAATATTATAGATAATAAGGCTATTATTTACACTTAAATATATATCAATGCACTTGAAAACACTTCATGTGACCCGTTAGAGTGAAAACTACTTACATAAAAAATGGAAGAGTTGAGAGAAAGCAAGGATAAATACTAATCACTTGACCTTTCACTACACATTAATTCACACACATAGAAAAGAAGTTGATGAGATCAAAACTAGATTAATTTTTTTTTTTCAAATGCAAAATAGTAGGGCTTTTCTATACTAGGTGTAGATTCTTTTACAAAAGCCAAAATGGCTTGTATTTATAAAATGTGTGAGAGGAGAGATAAGAAGTGGAGCTCAAGGGTCACAAGAATAAGTGTCAAGTGATGAGGACCAGTTAAATTTTAAGATAATGAGGTGTAGAACAGACCATGAAAGGCCGTCTTGGATAAATGTCCATATGAAGCATGAAAACTCTCCAAAACTAGCGTAGGGTCCCCAAATGGTCTTCTTGAAAAGTTGCCTTCATGATGAGGCATCTCTTTACTGCTCAAAACCAAAATAGGGAGAGTTGAAACATGTGCACTATCTTAGAGGGGTTGGAAACATGCTATGACAGTCATTAGATGCATCCCTAACTAATAGTCATCTCCATGACACTTGTACTCACCATCTACAGTCATTCATTGGTCTTCTAGGCCTCATTCTTCACATTTGTCATCCAAGTAGATTTTATTTATTTAACCAAATCCATGGAAGAGGTGTTAGGAAACCTATATATATATTTTTTTTCCTTCCAAATTCAAACAATAAAAGGTCCCAAAATTGGACTTCTCATCTTCTCACTTGGTAGTCACTTATCATCTTCATTCTTTGTCCAAGACTGCCTGTGATGAATGGTGTAGAAAAGATATTTATATGCTATTATAAGGTAAGAAATGGATATGTAAAGTTAGAATAAGTCCCCATATACCTCACCAAATGATTCTCATTCTTCAAATCTCCTTTACACCTACAAAACACATAAAAACCTATAAGAAACCCTATTTTTAGCTTGTTCATACAAGTAGGGTACAAACCAAATGGGTGTCATGGAGCTTGAAAGAGTCCTCCAACAATAAAAACCACTTTTTTGACAAAATTACCCCTTTTAAATGCATTCCCACTCATTTATTTCCAATTGGGTCTGCATAAGGGTTTTATGAGGGTTTCTAGTGGTTTGGATTGTTAATAATTGTTCATAAAAACCAGATGTTGAAACTTAAAACCAATTACACTAAGATTGAGATCAAGGACTTTCTCAAATATCCCCAACTCCTTGGGTCACCATGTATTCCATTCGTACAGGTGTGAGTGGATGAAATTGGCGTATTGAGCCTCCACTAGCATTTTGGGTACCCCTATCATGAGTTTGAGCTAAAAATGACTCCTTTGTGTAGTTTATCTATAATTAATGGTTGTGATCCATCATTAAATTAATACTTAAGGTCATAAATTGGGTTTTAATATTCATATGGTCTTAGAAGTGAAGCTATACCCTTGAAGGGCTTAGGTCTAATTTTAGGCCTAATAGGCCTAACTGCACTCCTTGAGCCTTTGACCACTTGTGAGTGCCTATACCAACTATGGGTGTTTTCCAATGCTAATTAAACTTAAAAAAAACTATGAAAACCATCCAAACATGCATTCAGTTCTCTATTATTCATCATTTCAACACTCTTATATCAAGTCTATATACTTTACTGTTGTTAGAGTACTCTCTATCTGCGATTGAACAAAGAGTATCTCCTCTATATGTTTAACTAAAATAAAAGCATGGAGGGATTTATTTGGTCATTTTGACCCTCTATGTAAAGTACCAAAACTTTATCACACTCCTAGTAGCCTCAACATCCCAAATTCTCAAAGACAAACTTTTAGAGTTGATGACTGTGTAGGGTTAAAAAATTTAGACTGGGTGACAAGTGTGAACTTGTCCTTACTCTATCTCTTTGGTTTAAGAACCTCATTAAGTTGATGGAAACACTATTTAGGTGGTTTCAAACATGTTCAAAATCTCACACCTTTACCAACTTCTTCAATCCACATCTTTTCTTTGTTAGACCTGGTCTGTCTACTATAGCAGACTATAGGTGTCTATTTGGTTGGAGATTGGAGGCTTCATGTAGGTGGAGGTATATGATTTAGCCCTATGTTACATTCCTAGGTCTTTATTCTAGTCATTAAGATCATCTCACAGTTGTTTGGACTCATTCATATCATTCTTTAGGTCTATGCCAAAATCCAAACTACCTTTTCCCATGTACTATTAGTCTACAATCAGACTATAGGTGACATTTTGAGAGAAAAAATGACTCCTATAGGTGGTGACTTGAGTCAAACCATTTTACCTCAACTCCCTCAATTGCTCTTTGGGTCACTAGTGTCATTCTCATTCAAATGGAGTTACTTTATCTTGGATCCTGCAACCAAGGTGTCATGTTATATTAGAAGACCATTTAGGCTTCAACAATACTAGAGATTACTGAGTGTCTTCAGTGAAAGTTTGATTGAAGTGGAAACCTATTGACACTATCATCTCATGACCAAAAAATCACTCTTTATGTCAAGACATTGCACCCATACTTGGGATACAGGATGGAAACTACTTAGACTACCCATACCTTAAGACAATTCTCCATTGGATGACCAAAAGTATGAGCAATACTTGATTCAGAGAGGTTAAGGTAACATTTCTCAAATGCAACTTTTTCAAACTGAGAACAGGGTTTTATGTCCATTTGCAATGCAATCATCTTACCAATTCCACCTTGGTATTTCTAAACTCATAAAACTGCTTGAAGGTATCAAGTGAGTTCAAACCTATACCATTAAATATTCTTTAGACCCCTTTTGGAGGTACAATTAGACCACCGTTGGAAACCTGTAGGTGAAGATATGGTATAAGACTCTATGTGTTAGATTGGTTTTCAAAACCAATTTATAACCAATTGAATGAGATCAATACTATTGTTTCACTTTGGAAATATTTTGCAATCCTTGAAATCTCCTTATCTCACCAATGTGATTGGTTAGATCTTCTTTACACCTAATTGTAGGTGACATTTAAAGGAAGACTGGCTGTGTAATGTTTCCAATTGTGTTTTACTCCATCAATGTCACTCTTGGGACTCAACCTCCAAAATATAAAATTGGTAACCATTCTTAAGAGATGTTAGAGGCAACAAATATCTTTTGTCCTAAAGACAAAAACAAGAAAACAAGCATTACAAATGCTAAAACCTTGTCTACAGATTGGCAATGGAGTCTCTCACTAGAAAAAGAGATGTTTATGCTAGCTCCTTCACACCACATGTGCAAATAAATTTGAATCCAACATGAAAATGGAGAAAATTTCTCGTAAGTCCATGTTCAACACTTGATATGTAAATAGGAGAGGAAACTATAGGCCATGGGGATGTAGTCACTAGCACTCTTAACAATGGCTCATGAAGCATAATACACCAATACCCTAAATTTATTCATGAAGTTGGAGTATACAAATAGTGTTATCATCCATCAAAATCATTTGATCCAAATCACCTCCTCTTGTCTGTACCATGCAAATATTAGTTAACCATTTTTGCTAGTCTAGGAGAGCGATGGAAAGATATAATAGTTTTTTGCCATTTTCAAGTCTATAAAAGTTGTTAAAGCATGAAAGTGAGTTCAAGGGACCTAAAGAGACACTTTTAAAGCCTCCCACATGCCAAAACTGCTATATAGGTCATACAACAACTGAAAACTACCACTTTCTTCACTGGTCTTCTTGTTTAGATGTTGCATCTATAGTTAATAGTTTAGAATTTCCATCTCTAACATGCTCCTAACATATAGTACGTTAGAATATCTCTTGACACCTTTATTTCTCTATATAAACTATACTACTTCAATAAATGACCCAAAAGTGACCCCTAGATGTCATAAGACCAACTATAGACAAATATGATAAATATAAACATAATGTTGACCTTATTAAAGACAATGGGACATTATTTACATGCTAGAAGACCCCTATATCAAGCTTGAATATATAGGGGGTTGGCCTAATTTAACTTTTGGTCAAATTAGTCAACAACACACATACATGTTTGTAGTGTTTGCAAGCAATTAAAATTCAAACATACTATGAAACATTTTAATCTATCTAAAAAGAATATATGTAAAGAATTATTGCCAAATTATAAATCCACTCGAATAAAAAAAATATGTTTAAACTATAATTGAGGATTAAGATATGGAAATGTTCCTACATTTGCAACACCCATTAAAATTAGACTGAACATGTGATTGCATTTTGTTGGCATGTTAATGGATCTTGAAGAAATGTTTATTCCACTTAGAATTTCATTGTCTTGAATAAGAAACTTAGGATACAACAAGCCACAAATTGGTTTGACAGCTCCAATTATCAATGTCACATCAAGTGTTGATAGAATTGAAAAAGTGCTACCTTGATCCATAGATAAAACAACAACAATTGCAATAGTTTTAAAGAGATGATTAGAATACAAAAATGCGTATCAAACAGGAAGAGGTCAGTCCAAACTTATTATGGAGGCATTGCAACAACTATGTGCACATATATTATACATCTCTCATAATGTGTAAATTAAGTTTGATTAGAAACCCTTCATATTGGTAATTGTTATTAAAAATTTAAATACCGGTAGCATGTCCAATAAATCTAAAAGTTATGGCTTTAGTGAAAATAATGTGTCTTCTAACATAGATGAAAGTAGGTCCAATGACACTTTAGTTGATGGTTCTGTAAACTCAACATGTATTGTTTCATTGGAGGATAAACTAATTTCATTAACACCAATTTAAAGAAATCATCCTCTTGGAATTTTTAAAGATAAATATTCAGAAGAAATAAACTTTCCAACACTTTTCTTTGGAAATCCTCATGATGATGACATTGTGTCGAGCTTTACATATAAAAAAATCATATTTGGATCTTTTACGTACTGATTGTCATTTTACATATCATGTTATAAATTTATTTTCAAAGTAATCAAAATAATCATAAAAGAAGTTAGAAAGACAATGTGGATCTAAATTAGAAAAGGTCAGTTAAAAGGAAGAAAGCTTTTGGCCAAAGAAGTCAAATACAAGCCAAATTTAGAAAAGTTACTTAGGTCAAAAATTAGTTATGTTGATTTCAAGAAAATTCATATTTCACCTGATTGATGCAAGGTCTTAAAAAAATGTCTTTGCAATGATATGCCAATCAGGGCCTCTAATATTTTTCTTGACTTTCATAAGTGTTGAACATATTTGGAAACCATTAACAAATGCATTGAAATAATTGTATCAAAAACATCACAAAAATTCAAATTCACAATTAAATGAATTGGATAAGGAAAATGAAGTTTCTTTTCTTGTGAGAACAGATTCAGCCACTTGTACACATTACTATAGACATCATATCAATGCATTGAAGCAAATGTTGTGCGAAGATAAATTATTTCTAGGCAAAATCTCATATTATTTCTATGTAACAGAATTTAAAGATAGATAAAATTCTCATGACCATTGGCTGGTATGGATTGAAGATGCATTGACATATGGTAAAAACTAAAATTCATAAGTTATATATTTTATAGATAGATACATAACTTGTAATATATATGTCCTAAAAAATGACTTGGAAGAATTACATATTCATCATCATACCAACAGTTATATAAAAAAGAAAGAAAAACATTGTAGATATAATTTTCCATAACTCTCAATTAAACAAATAATGATACTTGAACCATGTGAAATAATAAATGAGCATTCATTTATGATATCAAAGCAAATTTACTTGTTGTCGGCACAAAACAATATAATGCTTTAGACAATTTTGATACTTTTCTTCATGATTTGCAAATAGATGAGTGTCGATACATAACAACAATACAAAACACAATTGAATAACGCATGATTTTTCTTGAATGCAAGCCATCTTAGGTATGGAGCAATAATTTCATAAAAAACATGCCATTCTTGTGGCAAACTAGCACAGATGCACAATTTATATTAAATGCATATGTCATAGCAACATATTGTAGTTCATATATGACAAAAGGAAATCTAAAAATTACACATGCTTTTAAAAAGATACAAAAGAAACATGTGACAATAAACATATAATATATTCATATGTTTCATAGGCTAGGAAATGTAATGATAAATTATCAACATATAGCTTTACAACAAGTTATTCACTTGGTGTTGTCATTACCGTTAAATCATTGCTCAAGAACATGTATCTTTATAAAGACATATTCACTTCATGAACAAACATTTATGTTAAAAACTCCAATTATTTTGAGGCAAGAACAAGATGAATCCGAAAATGTTATGTGCCAATCAATTATAGATTATTGCATTGCATGGCTTGTTGTGATTGATCATATCTATTTAGTCAAAATTTTCTCTTGGCATGAAAAAATGGAAATCCATTCAAGAGAAAAAACCAAATGTAATAAATTTTATTAATTACAATAAACCTATTGAACTTAAAAACTATTGTAATGAATGATTATTATTATATGTTCCATTTAGAGACAATAAAACTACTTTGAAGTAAAGTCTTGAAACATGGAAAGATGCATTTAATTTGTTAAAAAATAATAAAACCGAATGAGGACAAGTTCAACTATGGCATAAATCCTATATGGGGAGACATGTAGGATGCCATTTACCATGTTTAACTTGAAATTGAAAACATAACCAATACAAGATTTTATTTGAGTAAAAACAATGCTATGTAAGAAGAATACAATCTATAGATGGTTTTTCATTGTTAGTGAATTCTATGCTAGAAAAACAAAATTGTAAACTATTTGAAATTGGACACTACCCATTTATTACTAATAATGTTGTATTCTATAAACAAAGATTGATGCTAGATTATGAACATGGAGTGATTGTTAAAGACATTACTTTGATAAAACATGTAGATAAGAACACACCATTATATTTATTCTTAACATGGGGTGCAGGCACTAGAAAAACTTTTATAAAAAAAGTTATATTTGAAATGCTTGTTCGCATTTATGCATAGTCTATTTACAACAACCTATCTAAACCAAAGGACCTTATACTTGCATATACAAGTAAAGTTGCATATAATGCAGGTGAAATAACATTGCATTCTACATTTTTATTGCCTTTTAACAAGTCAAAACTAATTCCATTGGGCACTTAATGGCTCGATATATTGTCCAAACATTATAATCAATTATATGTAGTGCTAATTGATGAAATCTCGATTTCCAGAGAAAGTATGTTAGAATATATTGATAAATGTTTACGTGACATTATGAAGTTGACAACTATTTACTTAGGTAATATTGACATTGTCTTGTGTGGAGACTTTTATTAGGCTCAACATATATATGATTGCATCATATTTGAATATCCAATAATCAATGATGAAATAGTCCCATATGTTTTTTAGCAAGATAATGTAAAATATTACCAGCTTCATCAAACTATGCACCAAAAAGATGAATTTTTTTGTGGGTATATTGAACAAAATACATACATGTTTACATACAAAAAATGATATAGTGTATCTTAATCATAATTGTTTATATCCAGCATCCAATGATCCTTTGTTTCCCTATATATTTTACTTGAATGGTGACATTGATGCACACACTAAAAAATGTTAATGCTTATTTTAGATAAATAATTGTTATTGAAGCAATTGACAAGAAAGGCAATGCATATAGTGAAGGACATGAATATGCTAAATTTATATGTCTACCACAAAAAATATTTTAAAGTTAACATGTTGGTTGAACTCTTTGTTGAAAATTATGATATACAAGATGACCTTGTTAATGGTTCAGATGATATATTTAAACTATACACGAAAGAATATAACAAGACATTGTCTGGGTCAACTTTAACAAAAATAATGTTGGACATTCTCAATTAAAAAACATATTCATTTTAAAAAAAATCATATTGAATCAAACTAGACCCCTATTTTTGTATTTTAAGACCCACTACAAAACCTGCTTACAAAAAAACATTAACATTATGAAGTCAATTTCCAATACAATTAGTTTGTGCACACACACTACATAGGTATGAAGGTTTAACCATAGAATTTATTGCATTCAAGATGGTTGGAGTTAATAAACATGGATTATTATATACAAAACTTTATCGTATAAATACCATAAAATCATTATACTTGCTAAGCTTGCTCAAACAAAAAAAATTCAAAGTCAAGAAAAAAATTTCAACGGCGATCTAGATTAGACTCAAATTCAAAGTGGGATTTACAATATAGAATGAAATAACAAATTTATACATCGATTATAGTAATATGTTCATTGAAAATTTGTAGTCTTTATCTATATTTAGAAGGCATTGTCATTGACCATGACCTGATGAAGTGCAACATACTATGCTTACAAAAAACACACACATCAAGTACCAATACTAATAATCATATTCCAACATTTATGATTTGTAATTTAGTGCATAATATTCATGGTGTTATGATATATGTAATAAAATATGTTTCCACTTCAAATCCAATTCAATACATTGCAAATTGAGTGGAAGCATTGGCATCAAACATTGTGATACATAATCATGAATTTATAATTATCAATATTTATGCATCTCCATCTACTTTTATAATAGATATCATAAATGTTATTTATCAAATAATATAAAATAAAATACATCAATACATATTTAGAGACTTTAATATTGACATGGCCACCTCCAACAAATGAACTATGCTACTTGAAAAACATATGTCAATGTCAGGCATGTATTTCTTGCCAACAAAACATAACCAATACACAAACACAATCATTGATCATGTATTGTCAAACATAAGAAAAAAAATATCCAACTTATAACAATAAAAACTTATTAAACTGATCATGATGCTACCTATTTGGTTATAAATAATAGTACCTAGATTGTAATGTAAAAAACTACGTGCATTGTTAGAAGGTATTCTGATTGTTTATGGGTACAATATAAGCACTATTTTGTATTTTACTATTATATGTTTTATAGTCAATTTTTTTCACTTCAGTACATAGTATGAATACAACACAAACAAATATGGAGCATCAAAAATCTATATGAGAAGCAACAATGCCATCATTTATTGGTAATGAAAGTAGTTCTATCTAACAACAATAAAAAATGATAACATTGCATTCAAATATCATTTCCTTAATTTTATTCTAACAATTATAACAACATTTTAATTGAAAATTATATCATATTCCATTTATTATAAAAAGAAAAATCTTGTTTTATTTCAGTACAAGACATTTTTGATCATGTATGCTATGCCTTAACTAATCCTCCAAAGACAAAGTTGTTGGCATTATCATTGGAAAGATCTTATTTATCCATAACCATCAAGTTTTTTTTTGTGTTTTTACCTCCCTGTTTAATGGTCTATATCTATTTTCTGATGTTATTTACCTATTGTCTATTTATTTATTTATCTTAGAACGTAATTTTGCAGTGATATTTTTGGTAATGTTGGGTGAATATAGTTATAAATATGGGCTCCATGGTATTAGTTTTCTACGTAAAATTAATTGCTAGGGAAAATAGTAAGTGTTAAGTGTTGATAGCAACAATGTTTTTTTTGTCACTAATAGCATTGATAATTGTAAGAATCTTAGTTAACTATTTTGCAAATGATACAGTTTAGGCCAATGCATTTATGTCTTAAATTATATATTTAATATTTCCATTTTTTTTTTTAATGATATATGTTTGTTGGCATTAGATTACAAATTTGTTATTTTTTGGAGTTAAGTGAAGGCAATTTTTTCCTTTTGTAGGTACAAATTTAGGAAATGCAAGGGGTTGCTTGATGGATCAATCAAATATTTTTTGGTGTAATTTTTGTTTGATATTATTTCCCTGTAATCTCTCTTGGGCAACATTCAATATGGTATTTCAGAGACGAGGAAACTTCAATTTGTATAAGGTTTGAGTCCATATTCACAGAGAAGGATCCCTATTATTGGTATTTTTACCATTGTACATATCAAATGTTACATAAATGTTAAAAGGAGAGTTGTAAAGACTTATGCTTATCATTAATTGTATAACTGTAGTGTCAAAAGCTAGTTCAACTCTGATCTGTATAATATAAATCTTGTGCCATACTAGTAGATCATATGCAATTTACATTGAACTATTTTTTTTCTTCACAATAATTAGACATAGTGATATATGTAATTGATTGTTCATGGAATCTTGTGAAATACTAGAAGATCATGTGCAATTTACATGGAGTTGTAAGGCATTGAAATAATATCTTCATTCTATTATTTTTTTATTGTGATTATGAGTAGGCCATGATATTTTTTAAAACGAGGTTTTACACCATAACCCAGGGTCTCATAATAAATGTTAGATCCCAAAAGACCATACAACCTCTAAAAATATAAAATATTAAACTACATATGCAATTTCTAAATAAGAGATAACAACTTTGCAAATAAAATACAAAGTGTCTTATATAAACAAATTTAAAATATTACATAACTTTAGACAAGGAATCAATAAGGTCTCTTAATTATTTAATTTTTTTAAAATCTTCCCTCCATATGTATCATTTTATAATACCCCTCTCAAGTTTGTCAACGTGCTCTTGACGATGTGTCATCGTGTGGATGACCCATGTGTCAAGTGTGTCACTAAGCTCGACATGTGAATGAGATTTTTTGTAGTGAGTAGTTGGTGTTGTTTCGGCCACCTTATTATGCTGGCTTAGTATCAAGTTCATTGCTTCTCTTGTAGGATCGTCTTGGACTATGTGTGTTGACTCTTTTAACAATTCATATTTTTTATGTATTAATCACTTTGACTTCTGGGGGTTCTTTGTCGATGTTTTATTTTGACAGTTTCATACTGTTAGAATTATTTATTTATTTATTCTAATAGCTGGTTTGAACCCGTTATAGGGTCGATTTATGTTAATTTGGTCTCGAGAAGTTGACTTGTATCTTCTAGGTGCTTTGACAATAAAACCTTGTTTAAGATGAAAATAATAACTTTATTTCATTTTCATCAGAACCTAAATAACATTTATTAATAAACGTAAATGCAATTATAAATAATTTTATAAATAATCATTAAACTAGTATTTTGTAGATAAACGAATTTATTATTCATAATCTTAAATAAATATATGATTGGTCTCAAGTATTATCTTTTCTATCAATGTATATATTAATATATGTATGAAGAGATTAATAATAATTAAAATAGCATAATTGTTTTAAAATATATTTAATGCATTCAATTATTTGATTATCTCAATGTAAAGTTTAACTTGCCAAAGGGAATAATAATAATAATAATAATAATAATAATAATAATAATAATAATAATAAATCCATTTGTGAATAATAATAATAATTAAAAAAAAGAAAATAAAAGTGTGAAACCCTAAACCTAAAACAAAATGATAAAATAATACATCTCTTCATTTAAAGTCAACCAAAAAGGAGGTGACGGTCATTTGCAAGATTGACCAAGGGAGAAGAGGAAGAGAAATGGAAGAAAAAGGAAGAGAAAAAATAGAGGATGAAGCTTCACCTACAGAGAAATGATTCTCTTCTCTGTTGTTTTTTCTAAATAAATAAACAAATAAAAATACAAAATGTATTTTAAAATGTTTTGTTTATATATATATATATATATATACTTACAAACTCTAGTGTATCTAATGTTTCTCAAAAACTTTCTGATTTACTCTATCTCACCTTCTCTCAATTATAAAGAAATTTCTTGTTTAAAAAAAAAAAAAAAAAAAATACAAGATGAAATACATATCAGGATTTTTATGTTTATGAATCCTCATATATATAGTTATATGGATTGGGATTCTTTCATATAAAAGAATATATTAAAAAAATGATTATATATATATATATATATAATTTTGTTTTGAAATTGTTTTATTAAAAAAAAAAAAAAATGAGGAAAGGGAGTGGCGGCTGTTCCATCTCCAAGTTAAGATAATTGAGATAATTTTTTTTGTTAAACTATGGAGATTATGTTGGTGGATTATTGATATATGGTAGATGGATATATTTTGTATTTGATAAAAGTGTATTAAATAATAATAAATTAGTGTATGATGTTTTAGTGTTATGAATAAGTGTGTTGATGTCATGTTGTAATATTTCATGAGACCATTAATATTATTAATTTTTTTTTTTTAATGTATCTAGTATTGTGTTTCATTTTTTGTAGCTTGTTATTGTACGAGTAATTTTATTTATCTTTCGTTGGATCGTTTTATATTTTTAGAAGGCCCTTCTGCATTAATAATTTATTCCACTTTTTTGTAATTTTTCAAAATTGGCTTTGAAACGGACTTGGTTTAAGTGATGAACTGTCAGATTCATCAAATATTGGTTTTATAACTTGCTTACCTATTATAGGAGAGAACAAAACTTCAACTAGTTATTTTTTTACTTGACCCGATGTCGATTTGGAAAACCATTTCTGGATGACACTAGCTGCTTTTTGCCTACACTATTTTGTATTGATTGTGCCAACTCATTTCAAAATCAGTTTACCATGAATAGATAATTGAGTCTTTTAGTAAATTTAATGTTTTATTTTTACCTTTAAAATTGTACGAAAAATCTGTTTTCTCAATTTTGAATATTTTTGTTATTTTTAACAGTTCAATTTTAAACCCGATTTATTCAAAAAATTACTAGGCAAAACAATTTTGCTATGTGAAGTCAATTTGAAATCAACCGACTAAAAATAATTAGAATCATTTTTTTGTAAAAATAAAAATTTAACTTGATTATTTTTAGCTTTAAATGATTTTTAGATCTACTTTTTGGTCCTTTTGGAATCTTTTTCTATTTTTGGTGGGCTCATTTCAAACACTATTTGTTCTACAATTCTGAGTTTTTCAGCACTTTTGTTACCCAAACCTATTTGGATTGCTAGCTTATTTTAGCATCTCCTTCTCTAAAATTGTGTTCTGTAAGTTGAAATATATTATTTTGATTTTCATATTTATATTTAACTTTTTGTTTTTAGTTTTCAACCCCATTTGATATTTTTAATAAGGTGTTATTGAACCTTGTTTGTTGTAGTTTTTCTTGGGTGACTCAGTTTTCAGTCATCAAATGTGGTTTAGATTGACAGTTTGTTCTTCATCTTGTTCACCCTAGAAATCAAACAATGATCCTTTTGAGAGGGTATTAAATTTTAAAATTGATTCTTGGCTTAATAAAAGAACATTAATTTATTTGGGTATTAATTCTAGCATCGTCTAGTAGTCTACTTCCTTACTAATTTTATAGATTCCTTAATCCATCAAGTCTACTTCCTCTAGAGATGTTAGTCATTCTCCTTCAGCCTACACCTAGTTATATCTCTCACCACATTCAAAGTCTGCCAACAGGCAACCAAGTCATTCTTCCTCTCAGGGCTACTCTGATGCTTAGGGAAAAGGTTCACACCATGACCATAGGTAGGATGTAAGGTAATATCATAATTCATGATTAACCATGGATTCTTGAAGAGAGATTTTTTTCCCATCACAAAGGAAGAAGATCCTTAAAATTCTTTCATCAGATACCTGTAGGCCTTCCCACATATAATGACATGAAAAATAATACTATCCATGTCTTACCCAAAGTATTGTGAGCTACATAATTATACCCATGTACCTTCCACACCAAATAAAGATCCTAACTATGATGTCATAATCCCTATGCCTAAATGAAATCCCAACTATGCTAACATACTTCCCACCTTGATGAAAGAATGAAAAAAACCATCTTTGGAGTTTTTAGTGTTTCTTACCTACCTTGACCCAAAATGTGGAAAACAACCTTTCATATTCCTAAAAGTTATTCCTTTCCTTTATTCACAACATGATAATAAGCCATCCACACTTTCACAAACCCTTCTGTTTGTCCCATACAGGGGGAAGACTCATTGTCTTCCCAAGCTTTGAAACCAGTGACCCTAACGGGTTTTACATGTATTTAATATCCATATGGTCAAAAAAAATCTAAGGACCAAGAAACCTTACCTGATGAATTACCCCTTCTACACATAATTAGTGGGTCCTTTACTATAATGGGGCCAAATGCCACCTAGGTGTTGGGGTAGGAGTCATTCTCATTTCTCTTGAAGGGAGAGTCATGAATTTTAGATTAAAGTTAGACTTTAAGTGTAAAAACAATTGGGATGAGTATGATGCCCTATTGCTTGGCATGATCATTACCAAATATCTAGGGATGAAAGACTTAAGGATTTATGGTGACTCATAACTAGTCACAAACCAAGTTTCTGAAGTTTGTCAGACTAAGGTCAAACACCTTTAGATGTACAAGAATGTTATCCATGAGGTCACCAAAGGATTTGAATTTGTTTCTATAAAATCATTCCTTAGAGAAAGCAACCAACTTGTCAATTCTATGGTCACCTCATCTTTATGTTTCATTCGTTATTTGATGATATCATAATCTAATTTCATAATCTCAATTAGGATAGGGCCTCTCATTCCCAGGATATCTAATTACCAAGTAGATACTCATGTCGAGGGAAGTGATAATTTGTTGGTCCTTGATAACCTTTTACCTCTCATCATTATCAATACAATAAGAAAGATAGGGTACAATGGGGTTTTGATTGACTCATTCTACCATTATCATAATAATCTTCTAATGCTTCATCATGAAAAATCATGTGGTATCCAATGTTACCCCATTAGTCTTATGCCACTTACTTGAGATATTTATCTTCCGTCATCCATGCCCATGCTTGAGGAGAGAGGTCATACCTTAATGATAAGCACCATCTAGATCGATATTTATCCCCATGATTACCCAAATATTCTCAAAGTTATGCACCCTCCACCTCCCACTTTTGGCATTGTGGGGTGAATTAGTGTCCAAACTTTTCTTTCAATTTTACCTATCATTCATTAACCATTCAAACTAAGATAGAGATAAAGCAATCCCTAATCAACCATTCATATGAGCATGAAGTAGAAACATAACACATGAACATAAGAGCTATGTGGAAAACCCTCATGGGGAATAAAACTCATTGAAACACATCTTGGACTACAATCCTATAAGCACTGAATCAAGATTTAGTGAGGCACCAACCCCACAAGGAGCACTAACCCCTCACTAGTCAAGCACCAACTCAACTAGTCTTTTAACAAACAACAACTTGCAAGGAGGCACCAAACCCCTAGGTAACTCAACACCAAATCATCCATCTAGAATATATGATCAAATTTAGACACATGTTTATCACTTAACTGATGATGATCACCTTTTTTTTCTCTTATCATTCTTCTATTTTTTTGAAACAGGCTATTAGGCCTCTTTGCTCAACTAGCCCTCTTCTTGGCATATTTAGGTCATATGAACTTGCTGATCATATATAGAATAAATACTATAACTTCATGAAATATTCAAAAAACCTATATAATGGTATCCAAAAACTCTATCTGGTTTCCAAACTTTTATTTCATTCATTCATCTCCATAATATCTCAACTAGTCAAATTAGGCCTATTAGACCTACTTCTTATACTTGACTCTTACTTTCACATACGTTGGTCATATGAAAACCTATCCATATTTGGATCACCATTATAATAGATAAAAAACATGTTTAAAAGGAGAAATAAAAACTATATAGGATTGTCACCACTCATAGGGACTAAAACCACCATTAGGCCTAATAGAGACCTAATGCAATTAGGCCTTCTTAAAGCACACGTTTCACCTTGACCATATTGGAACATAATGAGCCTCCATAAATGGATTAAAAACTTCATAAAAATTAAATTAGACCCCTGATAATCTCACCTTAGGTATTAAACACCATTTAGCTCATTCCCCTCTTTGAACCACACCATTAGGCCTACTCACAATTAGACCTTCTCACTACCAGAAAGTCTGCTTTGGGTATCTCAAGAATACACTCAAAGTTTCCACATAAAAATATATAAATATAACATGAATATAAATATCATGATATTAGAGTCATTATCATATTCATTATACTTCACCATATAGGTCAAAGGACCTCAAACTGACCACTTCCATATTCTCACTCAGAACTGTAAATAGGCCTAAAAAACCAATCAAAAGCTTTTGAATCTTCACATATTAATAAGAATTTATAATGAATAAAAATACATTAAAATTAACCTATTATACCTTTAAAAAAAATTCATGTGCATTATATTTTTTAACTCTAGGCATAATGACTCATAAACTTCATTCTTGTTAACACACAAAAAATGCCTAAATAATCCAAAAGATAGTCATGAAAACAAAGACTTAGAACACTTGTATAAACACTTTCATGAAATTAAAATGAGTTTATATTATCCTTTATAATTATTATAACATATTAAAATAAATATATTATAATTTCCAAAATCAATATTGGTCTTACAGACCCATCTCATGGCTTCACTGTACACAGACCTCACTGTGTAAGACAAGTTAAATTGAGATAAACTTTATGCCATACACAAGGTTATTAAAAAATAATATTAATTAGTGATATGTGTTATAGGTCTTGAAAAATAACCCTATAGAATTTTATCCATCCCTAATCTATGACAACACATGCCTAATCTCATTCCCATCTCTGCCTATTTTTCTCACTATCTTCCTCACTAGGCATTTTTAGTGATAAGCCAACTTGCATGACTAGTTTGAATTTTTTAAGTATATAACCTAATAATTTTTTTTTATTAACACAAAATAAAATTATTAGACATCAACCTCCAATTATTTTCACTCTTTGAGTTCTCCAACCTGCCTGCTACATCAAAAATCTAAGAAATAATGGGTTTCTTATAGCTTCTACTCACTCTTCTGACATACCAATGCCACCTGGAGGTACATGAGAGAATAATATACATGATACAATCATAAAAATAGGTCATATAATTCATTATGATCCATTTATATCAAGATCTTCCATATTGGGTCTTTGTTAGGGTTTTTGAGAGGGTTAAGACCACCTTATAGTCTTAATGATCATTCATAAATCTTGGGCCCTTAATCCAAAAATTAATACTTGGAAACTTGAGATCAGATATTTCCCCAAATTACATTAAATTATTAGGATATCATTTAAATGTTACACATGAAAACAAGCATAATAAAATCCTTCTCGGGTTTGAAATACCTTATTCCATACACATAGAAAACCTCAAAAGCATATTTAATTCTTTCTCATTAAAAATTTGACCTTAGACTTGGTAAACATACTTGACACAAAATTTAATACCTCTAATAATTATATCATGAGATATAACACCTTGGAAACTAAACTTGACCCCTCATTAGGCCACACTAGGTCTCTTTGCACATTAGGCCTTGAACTGCCAGTCACACTTAGACCTTGAACATACCTTGAAACCTATAAATTTATCTCAAAACCTAATAATCATGTAATAAAACCTCAATAAAAATAAGGATAACTTATAATGACAAAAATGACACTTGAATCACATCAATGACAACTCCATGCATACCTTAGAACATATTATCAACACCCACAAGAATAATTAGTCCGGTAATTCATCTTAGTGGGCCA
>JARHVA010000621.1:2912500-3065000 GCA_037957365.1 Torreya grandis | reverse complement strand
AAAATGACTCAAATCCTTGACCCTTTGAATCAACTCGCTCCATTGATCCTTGACTATATGATTGAGCAAGAGCCATGGATCCTCTACTAGTTCAACATGATTGAGACACTTGTCATTCATGTATTAGCTACTTGGATTTACTTGGTCCCACTTACACCATCCTTGCCCTTGTTCCATTGGATTTTACAGATATGAACAAATTCAATCCCTCAGATCTTTCTTTGAAATGTCAACTCTATCCCTACTAGTTTCATGTGTTAAATGTGCATTCATTTTTAGGATTCTATGTTGATCTGCCAGCTCCACACTTATGCCATGTGGCAGCTCCTTGGCTCATTGACTCTTCGAATTTGCTCACATGCCTTTGATCTACCTTTGTATGCTCAAACACACTTTATTAAATTTGCCTGGACCCACACTTTTATTAGTGAATGTGCACTATTGGATCTCAACTCGATGAACTCACATTGTTGGATCATGTCAAACTTGTATCTCTTTAAGGGATTTGACCTAGAGACCTTTTAACTTGTTTGAATCCAACACAAATTGTTAGATCTCATGTGTCAGTATGCAGGCTCTTGCAAACCGTTTGATCTCAACCAAATTTAAACCTTTTAAGGACCTTTTGAACCTAAATAGTTACTTTATGGAGCTTAAATTGTGACATTTTCACAAATGTCAATGATGTCTACATGCCTATAATTGCATTTTAAATTTCAATGGTCATTTCATGTGCTTGAATTCAACACTTGCACACCCATCATCTCTCTACTAGATCACAAATTCCTCAGGCTATTTCTTTCAGACCTTTTTTTAGGACACTTCACTATGAAATGACCCTTTGGCATCTTGGTCCAAGACACTTTACCTAAAGATTACCCTTCAGGAAAATTGTTCAAACAATTTTCTCGAAAGAAATTTTTGCACTTAGGCACTTTCCTGAAAGAAATGACCCTTTGGGTTTTGTCATAAGGCACCTTTTTGGCAAAGAAATAACCTTCCATATTTTTGCAGGGGATGTTTTGCTTGAAAAGTGACCCTTCAAAACTTTTGCTTTAGACCTTTTGGTGAAGAAAATACCCTTCAAAAAAATTGTCTAGGACACTTTCCTTAAAAAGAATACCCTTCAGGATTTTTATATCAAATAAAATGTCCCAAAGAATTCAAGTTTTTGAGACTTTTACATGTGGACCCTTTTCCATCAACACATTTGTTGCAGATAAAATGTCTGAAATAAACATGTGCTTTGCTTTTTGCCTTGAAAAAAAGGTCTAAAAGAAATAGGGTCTTCGATAAAATTATTCCAGACAATTTTCCTAACACAAATATACTTGGATTTTTATTGCAGACAAAATGTCTAAAAGAATTTGTACTTCAAAATTTTTGTTTCAAATAAAATGTCCAAAATAGTTCATAATATTTAGCCAAATAACCCAAAATAATTAGCCTAAAGGAAATATTAGCACTTAGCCCAAAAAAGGGTCCACAAGAATTGAACTTAGCCAAATAAAAGGTTTTGAACTTAGTTAGTTGGCCTGCAGGCTCTTCCAAACTTGTTCACAAAATTTTTGTTTGGCCTTCAAATCTTTGGAACTCTGCTCATCCTATCCATCTGGGCACAAGGTTGGTATGTGGTCCAAAAATGGCCAACATTGTTAGTGACTCACAGGGGTTGCATGCATGCCTATGTAAAAGAACCTAGACCATGCTGCCTTGTCTAGTCCATTGGGCATGGAGTCTCTTCTCTAGAATTAATTTGATCATGAAGATGATACAAGGTTGCCTATCTGGAACCTCTCTTGAAACAAATACAAGGACAACAAAAAAAGAAAGGCAAGTGCACGTAGGCACTTGGAGGAAATAAAAATAACTAACATATTAAACAAATGTCATAAGGGAGCTTAGAGAAAAGTATGAAACTAATATAATATATATAAGGTTGAAATTTAAAAGCATTTTCCACTTGGGTCAAATGGAAAACTTTGATTGTCTTTCACTTGCAATAAACTAAGATCAAAAATACCTAGCTTTGGAGGTGTCAGAATTGGTGGACCAAGTAGCTTGATGGCCAATCCTGTTGATGTGCTCCTTAGTGGATGGAATGGAATGAACATGTCTCCAATGTAGACATATTGGTCCAAGTCTTCTAAACCTGGTTCATGTTGGGCTATGTCCTCATTCCTACAAGATGACCATTATTCACTTTTACAAACTAACCATCGACTCTTTACTAACTGAAGAACACTCCTTGATTTTTATAGAGCATCGATAGGGATGACTAGAGAAAACTCCAAACCCTTAACAATCTCCCTTATCAACTCAATATAAACTACTAATACTTGCTTGACCCTTGATAAGGATGTAATAGGGTAAACTTGGTCTTGATAAGGGGAAGTAGAGGACTGATTTGGATGCAAAAGAGGCTAACCTTGGTCATATGGAGGGTAGAAGGATGACAAAGGACATGATAGGGATGATAGGCTACTTGAGGGCCACTTGGGGGGAACACATAAACATTATTTTCTTGATAAGTGTGATGTTGAGGTAGAGGATAAACATATTGATCAAAAGATGACTGATTGCACATACTAGATTATGATGATTAGGCACTTAGTTGGGATACTTAAACAACTAATAGATGCTTGGATTCACTATTAATGTTTGTAGAATACCTTCAAAGGTTGATATGTAAAAGAACAACATCAAAAATCCTTCCACTGCTTTGGACCTTAGTCCCACCGAGCATGCTAGAAACTATTGTGATGTTAATATATACCATTAGAGATGGTTCTTTAGGCTTTGTCCCATTAAGTCATAATATTGGGATAACCCTGGTTGTGGGTAACTTATGTTGGGTTTGAACCTCTAGAGTAGGTCAGCTTCATCAATGATGCTCACCTAAACTAATGCTAAGCTAATCCTTCATGGGAAAAGGGTTAGAAAGGGGATAAGGATCCTAATAAGGTTAACCAGGTGATGCACCAAACTTGAAAGGGAAACTCCCATAAGCTTGAACCCGCACTAAATTAGTAGAAGATAATACTAGCTCACACAAGCTCAAGATCAAGCTACTTGCATAAGTATTTCATAGAAGAGGTTCATAGTAGATTACTAATCTAGACCTGCAAGCAGCATTGAAAACTCCCTAAACAATGTTAAAAAGGAGGATAATAGATGAGGAAGATTCTCCTTCACACAATGCCATCATACACAACTCACCAAACATAGACTCAAGATAAAAGATAGGTAAATAAAGTCCTTATTATATCAAGAGGTAGTTCTTACAAATGCTTGATAAGGTCAAGCCTTATCAAGAGGAGCATACTTTATAGTATCTCAAAGAGTATCCATGTCTCCTAGAAAGATAAAAAGTTTAAAATTTGAGAACCTTTTCAAAGGAGAAGAGAGTGGGATAATATAGGAGAAAGAGAAAAGAGAGAAGAGGGAACGTGTTTTGAGAATAAATAATGAGTTGTTGTTGTCTTTAATGAATGCCCCACCATGCTTTAGTCTAATCAAGATGTAATCCATCATGAACAAGATAATCTTTATTTTTCCCAATATCCTCTGAGTAATAAACTAGAAGACAAGAGTTTTGCCCAAAATCCTGAGTCATGATCCTACTTATGAAAGGGACCCTTAGGCACTCTGAAAAATTATTAAATGCTTAGGTTGTTTCTCCAACCACCAGATCTCTATCTTTGATCTTCACGTAATCTTTCACTTGACTAATTATGTATAAGGACAAAATTCTCATATCTATGAACCTGATCGAGCCATGTTGTATCTGCTTTGAGAAATAGCTTGTTGAGAGCTTATGACTATGTTTAAGGATGAGAGCTTCTACATTTATTGCACAAACTAGCTCCTGCTTTGAAACCTGGACTTAAATCAACTATAGACAAAAACCAATCTAAGATTATTGGTTGTCCTATAGTTTGTATAGATGGTACTCTTCTTGATGCTTGGTCCCTTTTACAATAAGTTTCCACCCTTTTGGACTATATTAGGTCTAAAGGACCTATTTTACCACTACAAAGCTCTGTTGGCAATGCTTGGTCCTTATTGTTTATCTTGGTTCAACTTAGGTCAAGATCGAGCTCGATTCCACATATTTTTGCTAGTTTAGGTCCATTCATTTGCTTTACTCAAGTCAAACTGATCCATCGACCTTAGTTAAAAATGTCTCAACTTAGTCCTTTATTCATTTGCTATTAAAAATGACTCAAATCCTAGACCCTTTAACTCGGCTCACTTTGTTGATCCTTCTTTTTATGATTGAGTGAGAGCCATGAATCCTATGCCAGTTCAACATAGTTGAGACACTTGTCATTTGCATATTTTTTCCTTAGAATTACTTGGTCTCAATTACACCATCCTTTCCCTCACTTTATTAGATTCACCAGGTATGAACAAACATGAGACCTCAAATTTATATTTAAAATGTCAACTTTATCCCCACTGGTGCCACATGTCAAACATGTGTTCATTCTCAATATTTGTTATCAGTCTGCCAGCTCTTACACTTATACCACATGACAGCTCCTTGACTCATTGAATATTTAACTTTGCTCACATGTCATTGATCTACCTTTATACGCTCAAACATGTTCTATTAAATCTGCCTAGAACCACCCTTTTATTAGTGAACGTGCACTATTAGATCTTAGCGTAATGAACCCATGTTGTTGGATCATGTCCAACTTGTAGCTCTTTAAGGGCTTTAACCTAGGGACCTTTTGACTTGTTTTAATCTAATATAGATCGTTATATCTCATATGTCAATATGTGGACTTGTGCAGACCATTAGATCTGAACCAACTTTAAACTTTTTAAGGACCTTTTAAACCCAAATGATTACTTTACAAAGCTTTAATTTTGGTGTTTGCATGAACATCAATGATGTTTGCATGCCTGTCACTACATTGTGAATTTTAATGGTCATTTCTTATGCTTGAATTTGACACTCGTGTACTCATCATCTTTGTTAATCACAAGCTTATACTAAGAGGGGGTGAATCAGTATAAGATATTTTTTACGCTTTTGACTATTAATCTTAAATTCAAAACCTCAAATTACTTTGTAATTAATATATTCAAAGCAATCAAAGAATATAATGCAAAACGACACAATGCAAATAGACACAGATTTGTGTGGAAACCCTTTTGAGAGAAAACCATGAATAAATTCTCTTAATATAAATATTCGTAGGCACCAACCTACTAGAGCACCAACCCCTTTCACCGAGAACCAACTTAGCAAGAGACACCAATCTCTTCAAAATGAAGGCACCAACCTTCTCATAAAAAATCACTCTTCTATCTCAAATTTATTGTCAAAACAACAAATGATAGAACATTTGCTTTATCTCCTTTCGATTCAATCTACACTTGAGTGTTTTCACTATTATACTCTTCCTTATACTTGCTGGATTTTTCCTTTTAATATTCTCACAAAAACTTGCCTTTAAAAATTTTGCTCTTCTTTTGTATCTTCCACTTTCAAATCTACACTTTTGCCATTCATTATGCACTTATTTATAACCCATGAAAAGCCATAAATTAAGGTCATGCCTCTTCAAGTGAAAAAGGTCCATTCAAATGGTCACAACTCCTCCCAATAGGTCAGCCAAGGTCGACAATTCCATTCACTTCCATTGACTTTCGACAACAATTCCATTCACTTTCGTTGACATTTCTATTCACTTCTGGAAACAATTCCATTCACTTCTAGTAACACTTTCGTTCACTTCCAACAACAATTCCGTTCACTTTCAACAACAATTTCGTTCACTTCCAACAACACTTCTATTCACTTCTTGCAATAATTCCATTTACTTCCAGCAATAATTCCATTTGACATTTCCATTCATACATGTTATAATTCCTTTGACATCAATGACAATTATTCCAACAATCTCCCCCTTTATCATTGATGGCAACCTTCCAAAAAGATCTTCTTTTCTGTAACTCCCCATCTTCTTTTCTACAACTCCCCCTTGTTGTAACTCCCCATACTACCAGTCTCCCCCTTTGACATCAATGGCAAAGGGTCATTCAAGGAGCCAAAAAAAATAAATTTAGCTCCCCCTTAACTAATGCTTATCTTGATTTTTAATGAGTAGAAGCAAAGGATATTACTCCCAACTTCTATCGTAGGTACTTAAATGTTTCCTTTGGGAGTGGCTTAGTGGAGATATCTACCATCTGTTCAGATGTGGAAACATATTCTAATTTTACTTTTTGTTATATCACCTATTCTCTCGAGAAATGATATTGTATAGGGATATGCTTAGTTCTAGAATGCATAACTAGATTCTTTGAATTACTTATCGCACTAGTATTATCACAGAATATGGAGATTAGATGATCATACTCTACTTTGATATCTTTCAAGGTTTGTTTCATCCATGGAACTTGTGTACAACATAGCACTGCCACTATGTAATCTACTTCTGTTTTGGATAGAGATACATAATTATGCTTCTTACTCAACCATGATACTAGGCTATCTCCAAGAAAGAATGCTCCTCCACTTGTACTTTTTCTATCATCTACACAATCTGCCCAATCTAAATCTATGTATGCTAGCAATGTGAAGTCTTTACCTCTTAAGTACCACAACCCATAATCCAAGGTTCTCTTTAAATATATGAATATATGTTTCATGGCTTGCACATGTGTTTCTTTTAGAGCTACTTGAAATTGTGCAACCATACCTACTACTTACATGATATCTAACCTAGATTTCGTCACATATAGTAAACTCCCAATCATTGATCTGTAAAGAGTTTGATCAGTATTCAAAGATTCATCATCTTTGCTCAACTTCATACATGTAGCCATAGGTGTGCTAATAGGGGCACACTCCTCCATATGGAATTTCTTTAACATTTCCTTCACATACTTGCTTTGGGATATTAATATTCCTTTATTGGATTGAGAGATTTTTAAGCCAAGGAAAAATGAAAACTCACCTAGCATGGACATCTCAAATTCCTTTTGCATATCATCGACAAATCTCTTAGACATTTCCTCATTGTCTCCTCCAAAGATTATATCATCTACATACACCACAATAATTAACTAGTGATCTCCTTCAGTTTTGATGTAAAGATTACTATCAACATATCCTCTCTTTAATCCTTGGTCTTGTAGGTATTTATCAAGCCTATCATGCCATGCTCTAGGAGCTTGTTTCAATCCGTACAAAGCCTTCTTCAACTTACACACATAATCCTTGTTTTCTGATAAGAGGAATCCTTTTGGATATTCTATGTAAACTCCCTATTCTATATTTCCATTTAGAAATGTTGATTTAACATCCATTTGATAGACTCTAAATTTTTTAAATACTATAAATGCAAGAAATATTCAAATTGCTTCTAATCTAGCAACATGAGCAAAAGTCTCTTCAAAATCTACACCTTCTACTTGAGCATACCCCTTACATACCAACCTTACTTTGTTTCAAGTGACTTGGCCATTTTCATTCAATTTATTTCAAAAAACCCACTTAGTGCCAATCATATTCTGATCCATTGGCCTGGGCACAAGTTCACAAGTCTCATTCTTCTCAATTTGATCTAACTCTTCTTCCATTGCTTTTACCCAATGTTTATCATGACTAGCTTCAAAAAAATTCTTAGGCTCTACCTTGGATAAAGAAGAGAAATTTACATGCTCGAGTACACTTACAATTATTCTTCTCGTTTGCACACCAGCATTAATGTTGCCAATGATCTGAATTTTAGCATGATTCTTTTGAACAAAGCAAGATGGTGCTTTGGTGTCCTGCCTTTCAGATTCACTCAATTTTTCTACATTTTCTTCCTCCCCTTCTTCTTCTACAAGATTGGGTATTTCTAGAGGCTCTTCTAAAGGTTTTTTTGCCTTTTTATTTATGATCTCATCTATTCTAACACTAGCACTTTCTATGATAGTTTGTAGCCTTTTTTTATAACATCTATAGGCTTTGATTTTGATGGAGTAACCAAGAAAAATTCCTTCATCAGCTCTTGAATCAAATTTTCTCAAGTTTTCTTCATTCTTGTTGATAAAACATTTACTTCCAAACACTTTTAAATGTTTGACTAAAGTTGGTCTTCCTTTCCACAATTTGTAAGGAGTTTTGTCATTATTAACTCTGATTTTCCCTCTATTCAAGATATATACCACTATATTAACTGATTCTCTCCATAATCTATCAGATAGCTTAGATTCATTCAACATAGTTTCATCCATCTCTTGAATGGTTTGATTTTTCCTTTCCACCACTCCATTTTGTTGTGGAGTCCTTACAAATGAGTATTGTCTCTTAATTCCATGATCTTCATAAAAATCAATGAATTCATTTGAAATAAACTCACCTCCTCGATTTGACCCTAGGCATTTTATTTTCAACTCCTTTTCATTTTCTACTAATGCCTTCAAAGCTTTAAACTTTTCAAATGCTTTTGATTTTTCTTTTAGAAAGGCTACCCACATCATTCTAGTATAATCATCAATGAGCAACATAAAGTAGCTCTCACCTTGCATGCTTTCAATTATGGTAGGATCACAAAGATCCATATGAATCAGCTCTAGTGGTTAAGTGGTCAAATATTCCTTTGTTCTGAACCTTTCTCTGGTTTGCTTCCCCTATTGGCATTGCTTGCATAAAATGCTTAAAGGTGTCATTAAATTGGGCATATCTCACATAGCCTATTTGTTACTGATTTTCATAAGATTATCATAATTTATGTGCCCTAACCTTCTATGCCATAGCCAACTCTCTTCAACTTGACTCAGACAACATTTCTCTCCTCTCATTTCTCCAAGCATGTATAGGTTATTTGTGGTTTTATGAGCATCTGCAATTAGTTCTCCTGTGTCTCTTTTTCTGATCTCACAGCCTTTAGAAAAGAAATTGAGTGTGTGTATTTGATCACGAATTTGGATAACACTTAGAATATTATGCTTTAACCCTTCCACATATAACACATTTTCTATTTTGGTTTTTCCATTATCGAGACTAAGTGTACCTTTGCCTATTATTCTAGCTATAGTATTGTCTCTGAACTTCACCATGCCTTCATTGACCCTTTTTAACAAGATGAATTTGCTTTTATCTTCAGTCATGTGTCTCAAACATCCACTATCAATGAACCATTATTTTCCTTCATCTCTAGCATGGAATTTTGTTTAACAATCATGGATTCTTCTTGCTTCTTCTTCCAGGTCTTTGATGGTTCTCTTTTCTTTATCACTAGAGCATTGAAATTTTGATCTTGTCTTATAGACTCAAAAACACTTCTACAATAACATGCTATATGTCCATAGCTTTTGCACTTGTAACAAACTATAGCTTCATCAAAGTTTGATAAGGAAGCAAATGAATTGTAGTTTCTATTCAAAGCTCTATAGGTTCATTTATTTTTGCTCCCGACTTCAATCTCCTTGGCTCTCTTTCTACAATCTAATTTCTTATGACCAAAATGATTCCAATAATAACAATATCCATCAAAATAATTACCAAACCTGGTTTTATTTGCATATCTTTAAGTAAATTATCATCTAAAGTTTTATTCTCCTTTTCTTTCTTTATTAATAGAGATAGTTTTTGTATTTTGGGCTTCTTTCTTCTTGGTCTCCTTTTTCACTAGTTCCTTAAGAGTTTCAGCATAGCTCTTAGCTTTCTCTTTTTCCTTCTCATATCCAATCCTTGACTTGTTAGATGGTGATATTTGACTCTCTAGAATCTTATTCAAAACTTGAGTGCTTTTCTCAGATTTCAAGTCACTTGTTATTTTAGAATTCACCTTTTCTAGATCCCTTTTTGAAGCATCTATCTAAGATTCATACCTTTCATAGTGTTCTCCTTTCTTCTTTAGCTGATCCATTATATCTTCTTCAATTTTATTTGCTTCTTCGATTTAGACTTTTAGATCAAAAATTACCTTGTTTGATTCCTCAAAGACTTGTGATGTCTTCACTTTGAAGTCTTGATTCTCTTCTTCATATTTTCAGAGCTGTAACTTTAGTTTCTGATTCTTCTTAAATTCTTTCATTTATTCCAACACACAAATAAGTTCTTATTCAAGGTTCACTTCACATTCTTATTCCATGACTTCATTCTTCCTCCAAATTATCTTTGTTAGTGGTACCATTTTCTTCTATAGCCATGAACAGAATCTCTTCATTATCACTCTCGACATCACTTTCTTTGTTTTCTTTAGATGAGTTGCTATACCTCTTGGAGTATAGGCTTTTCTTTTATTTCTCAAATCTTTGTTTGTCTTTGCTCGGCTTGAATCCCCTTTTGTACTTTGGTTTGTTTCCCTCATCATCACTATTTCCTTTATTTGGACATTTGGTTGCAAAATGACCAATTTTACCATAATTAAAGCATTTAAATAGTAACTTTGTTTTATATTTGCTTGATCCTTTCTTTAGCTTTTGAATGAATAGAGCTTCATTTTCATCTTCTTCACTACTCAAATTTTCACTTGATTTTGGTTCTTTGATCTTCTCTTTCTTTGAGACCTTGAATGATGCTTCCTTCTTCGACTGTCTCTCAGATTCAGTTCTCATTTCATATGCCGTAAGAATTCCCTGGATCTCATCCATTTTCATCATGTCTAAATCCTTCATTTCTTCAATGGCAGAGACCTTCGCATCAAATCTCAATGGTAGGGATCTCAGGGCTTTTTGAATGATCACAAATTCTTCAATTTTCTCTTCGAGTCCTTGAATGACATTAACAATCTCATCGAAATGAAGAAGATACCCAGCAATGTTTTCATCATTCTTCATTTTTAAACTTTCAAACTTCCTCCGGTGGGTTTGGATTTTTTATTTTCTAACCTTACTATCACCTTCATAAATAGTGTTGAGTTTATCCCAAATCTCTTTTGCAGATTCACAATGCATAACCTTAAAAAAACTCATTTTTTGAAAGCCCACATAAGATTGCATTCATATCTTTCACACTGTTCTCACTGGCCTTTTTTCTGGTAGCATCCATTGGTGCAATTTGTGGCATTATGTAGCCTATTACCACTGCTTGCCAAATATTGAAACCTAGGGCCATCAAGTAAGTCTTCATCCATATGCTCCAAAATGCATAATTTGTTCCATAGAATAAAGGATCCTTGTTAGTGGAGAAACCATCCAACACTTGAGATCCTACTATATGTGCTTTCCAAGATCTACCTTCTAGCAGTTGTGCTAACACCAAAGGAATTGGCTCTGATACCAATTGTTAAGCACAAGCTTATACTAAGAGGGGGGTGAATCAATATAAGATATTTTTTTCACTTTTGACTATTAATCTTAAATCCAAACCTCAAATTACTCTGCAATTAATATATTCAAAGTAATCAAAGAATAAAATGCAAAACCACATAATGCAAATAGACACAGATTTACGTGGAAACCCTTTGAGAGAAAACCATAGAGAAATTCTCTTAATATAAATATTTGTAGGCACCAACCTATTGGATCACCTACCCCAAAAATAATTTTGTAGGTACCAACCTACATGAGCACCAACCCCTTTCATTGAGCACCAACTCAACAAGAGACACCAATCTCTTCAAAATGAAGACACCAACCTTCTAAAATAAATCACTCTTTTATCTCAAATTTATTGTCAAAACAATAGATGATAGAACACTTGCTTTATCTCCTTTCGATTCGATCTACACTTGAATGTTTTTGTTTCTATACTCTTCCTTATACTTGCTGGTTTTTTCTTTTTAATATTCTCACAAAACTTTGCCTTTAAAAAATTTTCTCCTCTTTTATATCTTCCACATTCGAAGCTACACTTTTGCCATTCATTATGCACTTATTTATAACCCATAAAAAGCCACAAATTAAGGTCATGCCTCTTCAAGTGAAAAAGGTCCATTCCAACGGTCACAACTCCTCCCAATAGGTCAGCCAAGGTTGACAATTCTGTTCACTTCCATCGACATTTCCATTCACTTCCAACAAAAATTTTGTTCACTTCCATCGACATTTTTGTTCACTTCTGAAAACAATTCCATTCACTTCTATCAACACTTTCGTTCACTTCCGATAACAATTCCGTTCACTTCTAACAACAATTCCATTCACTTTTAGCAACACTTTTATTCACTTTCGGTAATAATGCTATTCACTTCTAGCAACAATTCCATTTGACATTTCCATTCATACCTGTTACAATTCCTCTGACATCAATGACAATTATTCCAATAATATCTCTATTGGATCAAAAATTCTTTGGGATATTCCTTTTGGACCTTTGTTTAAGACACTTCATTATGAAACAACCCTTCGGCCTCTTGGTCCAAGACACTTTCCCTGAAGATTACCCTTCGAGAAAATTATTCGAATAATTTTCTTGAAAGAACTTTTTGTAATTAGGCACTTTCTCGAAATAAATGACCCTTTGATCTTTGTCATAAGGTACCTTTTTGGCAAAGAAATACCCTTTAGGATTTCTGCACAGGATGTTTTGCCTAAAAAGTGACCTTTTGGAACTTTTTCTTTGGACCTTTTGGTGAAGAAAATACCATTCAAAAAAATTGTCTAGGACACTTTCCTTAAAAAGAATACCCTTCTATATTTATGTATCAAACAAAATGTCTGAGAGAATTCAAGTCTTTGGAGATTTTGCATGCAGTCCCTTTTCCATTGGGACATTTGTTGTAGATAAAATGTCTGAAATAAACATGTACTTTTTTTATCCTTGGACAAAAGGTCTGAAAGAAATAGTGTCTTTGGGAAAATTGTTCAGGATAATTTTCCCTACACAAATATACTTGGCTTTTTGCTGCGGACAAAATGTCTGAAAGAATTTGCACTTTGAGAATTTTGTTTTGGATAAAATATCTAAAATATTTCCAATACTTAGCCAAATAACTTGAAATAATTATCTTGAGGAAAAATTAACACTTAGCCCAAAAAAGGGTCCACAAGAATTGAATTTATCCAAATAAAAGGTTTTTCACTTAGCTTTTTTGGCCTACAGGCTCTTCCAGACTTGTTCACAAAATTGTTATTTAACCTTCAAAGCTCTAGAACTCTACTCAGTTTGTCCATCTAGGCACAAGCTTGGTATGTGGGCCAAAAATGGCCAATAGTAACCAATGAAATTCCTTAGATAATATATGCTCAAATATTATATACTTTGAAAATGGGTAAGTGATACTAGATTTGGGGTCATCCAAAGGAATTCCTTAGTCAATTATAAAACACATAAAATATTCTTATTGTATGTCTTATAAAACTTGAACTAACTCTTATTTTTATTCTTTTTTGATTTATTTACTTTTTTAATAACCAATAAAATTATTTACATAATATATGTTCAAATATTATATATATATATATATATATATATATATATATATAAAAAGAATATTCACAAAATTCTATATGTCCAAAGATAAAATAACCATATGAACAACCATTATGGCCTAAAAAATAACCAGAATAAGAGGAACATAATACAGTAAACATTATTACAATATAAAAAACTATTCACCATAATGTGGTGCCAAAAAAAGCCATAAAATAAAACCAAAACCACGTCCTCAAGAATGACAACACTCCCACCCAAGCTAGTCACTTATCTTTCCACCATCTTCCATAGGTCCATGCTGCTCAGTCAACTCATACCTAAGTCCTAACTACTTTGAGGTTGAATCTTGGATGTTGTAAGGAGGGTTGAAGAACTCAACTTACTCAAATGGACTTTTCAAATTGGATTACTTAACTAGTTAAATAGGATCCTCAATTTCATCTTTATCACCCTTCTCAATAACCTTTTCCAACCTTGTTATAAACTCACTAACTTGGACTCAATCAAATTCACCACATTATACTACAAAATATTCCCATGAGTGTCAAGAGAAGTCCCACATTCAGGAATAATGTGATTAGGATTAATAGGGCCAGCATCATAACTCAAATTGAGACTCTACACCATTTTTTTAGCATTATCCATGCTCCCACTCATATGTGCATACATCTCCTAAGAACTAGAATTCTGTAGGGTCAAAAGAACATCCTTTCTAGTCGCAAACCAAATATCAATGCCATCTTTATTAGAGTTTGAAGAACTAACCCAAGCCAGAACAAGGCCATATACTTTCTTAAAATAACATTCTTTTATAATTTCCCAATCATATTCAAAAATTTGAACATCATCTGTAGTATCATGATAAATCATCCAGTCTAAAGTAGGGATCAGTCTAGGGTAGTTGCTAGTATCCAATGTTAGGTTGTGGAGCTAAAAGCTTCACTGATGCAGACACGGAGAAGGCCATTGGAGGGGTTGCTGAAGGTTGCTGAGCGTCAGAGAAACTGGCGTCGGTCTGATCAGCCGACATCGGCAGGACAGTGAAGAGAAGCAACCAACGTCGGTCATGGGTCGGCCAGCGTCGATCACCTCCAGGTGGACAGGGACCGATGTCGATCGCCTGTGTGGTTCGACTGCGAGCTAATTACGGGCAGTTAGCTAACGAACCAAGTGTTTGCATGAAGAGAGCTATTTTTAGACTGAGAGCTACGGATCTAATTATTGTAATTAGATGTCTAATTATTGTTTGGATGAGATCTATATAATAGACTCATGGTTGTATTGGAAAATTGTTCTAGTTTGAGTTGAGCAAAGTTTGCTCCTTCTGTGTGTGAAGTGAGTAAGGGTGTTCCTCCTAGTTCCCTATCAGTGCCAAGCTTGGTACTGGTTGAAGAATCATAAGGACTTGGTGAGGCAAGGACAAGGGTTCTTCAGGTGTGTAGGATCTTGGTCACAGTTGCATGGCCTATATAGGAGATCTACATGGTAAGTAAGATCGTTGATCTGCAGGTGTATGTGTGTGCAAGGTCAAGGTTCACAGGGGATTAGAACCGTGTTTGATTTTCAAGTGTGCAAGATCATATAGACAGCAACACAATAGGGAGCAGTATCAGGCAGGATCTACTTGGAGTACAGGTGTGTACTCAGATAGAGCAAAGAGGAAGGCAAGGGAGTTCCTTCCATAAGTATGGTCTGTTGAATTGCAGGTTGTTGCAGGTTCATGGGAGATCTACTTGAAGTATGTGGAGTACTTGTTTGAGTGTGTGGAGCACTTCTGGTGTGCGTGGAGCACAGGTGGTGAACACCAACTCTGTATTTGAGTTGGGTGTTGGGACCTGAGAGGGAGAGCTTTGGGGAGAAGAATTACTGTTCACTTGAGGTGTGGGAAACCTCTGTAAGGTGGTGGAGAAGAAGTGGCATCTTCTTTATTGTATTCTTTTCTGTATAAAGTGTTAATACAAGTTGTGTATTGTCTCTCATATCTTGTGTTATTCTGAATTCTAGTTACTTGGTGAATCTGGTTAATTTTTGCATATTAAGTTGCTTGGTTTGGTAATCAATTGTGTGCTTCCGGTTTATCTCCCAACATTCAACAAGTAGTTGGAGGTAACCTTCATCATGTACCCATCTTTATAAATTAGTCTAAGTGTTTTTGTAGCACTTTCAATTGAAGATAAATATGCATAGAAACAAGACTACAGATAACTTCAACCATGACATTGGTAAGCACCATAGCTTTTAATTGAAATATCTCCAAATTCATTTGCTTCCAAATAAACCATAGAATCTATGTAGAAAACACCAACCAAAACTTATGGAAAAACATATGACCTTTATTTATCATCACAAAATATTTAAAATCAATGTTCAACCCAAAAATTTCACAACTAAATAAGTCAGTCTATATTCTTAAACAATCTCTCCACACACTAGAAGCATAAGGGCATGTGAATAAAAGGTTCTCAATGGTTTCAAGGTCACCATAAAGAAGATAAAATGGCTTACTAATACCAACCTTATCAAGGAAAGAACCAACAACAAGCTTATTGTTCATGAGCAACCATCTAAAATAAGATTTCTTAGGTTCAAGACAAGAACCCCAAATCACATTAAACCTAAACTTATAATTATGGAGAGGATCACAAACATGTCACTTATGATTAAGACTAAGGTAAATGTTTTTTAGAAATAGAGCTTAATGTATAACATTTTCATGGAAAAATTAGTAAGAGGAGGACCATTAATTCATTTAATATTGTCCCCAAATTCCTCTTCCTCATCAAGAATGGAGACCGACTTGGAAAAATGGAGGGTTTTTCAAAGAATTTTATAAGTCCTATGTTTGGTGGGCATTACTTGAAACTTATACTTAATTTTAGTCCATGAGGCCAAACCAACTTGGGGATAAAGTTCACTAAATATTTTCAGGCCCTTAACAAACTAAAGATAGGTAGAGCATCCCTTGATAAGTGTAAGAGGCTATATGTTGATTGTAAGGTTCTACCAGATGAACCTATACCCTTGACACCTTGAACCCAAACCACTAAAAACTAGTGCTACAATGACAATGTGCTTGACCAACTTGCAAGCCTTTCATATAAAGTGAAATATGGGAGATCTCACAACTTGAATAGAGAAAGAACCTATCAAAAGATTAGAAATGTGTAACCCTTTCCATTTGGGCTTTCCTTTATGAAAACCAATTAAAATTTTGTTCCTAATCAATATATTTCAAGGCTCATCCCATTTCAATGCTCTAATAATCCACTTGATTGCTAGTGTAATTCCTTGGATTCTCAAGTCCTTTAGATCAAGGCCCTCCATATTTCTAGGCTTGCTAAAAATCTCCTAGGATATAACATGTTTTTTCTTGTTTCCCTTCCCATCAAACCATAAAAAGTACCGAATGATCTAGTGTATAAGGTTGATCTGAGTTTCATTAAACAACCAACATGAGGAATAGTATGTATTTTAGGAAGTAATAATTTTTTGGCACATTTGGACCCTTCCAACAAGGGAAAGTAGATGCTCATACCATTTATAAATTTTCTTATTAATTTTAAGAAAAATCCACTCCCGCATCTATTTAAAATAAATAACAAGAGAAAAAGTGATTCCTATATATCTAACCAAATGATTTTAGCCTTTCCAATTCCAACCAAATTATACAAGCCAATCTGGGGGTGTTTCCTTATAACCAAACATAAAGTATTTATGCATTTCTACTTTAGAACTAGAGGCAAAAGAATAGATATCCAATCTAGCCTTAACATGTTGTAGATTATCCTTTTCTAACCAAGCGAACAAAGTGGTGTCATCAACAAATAAGACTTCAATTAGTTCTAACTTTTCAAGCAAGGAGTGACCTTTAATAGGGGCCCATTGTAGCACTTCTCAAAATATAATGTAACACTTCAACAATGATAACAAATAGAGAGGGGTTCAGGAGAGAACCTTGTCTGATGGACCATTACAAATTAAGAGATTATGTAAGGTCACCATTAACTCAAATAATAGCCAAAGCATCTTTGAAAATAAAACTAACCATTTGGAAAATTTATCTTGAAAATTGAAGGCTTTCAACATCATGTCGATGAACGACCATTCAATTTTATCATATGCCTTTTCAAAGTCAAGAAGAATCATACCCACACCTTCCTTAGAGTCTTGTGCCCAATGCATACCTTTCCAACCAGAAATTAGGTTATCAAGGATAAATCTACCCTCCACAAAGCCAATCTGAGTATTAGAAATAATTTTAGGTAGTAATAATGATATTCTCCTTGTAATAATATTATCAAAACATTTATATGAAACATTAAATAGAGTAATTGGCCTCTAATTTTTAACCTAAGACTAATCACCTTCCTTAGGAATAAGATTTATAACACCTCTTTTAATTTCATCTCCAAAGGATCCAACATTCATAGCTTCCTTATAAGCTCTAGGATAATCCTAAGTAATCCACTCCTTATTGGCTTTGTAAAACTCAACATGGAAACCATCAATCCCTTGGGATTTATCCCATTTGAGGGAATCAATTATGGCCAATATCTCATCTAAGTATATTTCATGATCCAAAGAAGTAACACGTTCAAGTGAAACCTTCTTCAGAATACACCTAGTATAAATACTTCTATTAAGCTCAACCTGGTTGTTCGACCCATCAAACAAAATAAGGTTTGAGTTGAAGGAGAAGAAGGCTTTCTTAATATTATTAGGGTCATCAATTAAGGTTCCCCAACATCAAAAATATTATATATACTTCACAAAAGGGTAAGTGATTATTATAATTGGGGTCATATAATGATTTAACTAAAGAATTTTTTGGTTTATTGTGACACATACAAAATAATCTTATAATATGTCTTACAATACTTGGAAATTAAAAATAACCATTATACCCTCAAAGAATTAGCTAATTAGGGAAGAGATGAAGTGTAAGTTGATTAAATGTAGATTAATTCAAGATGGATTAGGGATATTGATGTTTAGGTTGCTTAAGATATGATTTTATCCTATAGTTTGTATTTCATCCTATGTAGGTTACCCATTTATAAAAAGTGTACAAATACTTATACACGTAGTGTTTAGTTATACATATATCTCATAAAGGTTTTGGAAGAGATTCGATATTCATTAGGGATGTAATATCCCACTTTAATTTCTCACATTAAAAATCTCAATAAAGGGATAATTGTGACTTCCTAAATTGTAGGATAGTTAGTTACAATATTGTTGGGTGAATATTTTGTCAGTCAGCTATCTGATTGAGCAAAATAGGTCTTATCATCCACAGCAAAGGAGATTGGTCATCCAAAGTTGCAGGTTTACCACATCCAAAGTGGACAAATCTCTCATCTCATTAAGGGGAGGTTCCCTATACGTATAAAGGTGCTATATATAAATATATATATATATATATATATATATATATATATATATATATATATATATATATATATATAAGCTGAAAATAACACTCAGGGGTAGGATACACCATCCATCTCTCTTCTTTCAAAGATGATGTAATTAAACAAAGGAGAAAATCCTGGGTGATTGGTGAAGGTACTTCTCTTCTTTCAGAAGTAACATTTAGCCAAGAGCTAGATCCCTTCCTGGATAGTAGAAATCTTGATGAAATGATAGAAGGCACTTCTCTTCTTTCAGAAGTGCTTGTTCTTGCAAACAACATGAATCTTTTTGTAGTGACAAGTAACTGGTAACCGAGTACAGAGTAACCAACAATCTAAGGTGTAGCACAAAGTCTCCACCCTGACTTCCCAAGAGTGAAATAAGAATAACAATGGGGGCATAAAGTTTTCCCAAGGTCCTTTACATAGAAACAAAAAATAGACACACACTGAAGACAACTATGACAGCACAAAGTCTAAAAGTAGTTGGCTTCAGGACACCATCTTGATTACTTCCACTAGTTCTGCTTGTTAGATCAAATAAACAAGAACACATTCAGAAGACAGACATAAGAACAATCTCCTAAAATGATACAAGCTATAATAGCACAAAGTTTGTAAGTCACTTGCTTTCTCATTCAAATAAAATAATATGAACAACAATCTGAGCTCAAAGTCTCAGTATTTGCCTTTCAATTTGGGCAGAGTTTTGCTTCTGGTAATGGGAAGATCTCCCTTGTAACAAATAAGAGATTACAATATGTAGCCACCAAGCAAGGCTTGGCACTCTCTCCCATGGGACGGCCCATGCTACAGTCAATGCCTTCAATGTAACTTCAATTTTGTCTAGAGGGACCATGTTTATAATAGTGTGTTGCCTTAACTATGGCATGTCTATTCATCTAATATGTCTTCTCCTGAGTCTGGATCATCTGGTCTATTCCCTCTAACATCTGCGTAGCTATCCATTTTGTCTTTACTCTAAAGGAGACCAACAAGCCACGCCTTCAATGTTTGCAAGCTCAAATATCTACTTTGCAAACTGTTCCACCTATTAGAATAACTTTTGCATAGATATTTTAGGCTTTTCCTTGTTTCTAATTTTGTCCTTTCTAGCTTTGTCTTTTCCATCTTTGTCTCTTCCTGGAATTTAAGCTCCTAGGCTATCTTTTTAGCTAGTCGCTTGGTTCTTCCTTCAAGTTCTGCAATTTATTTGAATTTCAACAGATATTCCCTTACTTTAAATTTGACATCTGTGGGGCCGTCAATGGTCACTAGCCGCTTGAACCATGTTGAACCTTAAACCTTTGAACCCGCTAAAAGTACATTGGTTCATCAGTTCATTCTACCTCTTTTGTTCTGTCACTTCCTGGTTCAATCGCTTTCCTGCTCCTTAGTTGAATCATCCCTTGAACCACCTATTTACTGCTTCTTTCCTTGACTAAGGCTCCCTTTGAACCTTTGAACCCATGAACCATTGAACTTTGAACTCTTTCAGTTCAAGGTTCAATCGGTTCATTCATTCATCCTTTGCTCGTCACTTCCTTGTTCTTTCTAAGCTCTTTGATCTTCATCGCACTGGTTGAACCTTTGAACCTAAGAACTCGTTAAACCTTCTGGTTCAAGGTTCAATAGTTCAATTGGTTCATTCTTTTTATTTGGCCAAGTCCTTTTGAACTTTTCAAACCAAACACGTTGAACCATTTGGTCATTGAACCTGTTGAACCATTGAACCCATTGAACCTTTGAACCAAAGTGGTTCAATAGTTCAATGGTTCAAGCCTTCTTCTCTTTGATAAGTGTTTTGAAGCTGTTGAACCTTGAAGCGATTGAACTTTGAACCTTGACAAATGTGCTTAACTCTTGCTGCTAACGTTGAACCTTTGAACCCATTGAACCCGTTGAACCAAAATGGTTCAAGGCTCAACGGTTCAATGGTTCAATCCTTGCTTTAGAAGCTTGTTGATGAACTCTTTTGGTTGAACCTTGTCATTGAACCAACTTTGAAATCGCTTAAGTGTTGATAGCTTGCTTCTTTCCTGTAGAGTTTGTAGAAATCAACCTGTGAAGCCCATATAACTTGGCCTGTGGAGTCCGTAGATTTTCTTCCTGTAGAGTCCGTAGATTCAAGCCTATAGAGTCCATAGATTCAAGCTTGTAGAGTTCGTAGGTTTTTGAGAAGCTTGAAAAATGAGTAATTTGAATGCTTAGAACAAATTTCAAGAAGGGAAGAGATTATTTTAGTCTATTGAACCAAAATAGTTCACATGTTGTCCTAAAAATGAGAAGTCTATTTTTGGGGACAACAGCTAGCTCCAATTAGGGAACTTCCTTTAGATTAGAACTTAAAACAACTGAGGGGAGTAGAAACCAAAATCTCCAGTGCTTTGAAGTGTGTCATTGGGATACGGAGTCATGCTACCCAAAAAGAAAGGCTCCAAAAAATGAAAACAAAAAGCACAAAATAGAACCAAAGACTATACAAATGTACATATGTACAGGTAAACTTATCTGACACTTCAAGAATTGAAGTGATTAAGACACTGCCTACTGTGAGACAATGAAAATGGCATTTTGTCCTAATAAACTAGTAGGAAACCATTTTGTCCCTAGAATTAGTGATGAGCGAATGGAACTCTCCACCAGGAATCACATTTTCTGTGAATTCTTTTTGGCTCTCTTTTCTTTCTCCATGGTAAGATGTGGTCTTCTCTCTGAAAACCATAACTCCTTGCTCTCTTTGTGAAGAGTTCCTCTTGCTAACTTTGGAGTACAATAGTATGGTCCACTACCATAGCTTATGGTCCACTACCATAGCTTGTTGTTCTGTTGGTTTAGTCCATCACATGTTTTGATTGTCAGTATCAAACTCCTAACAAACCATCAGCTCAGCATCTCCTTTGGTGTGAAGGATTTTGATATCTTCATCTTGAGTAGTCTTCAATTTGAGCAATAGAGATTCACATTCAGTTGTGTTTTTGGTGTTGCTGAACTACAAATTGCATGAAGAAAAAATATCTCCTTGAGGAGATACCAACACAATCTCAACTCTAGCATTAGTGGAAGAATCACTGCCATCAGATTCCAAGATCCAAGCATCATCAAAAGATGATCTTCTATCAGATTTATCTTCATGGGAGATGGAATATCTTTCTTTATTTGTACTACACCCTATCAATTCTTCTGATGCCTTTTTTTGGATCAAATCCTGGATTGCTAGCTATGGGACTTTCATCAGCTGAGACATGAGCATCCTCTATGGTCAAGAAGTAATTACCCCTACCTAAAGGCTCAAACAAAATTTGAGCTGTAGGGGCTGACGTTTTAGGTGACAACAATTTTTGCCTCAGACAGGTCCACACTTAGTTCTCCACCAATGTTTAACTGCTCAAGATTGGCTTGTAGGAATTCAAATTTAGGCATTTGAATTTTGGATTTCTTGACATGATCAATTATGTCAGATGACTAAAATGGACTAGGAAGAGAGGATGGGAGTTCATCCTTTTGGTTTTTGGGAGGGGGAGGATTGGCCTGTGAATTTGAAGTTGAAGGTGCAAAAATGTTTGGGCTACTTAATTTTCTGGCAATCACTAGGTCCTTTGGCTGGAAAGGTAGAGTGGTTCCCTACTTAACAATTGAAATTGCTGGTTGAGGTCACTCCTCTGTCTTCTCTTTATTAGCTTGTTGGGTTGACTGATTTTTGGACTGGGTGAACACTACGTATGATCCCTCATCTACTTTACCTTCACTTTTGGGTTCATCCTGATAATTCAAGAAACTAATGTGGGAGTCGCCAGCTGATTCTTCTAGATCCTTCATGAAGAGATCAACATCATTTTCTTTCTCAAACTCAGGTTGGAAAGAGAAATCATGTTTTGTTTCTAGATATCCAGCTGCTGAGTTGGTAGGAGGCACTTCAAGGGTAAGGTTCCTCTGTGGGGGAGGAAGACGATTTAGCTACACTTGATTCCTGGTGGCATTGCCTTGATATGACTAATTGGGGAATGTCCTCCTTGGTACATCTCTGTATGAAGGAGCAGAAGACATACCTTGCACCATTTTCCTTTTCAAGGCTAGCAATTCATTTGCTAACTTTTGTACCAATTAATCAGTGGTGGCTGATGGTGAGTATTTAGAAGATAAAGAGGGTTTACCTCTGTTAGGATGTCTCATTATCTTTCCTACCAAGATAAGGTCATTTTCAACCTCAGTAGCCAAGTCCTGAACAGCAGCAAGGTCTATGTGGCTAGCATGCCTTAGCAAAAAACTCACTTCAGGTAGCTGTGAGTTGATGAAGAAGCATTTGAGGTTTTTAGGTGTTGGCTGAGCAATTATAGGAATCCTATTTCTCAGCTTGTCAAACTTGGCAATGAAATCCCTCATAGGCTCATGAGGCTCTTTCTTCATCTAGGTGAGTTGGGCTAGAAAGGCATGGGCATCCTCTGTGGGCTTGAACCTGGTTTCAAACTTGGCTTTGAGTGTATCCCAGTCGGTCACTGATCTAGCCTGCAGGTGGCAGAACCACTCTGCAACAGCACCTTGTAGGGTCTCCACAAAAAGCCTAACTGCCACATCTTCAAATTCCACCCCTATCACACCACAGGCTATACTAAAGGCTGAAATGTGTTCATCAGCTTGAACTCTCCCATCTCCAAAGAATTTGGGGAAGTTCTTTCTTGAGCTACGTGGAAGTTCATGCAGAGGTGGAGTTAAATTTAGTGGACCAAAAGAGTTACCCCAGAGGCCTTGAGCCATGATTTGATTATGAAAAATAGGGATAACAAATCTAGGTGGAGTGGCCAAATTTCAGAATAAAAATGGAAAAGAACTGGCCCTGCTTTAGCTTGAGACTTGAGGCTTCAAACTGCGCACTCTTTTCTAGTAGCTTTGGTTTTACAGACCAGATAAAATAATGGAGATGGAGGAAAATGGTAAGGCTATAATTATAATGGGTAAGACACATAATGGAGTCACCAAAGTCTATATAATGGATAAGGGAAGGAATTGCTTCAATCTAAAACTTGAGACTTCAGACTGCACGTTCATCCCCAGCAGAGTCACCAAAAATTGTTGGGTGAATATTTTGTCAGTCAGCTGTCTGATTGAGCAAAATAGGTCTTATCATCCACAACAAAGGAGATTGGTCATCCAAAGTATCAAGTTTACCACATCCAAAGGGTAAAAATCTCTCCTCTCATTAAGGAGAGGTTCCCTATAGGTATAAAGGTGCTATATATATATATATAAGCTGAAAATAACACTCAGGGGTAGGATACACCATCCATCTCTCTTCTTTCAGAGATGATGTTCATAAACAAAGGAGCAAATCTTGGGTAATTGGTGAAGGTACTTCTCTTCTTTTAGAAGTAACATTCAGCCAAGAGCCAGATCCCTTCCTAGATAGTAGAAATCTTGGTAAAATGATAGAAGGCACTTATGTTCTTTTAGAAGTGCTTGTTCTTGCAAACAATAGGAATCTTTCTGGTAGTGACAAGTAACTGGTAATCGAGTACAGAGTGACCAGCAATCTAAGGTGTAGCAAAAAGTATCCACCTTGACTTCCCAAGAGTGAAATACGAAGAAAAATGGGGGAAAAAAGTCATCCCAAGGTCCTTTACACAGAAACTGAATATAAACACACACTAAAGATAACATGACAGCACAAAGTCTGAAAGTAGTTGGCTTTAGGACACCTTCCTAGTTACTTCTACTAGTTCTACTTGTTAGATCAAATAAACAAGAACACATTCAGAACACAAACATAAGAACAATCTCCTAAAATGATACAAATTATAACAACACAAAGTCTGCAAGTCACTTGCTTTCTCATTCAAATAAAATAATATGAACAACAATCTAAGCTCAAAGTCTCAGTATTTGCCTTTCAATTTGGGTAGAGTTTTTCTTCTAGTAACAAGAAGATCTCCCTTGTAACAAATGAGAGATTACAATATATAGCCACCAAGCAAGGCTTGGTTCTCTCTTCCATGGGATGACCCATGCTTTAGTCAACACCTTCAATGCACCTTCAGCTTTGTCTGGAGGGACCATGCCTAGAATAATGCATTACCTTAACTATGGCATGTCTATTCATCTAATATGTCTTCTCCTGAGTCTCGATCATCTAGTATGTTCCCTCTAACATCTGTGCAGTTGTCCATTTTGTCTTTACTCCAAAGGAGACCAACAGGTTGTGCCTTCAATGTTTACAAGCTCAAATATATACTTTGCAGACTGTTCCACCTACTGGAATAACTTTTGCACAAATATTTTAGGCTTTTCCCTCTTTTTCTTTTATCCTTTCCAACTTTGTCTTTTCTAGCTTTGTCTCTTCCTATAATTTAAGCTCTTGGGTTATCTTTTCTGCCAGTCACTTGGTTCTTCCTTCAATTTCCATGCTTTATTTGAATTTCAATAGATATTCCCTTACTTTGAATTTGATGTCTGTGAGGCTGTCAATGGTCACTAGCTGCTTGAGCCATGTTTAACCTTAAACCTTTGAACCTATTGAAAGTATATTGGTTCATTGGTTCATCAGTTCATTCTACCTCTTTTGTTCCATCGCTTCCTGGTTCAATCGCTTTCCCACTCCTTGGTTGAACCATCCATTTGAACCACCTGTTTGTTGTTTCTTTCCTTGACTGAGGCCACCTTTGAACCTTTGAACCCATGAACCATTAAACTTCAAATTCTTTAAGTTTAAGGTTTAATCGGTTCATTGGTTCATCCTTTTCTCGTCATTTCCTTATTCTTTCTAAGCTCTTTGATCTTCATCGCACTGGTTAAACCTTTGAACCTGTGAACTCATTGAACCTTTTGGTTCAAGGTTCAATAGTTCAATCGGTTCATTCTTTTTATTTGGCTAAGTCCTTTTGATCTTTTTGAACCAAACACGTTGAACCATTTGGTCGTTAAACCTGTTGAACCATTGAACCCATTGAACCTTTGAACCAAAGTGGTTTAATGGTTCAATGGTTCAATGGTTTAAGCCTTCTTCTCTTTGATAAGTGTTTTGAAGCCATTAAACCTTGAAGCGGTTGAACTTTGAACCTTGACAAATGCACTTAACTCTTGCTACTAACATTGAACCCTTGAACCCACTGAACCCGTTGAACCAAAATGGTTCAAGGTTCAATGGTTCAATGGTTCAATCCTTGCTTTAGAAGCTTGCCGATGAACTCTTTTGGTTGAACCTTGTCGTTGAACCAACTTTGAAATCGCCTAAGTGTTGAGAGCTTGCTTCTTTCCTGCAAAGTCTGTAGAAATCAACTTGTCAAGCCCATAGAACTTGGCCTATAGAGTCCATAGATTTTCTTCCTACAAAGTCCATAGATTCAAGCCTGCAGAGTCCAAAGATTTTCTCCCTGTAGAGTCTGTAGATTCAAGCCTACAGAGTCTGTAGATTTCTGAGAATCTTAAAAAATGAAGAATTTGAATGCTCAAAACAAATTTTGAGAAGGGAAGAGATTATTTTGGTCTATTGAACCAAAATAGTTCACATGTTGTCCTAAAAATGAGAAGTCTATTTTTGGGGACAACAATTGGCTCCAGTTGGGGAACTTCCTTCAGATGAGAATTTGGAACAGCTGAGGGAGTAGAAACTAGAATCTCCAGTTCCATGAAGTGTGTCATTGGGCTACGGATTCATGCTACCCAAAAAGAAAGGCTCCAAAAAATGAAAACAAAAAGCACAAAATAGAACCAAAGACCCTTCGGCCTCTTGGTCCAAGACACTTTCCATGAAGATTACCCTTCGGGAAAATTATTCGAATAATTTTCTTGAAAGAAATTTTTGTGTTTAGGCACTTTCTCGAAATAAATGACCCTTTGATCTTTGTCATAAGGTACCTTTTTGGCAAAGAAATACCCTTCAGGATTTCTGCACAGGATGCTTTGCCTAAAAAGTGACCCTTTGGAACTTTTGCTTTGGACCTTTTGGTGAAGAAAATACCCTTCATAAAAATTGTCTAGGACACTTTCCTTAAAAATAATACCCTTCTATATTTCTGTATCGAACAAAATGTTTGAGAGAATTCAAGTCTTTGGATATTTTTCATGCAGTCCCTTTTCCATCAGGACATTTGTTGCAGATAAAATGTCTAAATAAAACATGTACTTTTTTTTTGCCTCGGAAAAAAGGTCTGAAAGAAATAGTGTCTTCGGGAAAATTGTTCAGGATAATTTTCCCGACACAAATATACTTGTCTTTTTGCTGCGGACAAAATGTCTGAAAGAATTTGCACTGTGAGAATTTTGTTTTGGATAAAATATTTGAAATATTCCCAATACTTAGCCAAATAACCTGAAATAATTAGCTCGAGGAAATATTAACACTTAGCCCAAAAAAGGGTCCACAAGAATTGAACTTAGCCAAATAAAAGGTTTTTCACTTAGCTTTTTTGGCCTACAGGCTCTTCCAGACTTGTTCACAAAATTGTTATTTAACCTTCAAAGCTCTGGAACTCTACTCAATTTGTCCATCTAGGCAAAAGCTTGGTATGTGGGCCAAAAATGGCCAATAGTAACCAATGAAATTCCTTAGATAATATATGCTCAAATATTATATACTTTGAAAATGGGTAACTGATTACTAGATTTGGGGTCATCCAAAGGAATTCCTTAGTCAATTATAAAACACATAAAATATTTTTATTGTATATCTTATAACACTTGTACTAGCTCTTATTTTTCTACTTTTTTGATTTATTTACTTTTCTAATAACCAATAAAATTATTTACATAATATATGTTCAAATATTATATATATATATATATATATATATATATATATATATATATATATATATATATATATATATATAAAGAATATTCACAAAATTCTATATGTCCAAAGATAAAATAACCATATGAACAACCACTATGGCCTCAAAAATAACCAGAATAAGAGGAACATAATACAGTAAACATTATTACAATATAAAAAACTATTCACCATAATGTGGTGCCAACAAAAGCCATAAAATAAAACCAAAACCACGTCCTCAAGAATGACAACACTCCCACCCAAGCTAGTCACTTATCTTTCCACCATCTTTGATAGGTCCATGCTGCTCAGTCAACTCATACCTAGGTCCTAACTACTTTGAGGTTGACTCTCGGATGTTGTAAGGAGGGTTGAAGAACTCAACTTACTCAAGTGGACTTTTGAAATTGGATCACTTAACTAATTAAATAAGATCCTCAATTTCATCTCTACCACCCTTCTCAATAACCTTTTCTAGCCTTGTTATAAACTCACGAACTTGGACTCAATCAAATTCACCATGTTATACTACAAAATATTCCCATGAGTGTCAAGAGAAGTCCCACATTCAGGAATAAAGTGATAAGGAATAATAGGGCCAACATCATAACTCAAGTTGAGACTCTACACCATTTTTTTAGCATTATCCATGCTCCCACTCATATGTGCATACATCTCCTAAGAACTAGAAACCTGTAGGGTCAAAAGAACATCCTTTCTAGTCGCAAACCAAATATCAATCCCATCTTTATCAGAGTTTAAAGAACTAACCCAAGCTAGAACAAGGGCATATACTTTCTTAAAATAACATTCTTTTATAATTTCCCAATCATATTCAGAAATTTGAACATCATATATAGTATCATGATAAATCATCCAGTCCAAAGTAGGGATCAGTCTAGGGTAGTTTCTAGTATCCAACAGGTAGTTGGAGGTAACCTTCATCATGTACCCATATTTATAAATTAGTCTAAGTTTTTCTATAGCACTTTCAATTGAAGATAAATATACATAGAAACAAGACTACAGATAACTTCAACCATGAAATTGGTAAGCACCATAGCTTTTAATTGAAATATCTCCAAATTCATTTGCTTCCAAATAAACCATAGAATCTACGTAGAAAACACCAACCAAAACTTATGGAAAAACATATGACCTTTATTTATCATCACAAAATATTTAAAATCAATGTTCAACCCAAAAATATCACAACTAAATAAGTCAGTCTAGATTTTTAAACAATCTTTCCACACACTAGAATCATAAGGGCATGTGAATAAAAGGTTCTCAATGGTTTCAAGGTCACCACAAAGAAGATAAAATGGCTTACTAATACCAACCTTATCAAAGAAATAAATAACAACAAGCTTATTGTTCATGAGCAACCATCTAAAATAAGATTTCTTAGGTTCAAGACAAGAACCCCAAATCACATTAAACCTAGACTTATAATTATGGAGAGGATCACAAACATGCCACTTAAGATTAAGACTAAGGTAAATGTTTTTTTAGAAATAGAGCTTAATGTATAACATTTTCATGGAAAAATCAATAAGAGGAGGACCATTAATTCATTTAATATTGTCCCCAAATTCCTCTTCTTCATCAAGAATGGAGACCGACTTGGCAAAATGGAGGGTTTTTCAAAGAATTTTATAAGTCCTATGTTTGGAGGACATTACTTGAAGCTTATACTTAATTTTAGTCCATGAGGCCAAACCAACTTGGGGATAAAGTTCACTAAATATTTTCAGGCCCTTAACAAACCAAACATAGGTAGAGCATCCCCTGATAATTGTAAGAGGCTATATGTTGACTGTAAGGTTCTACCAAATGAACCTACACCATTGACACCTTGAACCCAAACCACTAAAAATTGGTGCTACAACAACAAGGTGCTTGACCAACTCGCAAGCCTTTCATATAAAGTGAAATATGGGAGATCCCACAACTTGAATAGAGAAAGAACCTATCAAAAGATTAGAAATGTGTAACCCTTTCCATTTGGGCTTTCCTTTATGAAAACCAATTAAAATTTTGTTCCTAATCAATATATTTCAAGGCTCATCCCATTTCAATGCTCTAATAATCCACTTGATTGCTAGTGTAATCCCTTGGATTCTCAAGTCCTTTAGATCAAGGCCCTCCATATTTCTAGGCTTACTAAAAATCTCCTAGGATATAACATGTTTTTTCTTGTTTCCCTTCCCATCAAACCATAAAAAGTACCAAATGGTCTAGTGTATAAGGTTGATCCAAGTTTCATTAAACAACCAACATGAGGAATAGTATATATTGTAGGAAGTAATAATTTTTTGGCACATTTGGACCCTTCCAATAAGGGAAAGTAGATGCCCGTACCATTTATAAAAATTATTATTAATTTTAAGAAAAAACCACTCCCGCATCTATTTAAAATAAATAACAAGATAAAAAGTGATTCCTATATATCTAACCAAATGGTTTTAGCCTTTCCAATTCCAACCAAATTATGCAAGCCAATCTGGGGGTGTTTCCTTATAACCAATCATAAAGTATTTATGCATTTCTACTTTAGAACTAGAGGCAAAAGAATAGATATCCAATCTAGCCTCAACATGTTGTAGATTATCCTTTTCTAACCAAGCGAACAAATTGGTGTCATCAACAAATAAGACTTCAATTAGTTCTAACTTGTCAAGCAAGGAGTGACCTTTAATATGGGCCCATTGTATCACTTCTCAAAATATAATGTAACACTTCAACAGTGATAACAAATAGAGAGGGGTTTAGGAGAGAACCTTGTCTGATGGACCATTACAAATTAAGAGATTATGTAAGGTCACCATTAACTCCAATCATAGCCAAAGCATCTTTGAAAATAAAACTAACCATTTTGGAAAATTTATCTTGAAAATTGAAGGCTTTCAACATCATGTCGATGAACGACCATTCAATTTTATCATATGCCTTTTCAAAGTCAAGAAGAATCATACCCACACCTTCCTTAGAGTCTTGTGCCCAATGCATACCTTTCCAACTAGAAATTAGGTTATCAAGGATAAATCTACCCTCCACAAAGCTAATCTGAGTATTAGAAATAATTTTAGGTAGTAATAATGATATTCTCCTTGTAATACTATTATCAAAACATTTATATGAAACATTAAATAGAGTAATTGGCCTCTAATTTTTAACCTAAGACTAATCACCTTCCTTAGGAATAAGATTTATAACACCTCTTTTAATTTCATCTCCAAAGGATCCAACATTCATAGCTTCCTTATAAGCTCTAGGATAATCCTAAGTAATCCACTCCTTATTGGCTTTGTAAAACTCAACATGGAAACCATCAATCCCTTGGGATTTATCCCATTTGAGGGAATCAATTATGGCCAATATCTCATCTAAGTATATTTCATGATCCAAAGAAGTAACACGTTCAAGTGAAACCTTCTTCAGAATACACCTAGTATAAATACTTCTATTAAGCTCAACCTGGTTGTTCGACCCATCAAACAAAATAAGGTTTGAGTTGAAGGAGAAGAAGGCTTTCTTAATATTATTAGGGTCATCAATTAAGGTTCCCCAACATCAAAAATATTATATATACTTCACAAAAGGGTAAGTGATTATTATAATTGGGGTCATATAATGATTTAACTAAAGAATTTTTTGGTTTATTGTGACACATACAAAATAATCTTATAATATGTCTTACAATACTTGGAAATTAAAAATAACCATTATACCCTCAAAGAATTAGCTAATTAGGGAAGAGATGAAGTGTAAGTTGATTAAATGTAGATTAATTCAAGATGGACTAGGGATATTGATATTTAGGTTGCTTAAGATATGATTTTATCCTATAGTTTGTATTTCATCCTATGTAGGTTACCCATTTATAAAAAGTGTACAAATACTTATACACGTAGTGTTTAGTTGTACATATATCTCATAGAGGTTTTGTAAGAGATTCCATATTCATTAGGGATGTAATATCCCACTTTCATTTCTCACATTAAAAATCTCAATAAAGGGATAATTGTGACTTCCTAAATTGTAGGATAGTTAGTTACGATATAAATTCCTATTTAAAGGCATCATTTGTTAATATAAATTAGTTGGACCATTGCACATTATCTTCATATTCAAGCTTGTATTTTATTCTAACAATGATTATTTATCACATGTCTCGTATACCCTTGACTATTGTGTAGATTATTCCTAAGAGAATTGATCACTCAATCAAACTTTTCAACCTCATAATCAAGAGGGTCCAAACAAGGAATTAGTAGGTCCTATGAAGGGGCTTGTATATATTTAAGTATATAAAATATGGACTCAAGCCTAAGAGAAGGTTTATAATGGTGAAAACAATTGATATAAAGTTTATATAGACTTTGTGTTGAAAAATATTAGTAACCCTTGTACTCATATCCAAAAATAAATGTTACTAGATTAGGTACACCTTTGAAAATTATTGAAACATGACTTGAATATACCTTATTGACCAAAAAATCAACCAAATTTTTTTTTGATGTATAATTCCTAGATGGAGATTGAAAAATTCATAGTGGAAAATTTGATAGAGATATTGGCACTGATGGGAATTTGAATAGAGATAGATATAACACCAAATGTTAGTGACAACCCATTGAATAAATCCAAAAAGGATACTTAGTAAATATATAGAGTGCCAAATGAGGAAGGTGAATATGAAATGGATGGAGTGCCAAAGTGAAAGTGTTAATTAGTATAGAGATCAAGAAGAGGTAGGTGATTAAAGGAGTATGAACCACTTGAAATTTTCATGGAATAGGTGTTTCAATGTAAGAATCCACCCGTTGCCTTTTTTTTACTTATTCTAAGTTTACATAAGAGTACATTCATCTCATTAGTGACAACAACACTGTAAATATTGAGAAAATGTTGTTGGTTTAGATAGAGTTAGCGTATAGGTTGGGTAGATGATGTTTATATGTATATTAGGCATATGCATGCATGGGAAAACTCTATCATTATATAGTTGTATAAAAAAAATTATGAAAAGCACACTAAGTGGGGTTCTGAGCTAACCAAAATACATTAACTATATGAACAAGTCATACAATATAAATTTGACCTAAATACAACAATATAGTAGTAGCAACATCTATAAAATGAGCAAAATAGAGATTAGGATGTTTGAAACTTATTTAGGAGAGTGTCTATATATACTTAAATTTTTACTTACCTATGCAATGACAATAGTTGAAACTGAGTGAAAACATGTTCAAAAGCAATCTTAGAGTAAACCCAAAAGCATTTGTGCCAATAAGAGAAGTGTATAAAAATAACCAAAATTAAACTACCCGATTTTGGTCATGCAAAAAAAATAAGCTTATCTAAATAGGGATCTATTTTTTTATATAACTTGTATCCCTTATTAAACACTAAATTATGAATACAAAAGTTAACATCTTGATGTAGTATTAATTAATGATTTCAAGCCACATTTTCATCATATTTATTAATGTATTTTGCTTTGTTTATTGCATCAAAAATCATGGTTTTCACTATATGTAAACATTGTCAGAATTAAGGTATATTTGGTTCATTTGTATTCTTAACATTCAAGCTTCTCTTGATGGCATATAATTTTCATAACACATGTTAAACTTAATTCAAATAGATAGATTATGTAATCCTTAGTGAAATTTCATAAATATTTTTATTGAATAAACCCTTAATCCAACATTACATATACTTAAGACAATTAATATCTTATTTTAAGCATTTAAATTAACATAAAATTCCAATAATAAGAGATTCAACTCTTTTATTTCTCCTTAATTAACTTTTCAATTTAAAATCTCACCATTCTCATTTACAAATGAGTGAAGGCATTTGATACATATCCAAATTATTTTTTCTATATAATAAAAAATCATCTTATGTTTGTATACAAAACATCTTCCATTCCACTTAGATCGACCTCGTGTTTACCAACATAAATGACTCTTTATTTTATCTTAGTTCATTTTAATTAGATTGTAAGCTACTTGATTAAGTTCATAAAATTCCATTCATTATAAGAGAAATCTATTTAATATAAATAAATTAATTGTGTATATCAAACTAAAGTCTATTTAATTTTAATTTATTCCATTAAATAATAGATTTAAATTATCATTTAATCAAATGATGACTATTACATAATCAATAATATTCTAAGGTAAATCTCTAGATCTTTACCTAGAAAATTATGCTTACTAGCATTTGTTTAAATAATATAAGTATGTAAATGAATTTAGATTTTATTATAAATAAAATATATATCTTCATATAAAATATTATCTCTTTTCCATTGTAAAAATAAATATATCATATTTTATTTTCATTATAAATCATAATTAAACTATGCATTTAGTTACAATATGTTCCTAAAATCTAAGTCAAATTGTTTTAGAAAAGCTTGCTACCATTTCATAGATCAAACCTAAAAGATAAGTTCAATTGATTACAATAAACCTAAGTATTTATTTCTCATAAATAAATAATTTCTTCTTCAATAAATATAATTCTAATGAAACTAATTTACAAATTGATATCAAACCACTAAGTCAAATAGAATTATAAACAATAAATGGCTCTGCCTTCTCCTACCTATTCCCAAAATTTTAGGTGAATGACTCGACCCCGTAGGACCCTCTCCTACTAGTAGTTGCAATGGGTCATCTACCACCAATTATTCCTGCCTCTTCCATGGTGGGAGGGTCAAGCCAACATCCTAAAAATGGTGCCATTTCAGCTCACTCAGGCCCCAATGATACACAACCTATTGCATTGGTAATACTAGGTGACACTAGCCTCAAGCCTCCATTCAAGCCTATGTAGTCATCTTCAACCCCTAATTGCCAACAGTATGGATTTGCTCCTCCCATTGGAAAAAAAGACGTCGATAACTTCAACAAATTCAAACCCTAGCAGCCGAGCCCAACCCAGCTGGGATGTCATGGCAATGCAGGTAGAGGTTAGATTGGAATGCAAGCCCACCTCTTTCATTGATACGGTCTTTCACTCGACTTCCAAGTCAGACCTTGAACCTCTCACCCCTACTTTTTTTCCCTTGTAGTAACTTTTGGCAAAGAAAAAACCAAGAATTTTCTCAAATCAAAGGAATATTTCTCTACCAGTTGTTTAATCTACAAATTTGTGGATTACTAGCCAAAGCTCCAGGATCTTAACAAGTGGATCTCATAGCAATGGAAACCCCTTCGCTCAGGTAAACTCAATATTTACCCTTGTGCTAAAGGCTTCTTTATTATTATTTTTCATAATATCAAGGATAAGGAAGAGATTTAGTTTCAACCCTGGAGGTTTAATCACCACCCCTTGCTAGTGAATTGGTCTCCCACTTTTAATCCCCTTAATGAACCCATGCATATTAAACCCATCTGGCTTCGTCTACCCAATCTTCCATTTCATTTTTGGACAAAATCTAGCCTAAGGGCTATTGGTAGACCTCTGGGTAAGTTTTTGCGTATGCATCAAGATACCAACTAGTTCACTCTCACTACTTTTGCTAAGATTTTAGTGAACATTGATACTTCCAAGAATATTCCAAAAAAAATCACCCTAAAGGTTGGAGATGGCACCTGGTCTCAAGCTATTAACTATGAAGGCTTACCATTTTGTTGTCGAAGCTATTTTGACACTAGACACTTGACCAAAATTGCAACCTCCTCAAGAAAAAGAAAGACTTTTCCTGGAGGAAAGATTTCGTCCCCAAAAACCTCATGGTGTTGGCCACAAACGAAGAGTGGACCACTGCCAGCGAGGATTCTGCCTCTTCTTCTAAAGCCCCTGCTTCAAATAAGAATCCTAAAGGCTCATTACACTTTGAATATGAATTTTTGGTTGATCTTATCTCTCCAAGGAAGGTTGTGCCAATCCCAGCTTCCTCCTTGAAGGAGATCTCATAATTGGACTCACCTAGGGTAGATACTATTCTAGGGATAACAACGAAAGACAAATCCTAGCCCTATGCCCTAGCTGCAGATGTCTCTTTAGGCATTTAGTCTGAAAACAAGGAAGGATGGTCAATGGTTCAAAAGAAGAAAAAAGGAAGAAAAACAAAGGTCCATCCTTCCTGTATGTCTCTCCATTTAGGGGGACCCCGTGACAATGTTTTGAATATCAGTGAAAAAGGGGTCAGGTCCTCTAGATAAGTTTGGTGAAAACTTTGTGGAAGTTTCCTGGTAAGTGTGTGTTTCACTTTTTTTTTTGTGGAAGTTCCTGTTGTGTGTGGATCTTGCTGCCCGTTTCGCTATCATTGGGAGAGGCATCCCATTAGAGCTTTAATGATTGATTTTTAGTTCCCTCCACTATATAACGCTACAGGACCTTTCAAAACTTATTTTTTAACCAATCTAATAAAAAAATAGAATTATAAACCAATGTAATTTTCCCTTTAAAACATAAGTTATTAAATCAATTCAATAAGGTAATTCAATTGTCAAGTTTTATACAAGGGCTAATTTTTAAGCAACATGTATAAGTTCTTGGAATCATCATAAAATCAATGAATCCATTAATAAAAGTTTGAATCTAATTAAGTGTAAATTAATAGAAGATAACAATACCTATAAGTTAATATAAATTCCCATTTCCTACAATTAATGTTTTTCCACAAAACAATAATAAGTCATGATGATGAACGACCATACAACATGTAATCAAATAAGAACAAGTCAAAACTAAAATTCATCATGACATGTTATGTAGTCATAACTCTATGAGTACTACACCTAAACTCAAGTGAACCACACTCGTTGATTTTCACCTTTATGTGCACTCATTACGAAGTTGCCTACGTACCCATTAATGTGAAATCAGAGTCGAATGTACTTATACTAAGAGTAAAATTTTGCATTCAATTTCACTATAGACATAATTCAATGATATATAATAATTATCAACTTGATCTCAAAAATTAGAGCCTATGAATCATAAGATCGATTACATGTACTAGGTCTTCTACTATGCCCTAAATATACCATCAATTTCTAACAAGTATACATGGACACTCGTACATGTGCAAATTCCTAGCATATCATCTTTAAACTTTAACCATATAATTATTATGTAGAGAGGGGACAAGTACCTCTCTTCCTTCCTAAAAATATGAAATCTTCAATAATAATAACCTTATTAAATATAAGACAATAACAATCAATTAACATTCACATAATTTATAAAAACATCTATATAAAATTAAGAGAGGAAAATTAAATTTCCTTAAATTGAATTCATAATATTAAATAATTATGATTAATTGTACCAAAACATTAACCTAAAACATAATTAATATTAATTAAAATATATATATCTAATATTTAAAACTGAATAAATAATTTAAACTTAAATATGCAACCTAAACCATAATTATCATTAATAAAATAATGCCTCTATTTAGAGCCAATAAATAGTTTAAAATCGTGTAGAACCTTAAGCAATTTCTATGAGCATTCCAAAAGAAGCTTTAATTCCACATGAATTTTAGTAGTGGAGTGTAAGCATCATGAAATTGTGGATAAATTAGTTTTATTTCATTATTTCATTTTGGATAAATTGGTTTGGTTGGAACTTCATATTCAATCATATTTATCCATAAAGTTATTTTTCTATTGTTAACTTTATGAGCTAAATTTTTGTGTAGGGAACTATAATTTTTGCTTCGGTTCTAGCAATATTGAGCTTACAAATATTATTAAGATCTTTTAGGGAGCTTTTAACAAAGGTAATACTTTCACCTTGTAGGGCTACACAATATTTAAATGCATATAAATTTTTGTGTAGGGAACTATAATTTTTGCTTCGGTTCTGGCAACATTGAGCTTACAACTATTATTAAGATTTTTTAGGGAGCTTTTAACAAAGGTAATACCTTCACCTTGTAGGGCTGCACAATATTTAAATGCATATAAAATATTTAGATGTTTCTTATTTGTATAACATTTATTGTACTTCTTTATTATGTTATTATAATAATGTTTGTTGTTTATATTATAAAAATTAGAAATAATAAAAATATATATAATTAAATCTTATTTATTATGTTAAATAAAAGTTTATTACAAATTAATAATGTAAAATTAATATAATATTAAGAATGTGTCATTGAATATGATGTAAAAAATTTATTTTCTGAATTTAAACTTAAAAACATGATGTTAGATTTATCAGTGACCTCACATTAAAAAATTGAATATGATCTGTAATAAATTTTGGGATTGTTTTTGATGTCCCTAATAAATGTTGGGATCATTTTGGACATTTTTGGTGGGCGACTTTGATTGAAATTTGATTTGATGATTATGTTTTATTATTTATGTTCTTTTACGATTTGATTATTATATTTTATTCTTTATGTTCTTTCACCTTTTCACATTTATTTTGTGCATTATAATCAACGATATTTTTAAATAGATAAGAATTTTTGAAAGGAATATATTAAAATTAATGACTAATGTGAATTAAGTAGTTGTCTAATTTTTAAACCTCATAATGATAATAAAAATACCTATAATGTAAATATTATAAAATAGAAATATAACTCACATTTATTTACAATAATTACTTACATAAAAACGTGCTTGATAAATATTAGATAAATCAAATAAAAAACCTTATTTACTATTAAAAAAAATATATAAATTTAAATTAATACCTTATTAACATGCTCAATGAAAAAATCTAACCTTAAAAAAATCACTAAAAAACAATACATCTAAAATACTCCTAACAAAAATTAAAATAATTAAAATATTTATAATAAAAATATCAATAAAATTAAAAAATTAAAATGTAAAAAGCTATCGAAATTATTAACAAATATAATAAACAACATTAAATAAATATTTAAAAATTATATTTAAATGTTTAAACTTAATAAATAATTAACATACATAAAATATATATTAGACACTCAAACAATATTTGTCATTTTAACCGATCAACATAAAATTTCTCAATTAAAAAAATGTCATCTCAATCTCAATCGATGTGAGCAACACCAATGGAGTTCAATTTTATATTCAATCATATGGTATTTATCTTATTCATTAAATAAACTTTTTGCATAATTTTACTCTTTATTAATAAGATTTGATATGGCCATAAGATATTTCCCTGACATGAAAGGAAACTTACCTTTATTTTAAGGTCTACTATGTAGGTTTGTAAAAGAGTATGTATTATATTTTGATATGAAGATATTTTTAATTATGTTTTGAATATGATATATATCAATATCAATATATTTTTTTATATATTATCATAATAAATATTTTAGTAATAGTAGTTTTATTTTTTATTATTTTATATTTAAAATAAATTTGGGTATTTTTTTAATAGTGGTTTATTATATTAATATTTTTTTGCATATTTTTCAGAACATTTTATAATTTTTTTTTAATAATGTTGTTTGATATTTCTTTTAATAAATTGATTTTATAATAATTTTAATGTTTTCAGTCTATATCATTAATAAGATTTATTTTTTGGGAATAACTGTGTGAAAATCTTTACACAATTATTCCCAAAAAACAAATCTTATCAATTAATTTTATATTTAATTTAAAATAGTTTTTAATATTATAATAAATTTTTCATACATTATTAAGTAATTTTGATATGCTATTTTTAGGAAAACTTGGATTGTTCATATGATTATTGTTAATAGTTCATTGTGTTTGATTGATTATACCCGTAGAATAGTCATAATATGAGAATTCTTACCAGTGTGGGACTGATCTTGTAACAGAGCCTCTAGAGTTAACTGATTTGGTTTCCTATTCTAATGTTAATCTATCTAAATTATATACATGAAAGAAAATCTTGTAAAGGAAAAAGGTTAGAGAGATACATAAAAATAAAAATGATGATGTACTAGAATAAGAAGTGGGTTGAATCTTTATCTTAACAATCACAGAAATATCACTATGAAAATTAAAAATTGAACACAACTCAAAGAAAATAAATATAAAGGACAATATACAACTAATTTATATGCATAAAGTAGCACAAACAAAACAAGGGTCAAAGAAAAATAATAAATACAATAACCTTCATCAACTAAATAAAATATGCATATATACATTCTGTTTTATTTAAGAAGGCCTAGAGTAATCTTACATAGAAAATAACAGAAGCTACTTACTACACATACCAAGGATTTGGATTAAAGTCTAGAGAATCCACCATGTTCAAATGATCTCTTCACAATTTATAAGGAAGAATTTAAGAGAGGTATTAAACACTCTATACTTATGAGTACAACAGTAGAGTAAAATCCTTGCATGCATGTATCCTTTTTTAGTCATTAAATTATCTCTAAATAGCTCGGCTTAATATCTTTCAAACTATGACTCTTCGTACTAGTCCTTTATGCTAGTTTGGTATGGTCCCATTAAATCATCTTGCATACTCAATTGGTTTACTTATAATAGCCCATGACATATTTATGAAATTTACTCTTATGTCTCAATTTTCCTTGCTTTCTAAAAAGGGTAACTCAATGGTCCTTTATCCTTTGCCTAAACACTAGCAGGTCTTCCAGAGATAACTTCGCCAGTAAACACTATGATCCGATTTGGTGAAGATTTCAAGATTCTACTAGAAGGGTCTAGCTCTAAGCAACTTTATAAATTTATATCAAATAAAATAATACTTTTGCTAATTTAAATCAACTTGAGTTTGAAATATATATTTAAGATCTTTTCCATTGACTTACGTTCTGAAAAAAATTACAAAATATAACAAGAGATATAATTTTTACTATCACTCTTTGTATTTCTTTTGTTTTTTCTTTATGCTTGATTGGATGGTTGATATTAGTGGTATAGGATTAATATAATGGCTTGAGTCCTTTGAGAATTTTAGAATCATCCTTTCTATTCAATACAACGCACATCATCAATTATTGCTTGATTGGATCATTGGAGGGTCTTTTCAAAATGTTCTTATAATACAATTTTTGGATAATTATCTAAGGTTTGAGTCTCTTTAATAAATTATAAATCGAACAATTAGAGATTACATAGCTCAATAATATGAGGGGTTTTTAATCTATGACATCATCAACATCATTTATTTCAATTCATGTTATTGGATAAATGAAAATCCAACTACATGAAATCAATATTGTTTTTTTAAAATATAAGCTCGAGAAAATATATGTAAGATATAAAATTCAATTATTTGAATCAATTAAAAAAAAATTGAATACATGTTTAACTTATTTCTAATAATAAATAGCATGAATATATTCAAACAAAATATCATTTAAACTCAAGACTGTAAAATTTTATTTATCTACTTTAGAGACCCATTATTTCTTGAAAAGCTTATAACCTTTCAGAGAGTTTATCTATTTGCCAAGAGAGTTTGAAAACCTATCTTACTAAGAGTAGAATTCATTCAAAAATTTGACAGCTCTTAGGAAAATATTTTGTTTTAAGCTTCAAAATAGTCTTAATTTGTAAATATTTAAGGAATGTGCTAGCTTTGATAAACTTAAATATTTGTCACATGGGGTGATAGAATCAAGGTCTAATTTATCAAAAGGAAGAAGCAATTAATCACCTTCAAGAAGTGTAAACTCTTTTTAGAAAATAGACTACATTATTTTTGTGGGACCCAATTCTCTATCTAAGCAATAATCTTATTTTCTTCTACAAACACACACTTTTATAATCTATGTCTTCGAGAGCATGCTCTTATTCGTCATTAAAATCGGCCCATTATTCTTAATGTCATTTTGAAAGTGATAATGATCATTCCTGGATAATAAATGAGAAGGATAATGAGAAGTTTAATCATTTAATTTTCATTCTTCTTTATAGACTCAACCTCTACCTAAAAGGCATCTCATTTTTCATAGCCACCTTTTTTAGCTGACCCAATTAAATGCCTAAATTAAGAATCCATATATTTCAACTTTCTTTATGTTCTAATGTGACTATGACTAGTGGCACACTTTTTTTGGTTCTTAAATAAACATAGAATTTGACTAGATATCCCTTATTCAAAATAGAGATTGTATGTTCCTTCCAAGTATTAGACACTTCTTTGTTATAATTGAGTATTTTATGTATATTCTTCCCCTCAGTTGTAGTTTTATAACTAATATCTCCTTGTTCTATAACATTGAAATTACAAAGAACAACTACTAATTCAAAAAAAGTAACATAATTGGGATTTGTCACATGGGGTGATAGAATCAAGGTCTAATTTATCAAAAGGAAGAAGTAATTAATCACCTTCAAGAGGTGTAAACTCTTTCTAGAAAATAGACTACATTATTTTTGTGGGACCCAATTCTCTATCTAAGCAACAATCTTATTTTTTTCTACAGACACACACTTTTATAATCTATGTCTTCGAGAGCATGCTCTTATTCATCATTAAAATCGGCCCATTCTAATATTTACACATGCCAGTCTTCATTAGTTTATTTATAGTTTTCTCTTTAATTTTTCTCATCCCCTTATTTATCTTCAACAGAGAAATAATCTTGGACAAAAGTGGAGAATAGATCTTCATGATTATAGAAAATCTATAATCATTAAGAGAAAAGAAAGAAAAATGAATTGAGGGTAAAACCTCATCAATAAATTTTATATTTATATCTTCATTTTCTTCCATCTCCTTATTGGAAAAATATGTTCCTCTACTTCCAAGGTTTTGAAATAACCTTTTGTCATGTGACCTCTTTGAGAGGGGATTATTTGAATTCTTATTCTTTAAGCATCCGATCTAAGTTCTTCAAATAGTCTTCATGGGAAACAATCTCATCATCTTGATTAGTGTTTTGAAGGAAAAAATTCATCCAATTGGTAGAAAACATGGTTACCCACCATTATTGGCTTATGCTTAACTTTGAATATTGTTGAGATTTGAAATGAGCATTCATTTTAGGTTGTTGCACTCCTCTATTATTCTTACATGAGATATTGAAGAGGCTCCAAATTATTGGGTTGTGGATCATGACCAATTTTACAATGAGGTATGGAAATACTTGGGTTAGTTAATTGATTTTGCATAATTTAAATATCAAGTTACCTTTTAAAGATTAAAAACTCATTGGAAACTTTTGCAACAAGGACTTTTATCTTAACCAACTAGTGAGAATGTATGAATTCATACCAGGGTGATTGGGATGGGCTAATGAGTTGTATTTGAGGGTATTGGGGAATTAGAGGGAGATTATAAATCAAGGGAGATAATGATATTGGAATGATTGAAAGAATTATAATAGATTTTAAGATGCTTCTTTTATCTACAATGGCGATGTCATAGGCTTGTGGAAGATTGTCTCCTCTTAGTGTTTATATATTTATATCAAGGTGTTAATCAAAAGTTGTTAGGTAATACACATGAGTAGTACCTAGTGAGGGCTTGAATTCAATAGGGATATTTTTTCAAGTTATTTTGACTCCAAGATTGAAGTCAAGAATGTGTTCCAAGGCATTTCTTTTGATTATGCCAAAATGCTCTATGAGAGAAAACACATTTACATCCTCTTTGAACTTATTATACAATCTTACTACCAATTGTCCCATGTTGAAATTGAGCGTGAATTAAACCTCTAAACTACTTTAGTTCATTTCCTTTGAAATAAGAAGTCACTAGCCTAAGGGATACATCTTGCTATGTAATATGATAGATTGTACACAAGTTTACCACATATTTAATGTGGTCAATGGGGTTGATAGAATAATCTCCATGGGATATAAGAAGTGTTATTAGAGTATATTTTTAGATATCATTCCATTGTTGGAGATGTAAAGGACTAGAAGAGTTCCAAGAGACCAAAAGAGAAGCTCTTTGGTTGGCCATGAAAATTTAATTTTATTGTAGCATTTTAAAAAAGAATTTAGGAAGAGTGAAGGTCTACAATATTTTCAAAGGAGTTATATGACCAAACGAGTTTCTAGGTGATTTGGAAATGATTTGAAATAAAACATGTAACTAATAATATCACTAAATCTTAGCTACAAATTTTTTAAATAAGAGGATTTTTATAAAATTTTAATATTAAAATCAAATTCTAATCCCTCCAAGCATGACAAAAACCATTAATTATCCATTTTGTTTTATTGGTTGCACCCACACAATAGTCACAACATGGGAAATCTCAACAATGTGGGACTAATCTTGTAAGAGAGCATCCAAATTTATTTAGTTCTGAAGGCTCTCTTGCAAGATCAGTCTTACACTAGTACGAGTTCCCATGTTGTGACTATTGTGCTAGTGAAATCAATCACACACAATGAACCATTAACAATTATGAGGTGAATTAACTACTAGTTTAAAACCATTGGATATCATTATTTTTCTTTGTTTTGTTCATTGCTTATCACTTTTGACTGAATATAAGAATAAGATGTGGGATAAAATAGGGGTCCTAGTCCCTAAAAAATACTAAATCAACACAAATAACCACTATTAGCTATTGAAATCATGAAGTTAACTCAAACGACCACAACTAGCCTACAAGCTTTCAATAATATTCAAACATAGATGGCGCTAAGCAAAACTAATCCATCTACATATCTTCAAATTTTGGATATCATTGTTACATATTATATTTGATGCACATTTAGGATAATTTTATTACTATACTAACTCTTTTTTATTTCATAAAATTTTGAAGTCATTAATATAACAACTTTAAGTAAATTATTATGTTTTCATGTAATTAATTTTATTTAATATATAAAATTTTCAAGTAATATAGATTGATTTGGATATGCTTGTCAAATGGCTAATTTAAAATTATAGATTAAATCATACTATCTTTCCATTTAATAATAAAACTTTGGTTGAAGTTTGGCTTCATCTCTTACTCTCCACAATCTTCAACAATATTAAAAACTTATCCTAAGTTTTAATAAATATAAAAATATCCCATAGACCCACAACCTATCTGTAAGGATCCATGAAATTCATCAAAAAATCTATAAAAATCCAAGGACAAGTCAGTATCAATGAAACAAAGCAAACTTGATGAGTGGAAATGTTTTGCATTTTCAGTCATGCCAAAAACACTATATACTTCAAAAATGTGAACCACATGGTCACTCTATGGGTTGACCATAAGTATATAATTTCCAACATAGTCACTTTCTAAAGTGACCATAAGCAAATGATTTCCGACATAGTTACTCCCTAAGGTGACCATAAGCAGATGAGTGTCAACATGATCACTCCCCAGGGTGACCATAATAAAATGTTTGATGACATAGTCTCCACCATGGTGACCATACGAAACCTATTTTCATCATGATAACTCTCCAAGATAAACAAAAGACATGATCACTCCCCAAGGTGACCACATGTCAATAAGTTAGGCATAGTAACGATAGGAATAAATTGATATTCTCATTTTTGGTGTTTTAATAACCATTTTTATCTAAAGATACATCTCTAAAAAATGCATAATAAGGGTCACGAGCTAAGGAATTGAAATTCATGATCATGGATCAATGATCAATAATGTTGGATTTAATTGCTTAATGGATGAGTCGGTAATGATGAGTGACTAATTGTTCATAGATGACACTACTCTATGTTTCCTGTATTCTTTTCATTGCACCATTAGGAAGATCGAAGACACAAAAACATGTCAGTTTCATACTCCTTATAAATATTTTTATTAAACTCGTTACTTGAGGGAAAGAAGAGGAAGACGTGGAGTTTCCATTTCTAGTTGATTTTTCCCACATTAGAGTTTCTAAGTTAAAATAATTTGTGTCATTTGGATTATTTTATTTATTTATTAGTTTTTATATTTATACAAGTAATTTACTTATTATAGTGAATGCTATACCACTCTGACACACTCTAAAACCATTATTTTTTTATATAAATTTAAGTACTTGTAGCAAGTGTAGGATAAATTTATATTTAATTTCTATCAAATAAATTTTTTTTAGAATATTTTAGATAAATTCAAATCAAAGCAACAAGTTCCTTGTGTCTTGTAGATATTTATTTTACATAATATTTTTTGTGTATATAAATATTATATAAAAAATCTTTGAAAAGCATTTTAGGAATTTGAGTTCACATAAAACAATTACGATAAAATATTTGAGGATAAGACTCGAGGAGATCCAATATTTCCATAAATAAGTACAAAAGGAGAATACATAGTTGAGGATGCTCGATCTATACTATGAGGCCCAAGATATCAGTGTGGCGGATCATGTTGCACTTAGAGACAAGTTGTGGATTATAGAATGTATAGATAGTAATCTAAACAACATATCACTAAAAACACATACAAATGTGTACGTTTAATATGTAGAATATGAAACTTAAATTGAATTTATATAATAGGGAAAATTACATACATGTATGAGATCCAATGCGATTAAGAACATTAATTAATGTGATTAAAAGGTGAATGCTTCCTTATTAATTTTTCCATACTAAATGAAAGAATGCCAAGTTACAGTTGTGTTTGAAAGCTATATACACAAAATGTGTAATAAGCTTCCACCTAGTTTGTGTGTGATATTTCTCATATTTATATTATTATGGGTTGAATAGTTAAAATATAAAAAAATATTTATAATAAGTGGTTACAATTAACAATAGTTAAAAAATGTGAGAAGTTTATCTTCTGGTCGAGTGACAATTGAGAAATACTTAGGTGCATAAATAGACTTCAAACTGTGCATTTCCACTAATAAATTCCATAAAGTGTTGTAAATCTAGACAAGGATAGTTGGTATGTTACATGGGAAGAAGAACATGACACATGGATATTAATTTTATGCATGTTTGCATGATGACACAAAGACCTGCATGACATTTGACTTGGTGTTTTAAAATACTTAGAAAAAGAATCATCGAAAAAAGTAGTGATGTGCACATGTCAAAGGTTGATATGTTTTGTGTAGAGATTATGAGGTTATGCATGGAAGTAGACTTATATGTGGAAATGGATAAGACATCAATAATCTCACAGAGGTACAATACTCTCGATCTCGAGCCATGATATGTCATTCTCACAAAGGATACAAACTATAATTGAGGAGGACGATGGCGTGCACAGAATCTACAGGTGGATATTTTTACCTTTCATGAGGAATAATGGTCCCCATTATATCTTGAGTTAGCTGAGTAAAAATGTGAAATTTTTAACACATATCTTGGTCAACATATTTCCTTGCCTTTATCACTTTGAATAATTGATATGTGTCTCAGTGGGTGTGTGTGATTTTCATTTTAAGAATCTAATCCTTCTCTACTAGGTGAAAATTAATAGGATCAAAATCTAAAGGATGTTTTTCTACTTATGGCTCAATAAAATGGTGGGAATTAAGGTTTGAGGAGTTCCACATTGCATCAGATGCAAATTCAAGTACTGTGAGAGGTTAAGAAAAAAATCATTCTCCCCAACTAAACATAGAAAAGTGTGTGGATTATGGGATAGACACTTGATTTTGCATTGTGGACATTTTAATTACTTTTTTTAAAGATGCAAATGTACCTTATCACCCACATTGACCTCATGATGTGTATGGTGTGTGTCATGGAACTCTTTATATTTTAGATATTCGTGCGATAAAATATTTTTGAACCTATTTATAATTTTTTTGGAAGTGATAAAAAAACTCATGCACCTTGTCCACTTTTTATTCCATTGCACATGAATCTATGTAAGATGTTGAGTGGTAGGATATTTATAGAGATTCCACTATTTGGAACTAAATACATATTTGGAATGGGCTATGCCCCATACAAATGTGCAAATATTTCTTATATGCATATTGAATTTTTTTTTTCAATCCAAGTGTGTGAAAGTGAATTATTATACATACACAAAAGATGAACATTTTTTTGGTTGAAAAAATCCATTTTTTCATCTATTTGGAGATGAACTGTTGTATAATGGTACAATTGTGTATCAATCATGTCTTATAAATCTTTACAAAATTGACTAAAAAATCAAGGCTTGCAGGAAAAAAAGATGTTGGTAATCTAAAATGAAGCCAAACATGGATAAATACAGAGTGCACATTTACTACACATCGATACCCTTCTTATAGGAAACTATGATGGAAATATTAGAGAACCTATCCAATACAACAAAGACAAAGTCATTGTAGGTTTTTTCATAGGCATTCTAGTCATGAAATACATGATGTTTTACAATGGCCTAGATGGAACCAATAGAGGTGTATAAAGTCCCATCTCCATGTTTTTGGGATTGAAAATGTAACAAGGAATGCAATAATTGATGTGGTGCTCAAAATTTGTGCACATAAAAACTGTTATAAGTGTTGTTGTAAAGGATTTAGTGTTTTGATAGCACCAAAGCTCCCTAGTATCTTGGCATAGTGTACATCCCAAATGAATCTTTGGTAAGGTGTGCCATTAGGAACACAAAGATGTCTAAGAAATTTCATGTTCTTGTTAGACATTCATAAATCTCAAACCTAATCATCCTACATAAGGGTGGTATAGGATTCTAGGAATTCCTTGTATGTTGAGTACAAAATTACCCATTCAACAAAGTTAGGACTACGTGTGTCCAACACTAAGATGAGAACATGAACTAGCAGTTGACTACATGAATATGTTACTAATTGTACTTACCCTTCTCATGATTTATCAGCACATGAAAATATTTTAGGTAATATATCCACTTCATGTGGAGTGCATTCTCTATCTTTCCTCTACATATATAGGAACCAAGTGGATTATGACCAAAATGAATATATATCTCCTTACCCAATAGATAGTGTCATCATTATTTTACTACTTGCACTATAACCTACAAGTTTTTATGTTAAGTGGAGTACCACTAAACCATGTCACTTAATGTCTCTGAGTGATAAGAGATTAGATGTCCATGTTATGTGAGTATTATTCTAAGTGTATAGTTAGATGAATTGGTGTGAATTTTTAAGGAGTGGACAATGTCAAGTATTACCAAAACAAGTGTTTTACAGAGCCACTAGTTTAGATCCTCAAAACTACATTGCTATGCATATTTTCCATTAGAATACTAGCTTGGTGTGCATTATATAACTCAAATTAGATGACTTGTCTAAGAAACCAAGAACAAACCTATAGTCTAAGTTAACAAGTCCAGTGAAATATCCTTAATTCAGCTTTTATGGATCAACATGGATGCTTTGGTAGTCAATGATGTAACCTAGGTATTAAATGTACCTAACACCAAATGTACATTATACTAAATTGGATTGATACTTGTGTTTTTGCAAGGTATCTAATATGCATGAAATGTGTTCTACATGCTCCTCAAAATTATTTTTGAAGATGAGGATGTCAACCAACTAGACAATGATGAAGAAGGGAAATCCCTAAGTAGATTTTACATTAAGTACATGAATTTTTATGGCATATATGTCAAGCTAAAAGGCATAACCAACCACTCATAAATGAATGTTATTTTCTAAACATCCTCCAAATGGATTGGTACTTGATGAAAATTTGAATTCAAATCAATTTTAATGAAGTATTTTGATTCTCATAGCTATTCCAAGAGGTCATCAATACTTAGAATTGGGTACTATTTCTTCACCATTATCTTTTTCATGCATTATATTCAATGCATATTCATTAGTACCATATTTTTCGGTGTGAAGAATATCAAAATTCCACAAGGTGTAGAGCTAGGCCTGATATTTCCTTGATTAGGAAGCTCTTAGATTTGGTTTTGGACTTCATCATTATCCTAAATGGACTTGTGGTACAAAGCATAGTTTATAAGAGGGGATCTAGGGACCAAATTGATGTGATGATTTACCTTGAATTGTGTTGGAAGACCCTTTGGACCTTAAAGATATCTCCATATTATTTCAAAAAATTACCAATATATTATTTCCACAATAGTGTTTGTGTGGTTTGGTGAATCACCAATGCTCACTTACTCTCTTGATCACAAGGTGGATACTTCCTTATTGATTTTAATAGACCAAATTTAATAATGTAACATTACAAATGTGTTTGAGTACTAGATACACAAAAGTTGCCTAAAATTCCTATCTAGTTTATGGGTGTTATCTCTCTTGCTTATGTTCCCTTTTGTGACATAAAACTACTATATATAATTATTATATTAAATAGTTAAAACTAACAATGATTATCGAAGGGTGGTGATTCATCTTCTAGTCAAGTGACGGTTTTGATTCTTACAAGTGTGAGTTTGGGACTTCATAATAGCTTATAATAGTTTTTCAATTGTAACAAAAATGTGTTGAGAGGTCTTTAGAGATACCAACTTAGGTAAGGGTTGTTGACCATCTTGGATCAACTCTGCACATGGAGAGGTGGAAGCATAGAACAAGAATATTTTAGGTGCATAGGATGCATCTTCCTCATCCACTAGCTCCAACTCCTCTAATTGTTCTTCTGGATGATTGTAAGAGATGTCATTTTGTTCATTTTGGATGAATATATTCTTATCAATTTGATTTTTATCCACTAGGATAATTTTTCTAATTTATGCTTCCTCATCCTTAGATTCATCATCATTACTATGGTAGCCTTTAAGGAATGGATCACCCTTGTAAGATGGGATGTTTTTAGTATGTATGATCAACTCCACATTGGTAGTGCAACTGGAATCATAGCCTCCATATGATGAAAAAGGTTATGCATATTTGCAACTCAAATTATGCATTGCCACCTGATTGTTTCCTACAATAAATGGTATCTGATTAGTGAAAACATCAAAAGATGTACATAATCACTAAAATTATAAGAATAAGACTATTGATTATATATATAATTAACTAAATTATATGCATTAAATAAATAATAAGGACTCTCATTTATCATGGGAGGTTTGGATGGATAAAGGTTTTGGGCAACACTTTATTGTAAGGCACATATCAATCCATGGATTGACTAGTAGGCATGTGAACCGAAGGATTTTAGACATAAATACCCTGAGTAATTATTTGTTATTTCACATTGATAGCCTCTTCGTAGACTAATGTTAATGAGGTGAAACAATCAGGATTCGTCTTAATAAATAGGGTAGTTACAGGATCCAAGGTTTGAAGATATAAATATATTGCATCCTCTACTTTCAAGAAAGGGTCCCTCTACCTAGTGTATAGTTGATGAAATCTATCATTAAATACACTAGTTGGATTATTAATATCCTTATGGGCTATGGAAAATTAATAAAACAAGACATAAGGGTCGATGGACATATTGAAATGGTTAAGGAATAGGATTTCAAAGATGGCCCATGTTGTGATGCACCCTTTTGGTAGACCAAGGTACCAAGAATACGTAATTTGATCGAATGACAAGGGGAATAGGAAAAAAGCCACATATTTATGTTGAATCTACTTTATGATAATGGTTTATTTAAAATCCTGGATGTGTTCCTCAGTATTTGAACTCCCACCATGGATGTGTTCCTCAGTGGTTATTGGGCAGGTCATGGGAAGGTCCTAGAACATTTATAGGATAGTTGTGTCCTCTTAGCCAAGCTAACGACATTAGGAGACTTAGATAATCAATTTTCCATTCTAATAACCTGGAAAACAACTAGGCAAAATCTCTTAAAATAAAATATAACTTTTAAATATGCAATTTTAGGCCCTCCTTCTAGTGCCATAATGTTGAGAGGTCTTTCGACATGCCAACTTAGGTAGGACTTATTAGTCCCTTCTTATTCTAAAAGGATACTTTTGTGAGCCTTGGGGTAACTTTGAATTTGGGGAGATTTACTCACACAAGCTCCTTTTAGGAGAGGAAGGGACTAATAATCCCTATCTAAGTTGGCATGTCAAAATACCTCTCAACAAAATGTAACACTCTACCTTAAAATGTTAAAAAAGATGAATTTCAATGTCAAATAGATGAACTACAATGCCAATTTTATAACTACAATTAGTAAATACCCTCGATTAGTTTTACACTTAATATAAAGGCATGAGATCAACATATAGTAAAGTTACTAAATAATGATAATATTATTTCCTCCAAAAAGACAAAATTAAGTGTATACAGTCCTTAATTCGATTCCTTGTGTCCATATTTCATTTAGATATTTTACAATAGAAACATATGACCAATATTCACTTTTATTATGTTTTGATGGATGTGCATAAATTTTTTTGGAACCATTGATATAAGTAACATGCAAAACCTCTAATACAATCTCAATTGAAAATTACAAAAAAAAAAGGCATGTGAATAGTTTGACAAACTACAACATTCATATTTAGTTGCATTTATAACATCATGGTAAAATACATCTTCTCATTATAAATTTATGTAAGTTATTTTCCATTGAATTCATTAGTTTTAATAATTTATTATTATCCTTTTAAAATACATTTTTTACACATTTTGTAAATAATACATTCCATGTGACAAAATTTTGTTGAGGCATTTTTTCATACAATTCATGTGTTTTGTGTAAGCTCCCACATTTTGGATCCTAAAATAATGTCATTCCATGTGATCACAACTCGTTAAGACATTTTTTACGATTTTTTTTTGTGATTTGTGTGTGCTCCCACATTTTACATTGTGCAATCATTGTAGTCTATGTGACCACATTTCATTGAAGCAATTTGTCATATTTTTCATGTGATTTGTGTGTGCTCCTACATTTCAGATCAAGTAATCATTACATTCCATGTGACCATAATTCATTGATACATGTATTTTCAAATGGTACAAGTACCCTTCAGTAGCAAAAATTGAACATTTTGACAAATTAATTCAAATATTACTGGATATTATAATGAAATGAGTGAGTTCAACCTAATATAATAGGTGAGTTTAACCTAATTAAATGAGTGAATTTACCCTAATTCAATGATTGATTTGACCCTAATGCTATCTCGCTTGAAAATTGTGGCAACATAGAAAAGGCATGTGAATTATTTTCTAAATTAATGCAATGATTACAAAATGAATATACTAATGTAATGAATGAGTTGACCCTGATAAAATAAGTGAGAAAATAACCCTAATGAAATAAGTGAGTAATTGGTGGTAATGCAATGAGTGATTTGATCCTAATTAAATAAGTGATAAATTGACAGTAATGTAATGAATTAATTGACCCTAATTCCATGTCAATAGTAAAATTTGGTAGCAGATACAAGGCACATGATTTTTTTGATAAACTAATGAAATGATTTCATGGTATCTTAATGCAATGATTTATTTGACCCTAATGCAATGAGTGATTTTACCCTAATACAATATTAATGTAAGTTAAAAAAAACTTATGCTGAAAAATGATCCCTTAGAAGTCTTTGATAAACTAATGCAATGATACATGATATGTAAAATTTACCCTAAAATTTTGTTCCCTAACAAAGGTTTTAAAATATAATGTAATGATCATAGAATATGTAAAACATATCCTATCAAATATTTAACATCTAGTGAAATAATTACATGATATGAAAAATGTGTTGTGACAAAGTTTTGGCAAAGTAATACAATGATTAAAATATATCATAGTGAAATTTTAGCATATCCTAGTTCTCAATTATAAAATGTGATAGTTGTAGACACCTAAATTTGGTATTAGACACTTGAAAACATTAAATTTTGACATATATTTGATATATATGACTTGAGCACACAAATTTGACTCTTTTACACATTTTTATCTTATCTCTTTATTTATATATTGACTTGGATAATGGAAATTGCTATCATTCATATTCAATATATCTCTAGTCTATGCATAAATACTCTATAATCAAAATTAATTGTCATCATATTCTAGATCATTGGTTTCCCCTTTCTAGACATGTCAGAAATAATCAGATAATTATGGTTATCGAAAATGACCACCTCTTCCATAAGTGTCTAAAAACCCTTATAAATTATTTTTTCAAATTCAAACATCTCTAATGGGTTGGCCTAAGAACATTTTATATGTTATTTATGAGGTAAATACCAAATATTTATATATAAATACAAATCAAGTCTAAGGCAATACTCATCTGACACTATCTAGAACTCATCTTGACAAGTCTTATTAAGCATAAGAAATCAATTGGAACTATATTGAGACACTACCACAAAAGCATATACATATAAAAATATCTCAAAGGAGTAGTGTTAGATCCAATTCTAATCATTAATGCAAGGTTAAATTTGCATGTTTTCAGGTGTCAAAATCCAAATCATCAAGTATTACACTATGGTGGAACACAATTGAGAATAAACACAATTAGGTGGGAGAAATACGTGTGGTTTGAACTCTCTTTGGAGTATTGGAACATAGGAAACAAACAAGAACTCAACAAGGAATGGTTGTAACTATCAAACCCTACTTTGTAACCCATTTTTTCAAGTCTATTTAATGTTAAGATTGAGAATAGGCTTTCAAGGAAAGGAGAGTCATAATCGTAGTCTATGCATAGGATCAAGGGAAATAAGTACATATAAATCATTTAAAAAGTCAGGAAAAAATATTTTTGGTAAAACAAATTGGTGCATTCAACTTAGTATTGAAATACTAATAAAAATACCACTTTTCACATATGTCTAAGATTTATCGGGTGCATCCATGTAGATTTTGAGATTTTGTTTCTTGATTTGAGTAGTTAAAAATTTAATATAGAGTCATCTTGAGGACCATGACATAGGTAGTGAGTAGTAATGATCAAGAAAATTGTTAAGTGCCCTCTCTCCCCTTTTTTCTTGGTCATTCTCAAAAATAGTAAGTGAAATAAATCACCCTTTAGCATTTAGATTTGTATGTTAAATGTCTTATCTTGTATAATCTAAAATTTAATAGTTTTATCTTATTTGAATCACACTAAATCTAAATATAAGTAATACATTCTAGTGAACCCAATGTAATGGAAATATCTTGTGTCTCAATTTTAAAATGTGGTAGCATAAATTATAAAGGACATGAATTATTTGAAAAACTAATGCACTGATTACATGATTTTCAAAGCAAGGATATCATAAGGATGAAAAATATAATTTCTTCAAAATCTACCCTAAAAATGTTTCTTGTCAAGTCAACAATCAATGATGGCATATCATAGGTCTCAATTGTAAAATGAGGCAACATAGATTATAAAGGATGTGATTTTTTTTGATAAATTAATGCAATGATTCATAATTTGTAAAGCATGGTTATAATAAAGAAGAAAAATACAATTCCTTTAAAACATGCTCTATGCTTAGTTTCAATTCAAAATGTGCATTAACAAAATTTATACAACATAAAACTTTAACCCAAATCAAGCCAAAAACAAAATATAAGACAGAGTTTCTCATATAAATCTAACTACCCAAAAAACAATTAAATGAAAAATGAGGTTTTGGGACATTTACTATGATGTCATGGTGATAACTATAATTTTTATCCCTCTCCCTTTATCAAATTGACTCCCTCCTTTGTCATTTTCTTCATCCAAATGTTCCTTCTTGTAAACATTGATTTTGCTTTTTTTTATGGTATAACGAACAAACTCCCTGAGATGGATTCCACATCCTCTATTAAATCTAATCCCTCCTCATCTATGTGATTCATTATTTGTTAAATACACTCCATCATTTGAAAATTTCCTCCACCAAACGTTCCTCCTTATACTAAATCCTTTAATACTCTATAATCATAAGTAGATTGTCACCATATTCTAGATCATTAGTTTCCCCATTCTAGACTTGCTAGAAACAATCATATAATTCTGGTTATTGAAAATATCCACCTCTATTGACACTATCCAAAAACTCTTAAAATATATTTTTCAAATTTAAACATGGCCAATGGGTTGGCCTAAGCACATTGTCCATGTTATTTTTGGCAGAATACCAAAGAGTCATCTATAAATACAAATCAAGTCTAAGGTGATACTCATCTAGCACTATCTAGAACTCATCTTGTTAAGTCCTAATAAGCTTAATAAATGAATTAGACATGTATTGAGACACTTCCACAAAAACATATAAATATAAAAAACATTTAAATGAGTAGTGTTATATCCAATTATAAGCACTATTGCAAGGTCAAATTTGCATGTTTTTAAGTGTCAAAATCTAAAGCATTGTATTGCATTATAGTGGACCACGATTGAGAATACATGCACTTAGGTGGGATAAATACATGTGGTTTTAACCCTCTTCAAAGCATTGGAACATAAGAAACACTCAAGAACTCAATGATGAGTGGTTGAAACTATCAAACCTTGATTTGTAACCCCTTTTTTCAAGTCTATTTAATGTTAAAAGTGAGGATAAGGTTTCAAGGCAAGGAGAGCCATAATCAGAATCTGTGCATAAGACCAAGGGAAATAAAGTACATATAAATCAGATATAGAGTATTTCCATGGTCTATTGAATAGGTAGAGATATTTTTTGGATAAAATTATGTCTTAGTTTTTTTTAATGGCACTTCAGTTCATACTCCATTAACCATCATCAGGGTGCGAAAATGAATAGATAGTTTTGTAGCTAAGACACAGTTTTATCCAAAAAATATCTCTACCTATACATATAAATCATTTAAAATGTCAAGCACAAATATTTGTGGAAGAACAAATTGTTGCATTTAACCTAGATATTACTAAAAGATAGAGAACAATACCATTTTCATAGATGTCTAAGATTCATCTAGTGCATCCATGGAGATTTTGAGAGTTTGTTTCTTGATTTGAGTAGTTAAAAAGATAATATAGAGTCATCTTGAGGACCATGACATAGGTAGTGAGTATTAAAGATCAATAAATTAGTTAATTTCCCTATCTCCCCTCTTTGCTTAATTATTCATACAAATATTAAGTGAAATCAATCACCCTTTATGGTAAATGTCTTATCTCGTATAATCTAGAAATTAATAGTTTTATCTTATTTCAATCACACTAAATGTAAATATAATTAAATCTTTCTGGTGAACTTGACGTAATGGAAATATCATAGGTCTCAATTTTAAAATGTGGTAGCATAAATTATAAAGGAGATGAATTGATTGAAAAACTAATGTAACGATTACATGATTTACAAAGCATGGATATTTTAAGGATGAAGCCTATAATTTATTCAAAATGTGCCCTATGCTTCTTGTCAAGTCAACTTTTAATTATGGCATATCCTACGTCTCCATTGTAAAATGAGGCAACATAGATTATAAAGGATATGAATTTTTTGACAAACTAATGCAATGATTACATGATTTATAAATCATGGCTATAGCAGAGAGGAAAACTACAATTCTTTCAAAACATGTCTTATGCTTCTTGTCAATTCAAAATGTGCACTAACAAAAATTTTACAACACAAAACCTTAACCCTAATCAAACCAAAAACAAAATAAAATATAAAACTTTTCTCATATATATCTAACTACCAAAAAAAATGAAAAAATAGGGTTTGAGACATTTACTATGATGTCGTCGTGATAACTATAATTTTGGTCCCTCTACCTTTATCAAATTGACTCCCTCCAGTGTCATTTTCCTCATCCATGTGTTCATTTTCATACACATTGATTTTTTTTAATGGTATGAAGGACAAACACTCTTAGATTGATTCCTCATCCTCTACTAAATCTAATCCACCCTCGTATATATGCTTCAATCTTTGTCGAATACCCTCCATCCTTTGAAAATTTCCTCGATCAAATGTTCCTCCTTATACTAAATCCTCTACTACTCTATAACCATAAGTAGATTGTCACCATATTCTATATCATCGGTTTCCCCTTTCTAGACATGCTAGAAACAATTGGATAATTATGTTACTTAAAACTTTTACCTCTATTGGTAGTCTCCAAAAAGCTTTAAAAAGTATTTTTCAAATTAACACATCTCCAATTTGGGTTGGCCTAAGAACATTCACTATGTTGTTTTTGGGGGAAATACCAAAGAGTCATCTCTAAATGCAAATCAAGTTTAAGGTGATACTCATATAGCATTCTCTAACACTGATCCTGGAAATTCCTATTAATATTAAGAAATCAATTGGTACTATATTGAACCACTACCAAAAAATCATATACATAAAAAAAAACCCTTAAATTAGTAGTGTTAGATCCCAGTCTAAGCACTAACGCAAGGTCAAAGTTGCATGTTTTCAAGTGTTAAAATTCAAAGAATTGTATTACATTATAGTGGAACATGATTTATAATACACACACTTAGGTGGGAAAATATATGTGGTTTGAACCCTCTGCATATTATTGGAACATAGGAGACACTCAAGGACTCAATGAGGAGTGGTTATAATTTTCAAACCATGCTTTGTAACCCCTTTTTTTAAGTCTATTTAATGTTAAAAGTGAAGATAGGGTTCAATGAAAGGAAAATCATAATTAAAATCTATGCATAAGATGAAGGGAAATAAAGTACATATAAATCATTTAAAATTTCAAGTACAAATATTTGTGGTAGAAGAAACTAGTGCATTCAACTTGGACAGTACTGATAGATAGATAATAATACGAATTTTCATAGATGTATAAGATTCATCGAGTACATCCATACAGATTTTGAGGGTTTGTTTCTTAATCTTAGTTAAAAAGATAACACATAGTCATATTGAGGACTATGACATAGGCAGTGAGTAGTAAAGATCAAGAAATCAGTTAAGTTTTGTCTTTCATCTATCTACTTGGTCATTCCTAAAAATATTAATTCAAATCAAGCACCCTTTAGCATTTAGATTTGTGTGGTAAATGTCTTGTCCCGTATAATCTAGAATTCAATGTTTAATCTTATTTCAATCACACTAAATCTAAATATAAGTAAAACATTATGGTGAGCCTAACATAATGGAAATATCATAGGTTTCAATTTTAAAATGTGGTAGCATAGATTATAAATGGCATGAATTGTTTGAGAAACTAAATCAATGATTACATGATTTACAAAGCATGGATATCGTAAGAATGCAAACTATAATTTCTTTAAAATGTGCCATAAAAATACTTTTGGCAAGTCAAATTTCAATGATGGCATATCCTAGGTCTCAATTGTAAAATGAGGCAACATATATTATAAAAGATATGATTTTTTTGACAAATTAATTCAATGATTACATTATTTGTAAATCATGGTTATAACAAAGAGGAAAATTGTAATTCATTCAAAACATGCTCTATGCTTATTGTCAAGTCAAAATGTGCACTAAAATAAATTCTAAAACACAAAACTTTAACCCAAATCAAACCAAAAATAAAATATAATACAAAGTGTTTCACATAGAAATCTAATTACCAAAAATATAATTAAATGAAAAATGAGGGTTTGGGACCTTTACTATGATGTCTTGGTGATAACTATTATTTTGGTCCCTCTACCTTTATCAAATTGACTCCCTCCTCTTTCATTTTCCTTATCCAAATGTTCTTTCTTGTAGACATTGATTTTGTTTTTTTTAATGGTAAAAGGGCAAATTCTGTGGCAATGTCAAAATTAAAACATTGTATTACATTATAGTGGAATACTATTGAGAATACACACACTTAGATGGGAGAAATACATATGGTTTGAACCCTCTTCAGAATATTGAAACATAAGAAACACTCAAGAACTTATTGAAGAGTGGTTGTAATTGTCAAACCCTGATTTATAACCCCTTTTTCAAGTTTATCTAATGTTAAAAGTAAGGGTCAAATTTCAAGGCAAGGAGAGTCATAATCATAATTTGTGCATAGGACCAAGGGAAATAAAGTATATATAAATCATTTAAAATTTTAGGCACAAATATTTGTGGTAGAATAAATATGTATATACTTTTGTGGCATTAAACTTGGATAGCACTGAAAGATAGAGACCAATATCAGTTTTCATAGATATCTAAGATTCATTGAGTGCATCTGCATAGATTTTGAGGGTTTATTTCTTGATCTAACTAGTTAAAATCCTAATATAGAGTCATCTTGACGACCATGACATAGGCAGTGAGTATTAAAGATCAATAAATTAGTTAAGTGCCCTCTCTCCCCTCTTTGATTCGTCATTCCTAAAAATAGTAGTTGAAATAAATCACCCTTTAACATTGATATTTTTATGGTAAATGTCTTATCTTATATAATCTAAAATTTAATAGTTTTATCTTATTTCAATCACAATAAATCTAAATATATTTACAATGTTCTAGTGAACTCAACATAATGGAAATATCCTAGGTCTCAATTTTAGAATGTGGTACTATAGATTATAAAGGACATGGATTATTTAAAAAACTAATGCAATGTTTACATGATTTGAAAAACATGGACATCATAACGATGAAAACTATAATTTATTCAAAATGTGCCCTAAAAATGCTTCGTGTCAAGTCAAATTTCAATGATGGCATATCTTAGATCTCAATTGTAAAATGAGACAACATAGATTATAAAAGATACAATTTTTTTGACAAATTAATGTAATGATTACACATGATTTGTAAAGCATGGCTATAAGAAAGAGGAAAACTACAATTCTTTCAAAACATGCTCTATGCTTTTTGTCAAGTCAAAATGTGCACCAAAAAAATTTCTAAAACATAAAACTTTAACCCAAATTAAACCAAAAAATAAATATGATACAAAGCTTTTCTCATAGAATCTAACTACCAAAAAAACTTTTAAATGAAAAATGTGTTTTTGGGACCTATTAGATACTATCACCTCATTCTGATTACTATCATTTTGGTCCCTCTACTTTTATCAAATTGACTCCCTCCTCTATCACTTTCCTCATCCAAATGTTCCTTCTTGTAGACATTGATTTTTTTTTAAATGTTGTAAATGAAAAACTCTCTTAGATGGATACCTCATCCTCTACTAAATCTAATCCCTCCTCGTCTATAAGCTTCATGCTTCACATCAAACAATGATAAAATAATAGTTGTGGGACTAGGTCATGAATATGATTTTTCAGTGGGAACTAATCCTCACTGATCAATAATATATTATGTATCAATAGTATGGTTTTCATCATCACCTTACCTAGTGATCAACTTATTCCACTTTATGATATTATTTGCACTAGTTTTTTCACTAAATAAATCATCCAATCTTTGAGCTAGTAGCAAACTCAAGACTAATAATTCTGTTATGCCAAATAATTGGACTGCAAAAAATAAATTAAATTGGTACAAAAAAACTTGCATTGTATTAAATAAAGATAAGAAATATTATAATAAATAAGCCATAGAGTGGTTTTTCACTTCATCTCATATGCTGACTATTCAATTTATACAAAACACAAAAGTAATCCTATACCTAACTAGAATTATAAATATTATGTACAATAATATTACATTCTTCCCTTAATATGTAGGGGTTATAGTGAAAAAAAACATGCTTCTTAACCTTTCAAATTTCTCTCCTCCGAGTGATTTTGTTAGGATATCTATTGGTTGCTCTAAAATTGGACAATGTAGTAATTTCACACTGCCATCTTTCACATAGTGCCAAATAAAATTAATTTTTATTTTGTTGTGCTTGGTTTAGTTGTGAAAATATACATTCTCTTCCATCTAAATTACATAAGTGTTTTCAACTATAATTAGTGTGCAATAATCCTATGTTACCTAAAAAAATTCAAGAATTAATTTGAGCCATATTATTTCTCTTGTTAACTCTAAAGTTGTCATATATTCTTATTGTTCTAAATAATTGGTTGGCATTGACTATTTCTTTGAATTCGAAGAGATGAATATTGTTCCTAAATTCATTGAGAAATTTTGAAGTAGACTTTCCACCAAAATTGCATGCATGGTCAGAATATGAATATCTAACTAGATTTAAGTTTGTTGCTCTAAATTATTTGAGCCCAACATTTTGTGCTCCTTTAAGATACTAAATAAATCTCTTTTTTGCTACCCAATGACTTTATTTAGGTTGTTGCATGAATATATAAATAACATCAATAAAAATTAGATGTATAATTTAATTGTTTTTACATAGATCATAATTCCAATGAATTGTCTATACTAATATGCATATTTGAAATTTGTAGGATCTTTTGATGTCAAATTATGTTTTTATTCCATGGGCATCCTGGTTGGTTTCATGTATATCATTCCAAATTTGTTTAGAATTTTACCAATATAATTGTATTATGTGATAAAGATTTATGTTTTTGAATCACTTCAATAGCCAATTAGTAATGAAAGTAACCTAAATCTATCATATCAAAAATTTTCATCAATTTTTCTTTGATTTTTGCAATATATCTTTCATTATTTCATATGATGAGTAGATCATCCACATATACAACTATAACTATAACTACTTTGACAAAAAGTGTTCCATCTTCAAATTCAAAATGCTTAAAATTCATGCTTAATAAGTGCTCAATGAGATTTTTATACCATACTCATGGGGTTTATTTCAATCCATACAATAATCTTACCAACTTGCACACTTTGTGTTATTGGCCATCAATAGTAAAATCTTTTGGTTAATTCATGTAGATTGTTTCTTTGAAAACACCATTTATAAAATTAGTTTTCACATCTATCTAATGAACTTTCCATCCATATTGTGTTGTTAGATCCAAATAAGCTCGAATAGTATTCTATTTCACTATTGGTGCAAATGTCTCATTGTATTTTATCCTTTTGGGCAAATGTAATTGCAATAATCCTTGCTTTGTGTTTGTCAAGTGAGTTGTGTGATTTTTATTTGTTTTGAAAAACACACTTGAAACCACTGTGTTTACAACTGATTGAAGGATCAATTAACTCTTTAAGTTCCGTTTTTTACCAAAGAATCATATTCAATTTTCATTTATTTGAACTCTATACATTAATATTTTAAGCTTTTTTCAAACAAGTGTGTTTTGAATTAAAAGCAACATTGAATTATTCTTATAGAGGGCCATCCAAGGTAATTTTTTTTATCCTATCTTGAATTTATTTTAGGACCTTATTTTATTGTTGAGCTTCTATATGTGCACTCCGAGTTTTATTTTCTTAACCTCATCAGGTCTGACATTTTTAATGTCTATGTGACCTATTATGGCATCTTTTTTAAAATTACTAGCTAAATAAATGGTATCGCATTTTAGTTATTTGAATCTCTTTCATTTTCTAACATATGACCACCTTTTGATGAAGTTTCATTTTATTCCACATGGGGAATGTCATTTTCAATTACCGAAGTCAATAGAGATTCAATTATTTACAAATTATAGCTCCCCCTCTACTATTTGAAACATCCATATCAATCTCAATGAAAACATGAAATTTATCATATTTTTCAAGTCTATTCAATTGTCGACTTATGTTGGCTATGTCCTTCATTCTTTCACAAAAGACAACATCTCTAGTAACGAGAAATTTATTTTTTTCTTATCATATAGTGTATATTCCTTTGAGGATTATGCATATCCAAAAAGGAATCATTTTTAACTCCTGTGGTCTAATTTATTTATTTTCTCCTTGGGAATCAATGCACAACAAGTGGATCCAAAACCCTGAATATGTTGCACTAAAAAAATATGACCATACCAAACGTCATGTGGAGTTTTGATTTTAATGGTTGATGATGGTGACTTGCTACAAAGATACACTATTATTTGAGTTACTTCTACCCATAAATGTAGGATTATCTCTTTGAAATATAACATTGATTGAACCATGTTCATCATAGCTTTGTACATCTTCTCAGCTACTCTATTTTGTTGAGGATTGTAAGGAATTGTAAGATGATATTTAATCCATTTTTTTAGATAGGATTCAAATATCTTTGAGGTGAATTCACCACATTTTCAATCCTCAGTGTCCTAATACAAGATTGTGCTTCATTTTCAATCATTGTATAAAAATTTTAAAGGCGGCTTATTTTTGTTTTAGAAAGTATATTCAAGTCAATTTGATGTAGTGATCAATAAACAACATGAATTACTTATGACCTCCAATAAAAAGAAGTGGTAAAGAACATAAATGATAGTGAACCAACTGTATTTTTTTGTCAAATTTTCATTATGATCTTTGAAAAACTTCCCTTTCATGTTTAGCCAATATACAAGTTTCATACTTTTCAATATTTTTGGGTTGTGTTGCAAAACCTACAACACCATTTTTTACATTGTGTGAATGTTGTCATAGTGAGTATGACCAAATATTGCATGCCAAAGAAGACTTATTGGCATTTCTTCTTCAACAAGATGACAAAAATTTAATGTAACTAAATGCTCACCCCTAAGTTTTAGTAAATTTCCTTTCTCAAATTCAATCAGAACAACTACATTATCACATCGTATTGTGATACACATCTCTGCATCATCTAATATAATGGAGTTGTATTATTTTTGAATGAACACTAAAGACAAAAAAAATCAATTGAATAAAGTATACGACATTATGAAGAACATAATTTTTAATCCCTAGCGACTTGATTTGAATTGAAAATTTTCCTTGAGCTTAAAGACTTGTTTATTTTTCAAATATACTAGACCACAACTTTCTCCATGAAAATCTTCAAATAATTACCTTCAAAAAGTCATATGTTACATGGAACCAGTGTTTAAGACCTAAACATTATCCCAAGTTGAACTTGTTGAGGCATTATTTACTTTGTCTGCGATGTGCACATTCACTTGAAAATTTACCTAATTCTAGTTTTAAACTTTTATTATTTTTGTTTTTTTATAGGTAAATCTTTTCACATGACATTTTGCATTCACGGGTCTCATGACTCCCTTTTATTTCTTAATGTTTGTAAAACAAGTGTTTCCTATCATTTTTTTCCTGATGTTGACCATTATTTTTGCCAACATTTCTATCTCACCCTTAATTTTTTCCTTTTCCTTTATCATTTGTATTATTCTGGGAAGAATTGATTTTTTTATTAGCGTAACAAAAGCTTTATCCAATGGACTCAATCTTTTTTAAAAGGATTTTTTTTCTCTCGGCCATCTTCTCAACTAGTTATTCAAAAGTGAGAATCTTCAATAGATTTCTTGCTTGAAAAGACTCCAAATAGGTTAATTATGTAGGGAGAAAATATTATATGAAGTTGGTATGTGTATACATAAATATTTACACCAACAACATCAACATCATTTTTGATAGTCCATATTTTTGAATCCAAACTCACAACATCACCATTCCTCAACTCAAGGTTAAACAATTTCAATTGCAATTGTATGAACACTAGTTTTAAGTGAGAATAATACAAGTCTTTCAGCTTACATAGTGCTTCTTAGGAAGTGTGGCACCCCTGTAAGTGATAAAAAAACTTTTTCATCAACTGAGGCTCTCATCAAGACCAATGATGTTGAATTATTGTGCCTATGTGTTTGTGTTTTGTTTGCTTCCTTTTGTTACGTTGGTTTTACATCCATGTCACAAATGTCAAACCACAAATCATTAAAGACGCGTGTTCTTCACCCATCTTGACCCTTATAACTAGATGTCATTCTTAGTTAGTGTTGTGCCAACAATTATTTTGATTGAGTGCATTTCACCTATTAATAAAGAGGTATTGGTTCTTTATCAATCCAAAATGTTTCATTTTTTATATACAACCAAATCAATATACCAAACTTTTTAATATACTTTCCCTTATTATATACCCGGTGGTACGTGGAAGAAGCTCGTCCTTTCTATATACTTAGTGTTACATGAAAGATTCATTAAAGTGCATGAGAGAAGAATGATATGTGGTACTTAGGTAGTATGTGAAAATAATTTGTTTTATCGATGACATCCACTTAGCGAGAAATCTTTATACATCTAGGCATAGCTTCCATATATACTTTTTTTTTTTTAAGGATTTATGTCTAGTAATAGATACAAATGGGTAATAGAGAGGAAATGGAAAAAATGTCTTATCCTTATTTCTCTCCAACAATTTATAGGAACAATGCCTAAAATGCCATTTTTACAATTATATTAGACGATTGATGCAAGTTTTTTAATGTGACAACATTACTCATAAATATGAACACAATGCATAATTAATATTGAATTTGTATTTGCATAAAATGTTTTGATTTTATTTTCTTGAATAAAAATTTAAAGAAAAAAAAATCTTGAAATAATAAGTTAGTTTGCAAAATATTACTAGCTTATTATTATTTTTAAATAAGTTAGAAAATAAAAAATTATATCATTTGGGAGACACCTCGAATATGATTTTAATTGTAAAAATCATAAAATAATACATAAATAACATAAACTTAAAAATTTAATGAAACTTAGGCTTTTATATTGTACCATGCTCCATGTTGGGTGACATGGAAAGAGAAAAGTAGGAGGTGATGTTTTCACAACCTTTAAATCTACCAAATGCCACCTCAACACTTATTTTTAAAAAAATGCCAACACAAGCTTCATCTCCTCACAACTAAAGAATTCTGACAATTTCAATAGATTTAGAGTTGATTGAATGCCATTTTTCTACATGAAATGCCAAAACCAGTTCAAAACGTCACATTTGATTATCCCAAAATTGAACACACCTCCTGATATGATGAAACATAGGTCTTGCAAGTAAAAACACCTTCAAATTGGATGAAACACAATTGTTGGCAAGTCCAATAGCCCTCGGCCCCACCCTCATCGTTAAAAAAAAAGTATTGAGTTCAAAGTTGTAGTCTTTTCATTGATATATTTAGCAAATAAAGTGGTGCATACATGCAAAACAATGCAACTTTTAAACACCAAACAAGATATTTTTTTATTACACCAAATTTATGCAAGTTGTACAACTACCCAAAAAAAAAAAAGGAGAATGATGAAAAAATGAACTAGGTAGCACAAAGATAAAATTGGTTGGAAAGGAATTTGTAGCAAAAGAAGAGTAGTGGAGGATTAAAAATAATTGAGCAATCTTATATTTTGATACCAATATCAAGCTAAGTAATTAGACTTCAAAATAAATATTAGACTGGTGTAAACCAAAATTATATTGTATTAATAAAAAGAAGAAATTTTACAATAAATAAATTACATAGTGATTGTCCACTTCATCTTCTATAATGACTATTCACCTTCTACAAAAGACAAAAAATAATCCTACTCTTAAAATTATAAAATATTAAGTACAATAATATTATTTTTACTCTATCCTCATACAATCATCCATACTCTTTTGGAAGTTATCTCACTCAATTAAATTGGATCTTAATGATCATGTTAACCATAGACCATTACATAAAGCTCTCTAAAAATTTTGAAAACATTTTTCATGGTGCTTGTCACCTTCATATGAATATAACTCATTCACTCTCCCTTTCCTCCTTTCATAAAAAAAAATAGGTTTGTTAGATACTATTGAAAATGAACTTATATAATGACTTTTAATAGTTTTTTAGGAAAATAATTATATATGACAAAATACAAAGGTTAAATAAAAACCTCTTTCCCATAAACATTAAAATAAAACTTTATACAAATTATCATTTTTTCCATTACAATCTGTATCTAAATATATATTTTTTGAATTTAATGTAATTATCTAAGCAAGATTTAAAAGTCTAAACTAGACTATAGAAGTACAAAAACAATTAAATATAAAAACTTATAAAAAAATAGAGAAAAACACTTTTAAAAAAGGATGAAACAAGTATTTAACACAATATAGAAAAATCTACACCAAAACCATATAATAAATCAAGACTTGTTCAATTAAATTTTTCTTCTTATAACTTATATAGGAAATATTTGACAATTAATAAAGTTTAAAACTTACAAAAATTAAAAAACTAACATAAAAATTTCTTAATTAACTCTAAATTTTAATAACAATATAAACTTAACACATTATCCCCAAATAAAACTCTAAATTTCAAAGCATAGATTCATTTATATTGTACAATTAGTATTTTTTTTTGGTTTGGTTCAATAAGATTATAAACTAGCACGTTATAATAAAACAGTCTAAATTTCAGAGCTTATCTATGTTGTATATGAAATTTTTGTTTGGTTGTATTATGCTGCCTTGTATTTTGATACATGCTTCTCTCATGAAATGCCTTCCGACAATTTTGTCATTCATGCACCCTTGTATAGACACCTCGAGTTCAAAAGAATTTTTTTTTAATATTTTATTTATATTTCTTAGCTAAACAGAAAGAACAATATCCTCATTTACACCTTTTCTTGGCCAGGCACTTCCTTAAAAGTTTCTTATGTATAGATGGCAGTCACATAGCAACAACTTTGGAATACATTTATTTATTATTATTCTTATTGTTTTTATTAGTATTCTTCTTATTGTTGGTGTTACCTTGTACAGATTTCTAAAACGTTGTCACAACCCCCTTTTTATGCCACTTGTTTTGTTTTGATAGAGGATATGTAAAAACAAAGTAAACATGTCACCTTTTGCTTTAGCTTTAGCTTCCTTCTTCTAGATAATATTCTAGAGCACTCATCACCAATTTCTCTTTTATACCTTAATAAAAATAAAATAAACTAAAATTTAGAAAGAAAACTTATTTATTAGTAAATTAGTTTAAAAATAAATGTTATCGTCAATTAGGTATTAATTGTTTTGTTTTTTTCATCAAGACTCATCTATTTTGATATTAAATATTAAAATTGGTCTCAAAAAAATTATACTGCAACACACAAGATAATTACACAAAATAATATTCAACCTATAAAAATAGTTTATCCGTTGTTTGGTAAGATATTTACACAAAGTATGTCCTATAATTTAAGACATATCGTCTTTGTTATCTACTTTAATACTAAATGTTAAATTTGGTCCAAAAAAATTACACCGCAACACACAAGATAATTACATAAAATAATATTCAACTTACGAAAATAGTTTATCCATTATTTTGTAAGATATGTATACAAATTATGTCTTATAATTTAAGACATGTCATCTTAACAGAGGACAATAGTTTATGTTTTGTTAGTAAGATATATACACAAATTATGTTTTATAATTTAAGACATATTCTTTATCATATCATGCCCATTCCTTCACTAAATATATTTTCTCCAATTTTGAAAAGAAACTTTGGCATGTTAGATCCGCATTGATGAGATTTTAGGTCTTTGTTACACTGTCGATCACTATGGATCTAGACAGAGTATTGTTTTGTTTGCATTAATTTTTTATTTTGATTGGCGATTCGTTCTCTAGATGGTAAGAGGGTACCCTTTATTTAATGATCGTCACCTCCATCTCTACATCCGCAGATGCAGAGAAAGCTGGAGCGAGTGAGCACAACCATGGCCCCGAAGTATGTGAGGAAATTCATCCTGAAGGTCTTCCATGAGGTAATGCTGATGACTCTGACTCTCCATTATCTAATCTGATTCTAGATGTGCCCGAATTTGACAAAGCTTGTCATTTTTTTGATAAATCTACTTTAATTGTATATTTTATCGGTCGGGTCCCCCCTGAGAACCTTCTAAAACAATGGGTTCACAACCACTGGCAAGGCCATGGTGTGAAACTTGAGGGAGTCCAAAATATTACAAAGGGTTTTTTTTTTGTTTCGCTTTTCTAACCTAGAACACTGCAAATCTATTGTTAATCATAAGCCTTGGTTCATCCCCAACACTTTGGTTGTGTTTTCTCACTGGACTCAAGGTTGTCAAGTCTTAGAGCATGCAAAACTGAAAGTCCCCATTTGGGTTGAATTTCTTGGCTTGTCACTCCCCCTCTAGGGTTTTATAGACTAGCTCATAAAACCCATAAGGCATTTCATTTACCGTGAGCAGACTAAATTCTATATGGCTCATCCTTAGAAAAGGGTTTATGTGGAAGTAGATGTGTCTCATGATTTGAAAGATCAAATTGGTTCTAACCATTTTTCAGAGTGTGTTTTGTAAATCAACCTCTCGAACACTTGCTTTTGGTGTCACTCCTCGAACCACATGATTTTGGAGTGCCCTCTGATGGTTCACACACCCCCTACACCTCAAGAAAAAGGCGGATCCAAAGCCAAATCTCAAAATGACAATAATGACAGTTGGACTACTATCACCATCAAGAAAAACAACTCTTCCAAAGGTGGTGGCAAGCCACAAAATTTGTCATTTCGACCTACTAGTAATAATTCTACGTCAACTTCTGCTAGCAAATCTACCTTACCCACCAAATCTTCTCCTCCTCTTGTGTGTACACTGTATGCACTAACCTCACTAGTTGAGATGCCACCCTCAGTGCCACGGTCATAACTCTCTCGTAGGGTGAGTGCCCCCGAGGAGGAAAGGAGCCTGGTCACTTTAGATCAAAAATCAATATTTCAATGCTCTCAAAGCCCCTATTCATCTCCTGAAGAGGAGGAAAATATAGCACACAAGTGGAAACCATTTAGAATGAATGATTATATGCCCAACGAACTCATGTATAACAAGTTTGATGCACTAGAAGGTCTTTCAAAGGAGATTGACATGCACCTCGAACCTATCAAATGATTGTGTACTCTTAGAACTTTTGAGGTCTTACTAATCTACCGCATAAGTATGTGGTCAAGAGCAATTGCCAATTTTTCTGCAACATGAAAACTCTTTGTTTGTAAGAGGTCAAGATTTTTGGCTTCTTACTATAGAATACAACACGGATCACCTGGCCTAGGGCCATTTGTCAAGCCACTAGGCGTGGTGGGACCATCATATTTTTGGCTCCATAGTTCACTCAAAATATTATTTCTTGGGGTTCAGACCCCACCCATTGGGTGGTGTGGACCCTTTTTTTTTATTTTAACAACCTCATTATTAGGTTGTTCAATTTATACACCTCCAATGATGCTGTGGAATGAGAATCCATGTAGAGATGGTTGGCCAACTCTCTCTGGAATGCTCATTGGATACTCTATTGTGAATTTAACATGGTGGAGTCGATAGAGGACAAAGAAGGGCACCTTCTGATGCATTGGTGTGTAGGTGAGTGTGAAGCATGGTTTTATATATGTAATAAGCTTAGGGTTTTTTATCCTAACCATCACCAGAGGAAAGATTCAGACTCTCCCTGGTTCACTTGGTCCAATTTTCTCCAAGGGGAAGATAGGGTGCTTCAGCATCTTGACAGAGCTTTGTTGGCTGAGCAAGATCTTTTCTATTTTTCTCCAGTCCAAGACAGGGCAATTTCTGTCATTCTTGATACTTTTTTGTTAGATCACCGCCCCATTTTCTTTAACTTTGAATGGGATTCTCCTCAAGTCAATCCTTCTTCGGCATAATTCTATCTCAATACTACCTACCTCAAACATGAAAGAACGGTTGGGTACATTGTCAAAATTTGGAACTTAGTTCCTCAACTAGAATGAAATACTAGCTTGATTTAATGGTGGTCTAGGGCTCTTGCTCACACTTCCACATTTCTTCAAATTTATGGCAAGCAAGCGGCTATTTTCATATGACGTCTGCATAATGCTACAGACCATGAGTTTATCCATGCCTCATAAGAACTAGAGCAGGCACCATTTAATGTCCACAGTCAAACTCAAGTGGCACAATGGAGACACAAGCTCAAAATTAAGGAAGCACACAAAGATAGAGGAATTTAACTGAGAGCTCGTATGCATTGGCTAAAAATTGGTGACAAGGTGTCCAAGGATCTTTTTGCCCTCCTCCGCTCTAGGAGAGCTGTTGATAGAATCAAAGTTGTCAAGGAAAGAAATACAAGACTTACCAAACTCCCTGACATTTTTCAAGCCTTTGTGCATCATTATCATGGTGTTTTCTTGGTGCAAGCTTATTTTCTAAAAAATGAGGTGGCTCTCCTTCAATGTCTCTAGGTTGTGCCCTGCAAAATCTCCAACTCTCAAAGAGTTGTTTGTGATAGGCCTTTATCTCTCAATGACCCTCATGAAGTTGTTAAATAGATGGTTGTGGACAAAGCTCTAGGAATTGATTGTTTCCCATGTGAGTTTTATCAAACCCTGTGGGACACTGATGGTCCTGATCTACACCGATAATATTCTGAAGTCGTTTTAACAAATTCCTTGGGAACCCTTATTAATCAAGGTGATCCTGAAATTATCACAAACTGGAGACCTATTACTTTGCTCAATGTCTCCGATAATATTATTACTAAATCTATGGCTTTTAGGGTGAAGCACATTCTCCCTTTAATTGTTTGGAGTAAGAAAACAAGATTCATACAAAATATATTCATTCTAGATAATGTCAACATTGTCTGGGAAGGTATGGAATGGGCTACGGTTTCTAATCAAAAGACCCTATTTGTTAAGATTGATTTTGAAAAACCGTGTGATCGCATTGAGTGGCCCTTCATTCTGGCCATGCTACAAGCACTTGGGTTTGGTCTAAAGTTTGTTCAGATAGTTAATATGATTTTTTAGGATGCGGGAGCTTGTATTACTATTAATGGCACTCAGTTTTATCGGTTTGAGTTGCATCACTACATTAGGCAAGGTTTTCCTTTAGCCTCTTCCCTATATGTTCTTGCAACAAGAAGGATTTAGCTATATTCTACCTATTTATGCTGCCAGGGGTTTGGTGAAAATTATCTCTCTCCCTCAGTCTGATAGACAACTTTTAAATGGTCATATCATGAATGACTCCTTTCTCACTCTCTAAGAGGAAGAAAAATCCGTTAAGAATGTCATCGAATGTCTGCACATATTTTGTTTGGCTTTAGGCTCTTCTATTCAATGGAGTAAGACTCAATGCTACAAGCAATCATTGGGCCCCAAACCTCCTTGGCTTGAGGAATTTCAATGGCAGTTGATTCTACCAGAAGTTTAGTTTAAGTTTATGGGCATTCCTTTTGCCTTTCAGGCCTCTCCTTCTACTTATGGTCATATGTTGTGCAGAGAGTTTGAAAAAAGATTTCTTTTTGGATCACTAAGCCTCTTTCTTTGGTTGGCAAGATTCAAATCTATTTTAAAGTTTTGGCAGCTACACAGGTTTATTATTCCTCTTGTTGGGCCCCTTTTAATGTTGCTTACAGAAAACTAGAAAAGCTTCTAAGGGATTTCTTTTAGGTTAATTATGATGGACATAAGGGCTTCCATAGAGTTGCTTGGAATATTTGTTGTCACCCCAAGGAAGCTAGGGGACTGGGTCTCCTCGATATTAAAATCTAAGGACTTGCTCTTGAGCTCAAATGAATTATCAGAAGCCTTTATGTGGATGAAGTCTGGAAGATTCTTCTCCACCATTGTATCTTTAAGGGTCTCCTCTATTGAATGAAAGCTTGGCTAATCCTGGGGCTTCACTCCTTACTTATCACCCCAGTGCCTGTCAAAATTAAGGGTTCCTTTGTAATTCAGAGAAGCTTAAGCCTCACCTCAGTTGGGTCAGTGAAGGTTTTATAAATGGCTTCTCCATTAACTCTCAGTCCCTTTGGTGGTCGCCTTGCCTAAATTTTCACAATATTCCCTTTTTGCCTTATCCCCATAGGTTAAAGGGTTATCCTTTGCAGAAAATGCATGAATATTATTACTGATCTCTTTTGTAAATAAAGCAAGGTTTGGCTCACTTGACAACAACTTCAAAATAAATATCATTTAATAAATTCAAGTGCAGAGACTATTGCAAAAATTCAAGGTCCCATACATGATAAATGTTTGCATAAACTTGGAGTTAATTCTCTTGTTCCTTGGTGGAGGGATTGGCATTGGCCTACAACCACCCCCTTCACCTGATATTCTCCATTGTTGGTAAATCAATTACTTGCTCCTCAACATATTCCAGTTGATATGCTCAATATCAGATGGAATCTTCATTCCCTTGACGAGATCTAGGCTCGATGTTTCAACACTGTGTGGTATGCTTCTATTGAGCCCAAAAAAACTCATTTTTTATGGTGCCTTCTTCACTAGGGCCTACCCATGCATGACCAACTCAAACATCTAGGTGTGCCTAACCCCATCTACCTAACTTATTGGCAACCAAAGACTGTTAAGCATATTTTCGAGTTTTGCCCACATGCACAATTTGTGTGGCACTGGATTCACTCCCTTTTTCAGCATTTTTGTCCTAAATTCTTCATGTGGAAGATGGCTCTCTTGGGGGACTCAGCTTTGTTGCCTAAAAAATATAATCACTTTTGGTAGATCTTTCGAGCTGACAATTTCTTTCAAATATGGAAAGCTATGAATTATGCTTGCTTTAATCATGAAGAGATGGAACATAATTTTTCTATTTCTAACAAAATTATTGTTCTCTCTAATGTCACTGTCCAGATTCAAAGCCAAATAGACAAGGTCCATTTGGACCTCAACCACCTTTATCTTTTGCTTGATCACCGGAGAAATGCTCTATGTGCAATCAGTCGGGAACCACCTGAACCCCCACAGTATCCTTCACCCCCTTGGGGATGAGGACGTGGGCCAAGATGGTAGTGATCCAAGGCTAGACACAAAAGTTACTCTCCACAACGATCACCACCTCGTTGGCCTTCTCCTCGTCCCTGAGGCCCGAGTGGTTCCTCTCAATCTGGCTCCCCTGTCCCAGGATGGTGATAACAAAAGATGGGGTCTGCCTTCCTAAGGCAAATTCTCATGCCTAGCTCTGGGTATTTCCCCTAAAAGAAATCACAATGAGACTTTGGAAGTGCAGCAAAACACTGGTTGGGAGCCCTTATTTGTTGACGGGGATCCTCCTACCTTGGGAGGATGGGCTGATAAGCCTCTAGGTCCACCATCTCCTCCACCTCTCCCGACGTCCATGTTTGTTGTTATTACTTAAATGTTCTCATTAATGTTATTTGTACCTTGGTTTCTCTGCTTTGCTGGCAAGTGATATGATGTAATTTTTTTGTGGTCATTTTGTAACCACTTTTCTGACTTTTTTCGAAGGACTTTTTTAATAGTCAGTATGTCTTTGCTCATAGGTGTGACTTTTCCATCCATTTTTTTGTATGTTTAATGCCGTACCATATCTTCTTTTATATTAATATATAAACACTTCTTAATCATATATATATATATATATATATATATATATATATATATATATATATATATATGTATATATATATATATGTATGTTATTACAACATATTCCATAACACATTTATAATTAAATTAGAATTACTATAATATTTTTAATAAATTAAACATATCTATAATAATTAACTAAAATTATATATTATATAAACTAATTATATGTAATAATTAACTTTAAAACAAAAATTCTAAGTATTGCTATGGGGTATATATTGTTGGTAGTTAGCTTACCACGTTTGTGTCATTCTATCTTTAATATACAAAACAACAGACAACATAACATATTTAGTTTGAAATGATTAAAAAAAAATTGGGTGAAATAATGATTATATATTAAAAAATTGAATATTTTAAATGAATCATGGATTGCAGTAATTATTATATATGTAAAAAATGATGTGTTTTTGTTTTTCCTAATTTGTTGTCTCATCATTTCTATAACCAAAGTTTATGTAAGATAATTTATATATTCAATTTATATATATATATATATATATATATATATATATATATATATATATATAAATTTTTAAACACAATACTTTTTCATTTTTTTGTTTACATATCGAACAATTATCAAACAAATCATTTGTTATAATAAATAAAGAGTTCACATAGTGAACTGCTTGAATGGGAACCTGGGTACTCTACAATTCTTTTTTTTTTTTTAAATTAAAAAAATCTAACAAAAATAAAAAATTAACCACCACTGAAACATGATAATCTTCTGGTTCTAGCCTCAAAAACTCTGGACCATCAAAACTTTGAAACATAATGATCTTCTCTTACATAGCTGATGGAAGTCAATGATTCGTACTCATTCATTTTTTATTATGTAAAATATGAATCACGTTAATATCTTATTATGTTCCATATTTTTTTACAAAGAAAAATAATAAATTTAACTCAATTCATATTTTACATATTAAAATCTGAAATTTTGTTAGGTACATGTAACTTCATTTTTCAATTGAATCTACATGACTTAAAGATTCATCTTCTATGGTTGAGTTTCTGCAGGAACATGGTTTATGCTTGGATGGAAACAATCAAAACTGGGTGTTTGGCCTAATGCTTTCAACCATCTCTGTAAAGTCATTGCTTGCAATTTACTGTCAAGATTTCAGGGATGAATTTCTCAAGGCATATGCTCAAGACCATCTTTTTGATATCATTATAAACATAATAGGCCTCCTTGCTGCTATTCTAGCCACCAAATTGTTTTGGTGGATAGATCCTATTGGAGCAATTTTGGTAAACTTTCATCCAATTTTTCTACTTGTTATATCTTATGAATTTAAAATTCATGACATGAAGCTAATCATAGCCTAATTTTTAATGTAGTTATCCCTCTATATAATCAGGATATGGTCTATTAAAGTGTTTGATAATGTGAACTCTCTGGGTGGGAAAACAGCTTCCCCTGATTATTTACAGAAACTGACATATTTGTGCTCCAATCACCACAAGGACATAAGGCATATTGATTCTGTGAGGGCTTACACTTTTGGTTACTATCATTACTTTATGGAGGTAGATATTGTGTTGCCGAGTGATATGCCTCTCCAAGAAGCTCATGACATTGGAGAATCACTTCAGGAAAAATTGGAATCTGTTCCACGTGTAGAACGTGCCTTTGTACATTTGGACTATGAATACAGTCAGAGACCAGAGCATGGAAAATGAGACCAGATAGATAACTTTATGAAAACTTTGTAAATTATTGAACAAATAAACTTGTAAATAGGTGTTTTTTCAAATGAACCAGACGACGTTATTGGTACATTTGTAAAGCTTTAAATAAATATATTGTTAAAAGTAGTTTTGTTTGATTGTATGGTTGGTTTTTTTTTTTTTTTTTTTGTGGGGTTATATTGGTGGAGTCTTAGTCTTTTTTAATTTTTTAGAATGTGTAAATAAATATATTGGTGGGTTTTTTGTTTTTTTTGAAAAAGTGTCGTTAATGATTATCGATTTTATGTTCTCGCAATTTATATAAATAATTGTGTGTTTGTTTTTCTTTAGTATTTTGGAGAACTGCTAATAATCTATCATTAAAAATAAAAGACTTGAATGGATAGTGATCCAAAATATCTAACAAACACACAATTATGCTAAATTAAAAAAAATAATAAACATCAAATTATTTAATAAAATATATATAACATATGTGTTTATGTATTTTTAATATAAAAAGCATTTTATAATTTTACTTAATCAATATAATATTATTTGTAGTTTTTTTATATTGACATGATTATATTATCAATTTTATGTTCTTATAATTTATATAAAAAATTATGTGTTTATTTTTATTTAATATTTTAGATTTCTATTAATAATCCATTATTAAAAATAAGAGATTTGAAATAGACAGTATCCAAAACATCTAACAAACACATGATTATTATTTTTTTAAATTAATAAATATCAAATTATTTAATAAAATATATGTTTATATATTTTTAATATAAAAAATAAATATTAAAAACATTTTATAATCTTACTTAACCAGTATAATATTTATTTGCAGATGTTTTGTGTTGACATATATATATATAAAAGATATTTCAACTTATTTTTTAAAGTTTACCATCACTTTTTCTTTATTCTTGAGATTTATTTTATGGAAGTATTTTTATTAAAAATGTAATTTATAACAAAGTCATGTGTTATTCTATGAATTTATAACTATAATATTTTAATATTGATAAAAGTAATTGTATTTATTTATTTTTTCATTTATTTGTTTGGTTAATAAATGACATTAATTTACTTTTTAAATAAACTAATATATATTTCTAAATATATTTATTTAGTAAATATTAAAAGATATTAATTTGAAAGTGTGTATTTTAGATGTGTCATATCAATTTTTTAATGAATTTTTTGTTGATTTATGATAGATAACCTTAATTTAGTTACACCATTTTTTGAGTTGTAATTTTTTTTATTTTTTATTTTTTATTTTTTATTTTTTAATGGGTTCCAACCTTCATTTTATATTTGAAATATTACTATTTTTTGATCGACGACTTTTTTCAATAAGAAGAGAAAAAAAAATCATATGAGAATCAAATAGGTGTCCAATTTAAAATTAAATGTATTTTATGACAATCAAGTAGATGCCAAATTTAAAATTGATTATTAATTATTAACATCTCGAAAATATTACAATCCACCATCTTATTATAAAATACTTTGTCATAATAATAATTTAAACAATTAATAATATTTTGAAAATATAATACTAACAAATTAAAATATTATATATTACTTCAATGTAATTCAAAATCTTTGTCGTTAATTTTTTTGTTAACTTACAAATACATAAATATATAATTATTATATTTCAAATAAAGGAAGAGAGCACGATCCAAATATGTGATGGTGTATAAATATACTTTGAAAAAGAATAATCAAATATAATAAAAAAGAATGAATAAACTATTTAGTGGAATACATTATTTTATAAACATTTATTAAAATATGATAAAAGGGTAGCTTAATATTTAGTAGTATTATAATTTGAATACATTTTAATTGTGTATTCAATTACAATTACAAGGTGCACATTAAAACATGGAAGGTAGATTTTAAAAGTTACACATGACTTAGTGGACCCCATAGACTCAATGGAACACCACATATGTTGTGACTCAAAGGGGTCTGTAGTAATGAGGTTTACATTATAATATCCCCCTTAAACACAACCTAGAGGAGCCATGATATCCAACAAGTGGGTTTTTCTATTTTCTTATATTAATCTTAAACCTTAATTTAGAGGGGCTATGGAAGATGATATTATGTTTTATCCCCATCAATGATAGCTTCTGTCAATTTAAACAAATTTTTAACTTTGAGAAATTTTGAAGATGTTTGTAACTTTTAGGATAGATAGACATGTGATCAACACCCTCAAGTTTTTTATATTGCTTCATAATATAACGAATCCTTTAGTCATCAATGCATACTTTGTTTCATAGACCCAAGCCTTTAAACATCATAACCATAAAATATATACAAATTTTTGACCCATTTTGAGCTGCTAAAGATCCTAATCTTCAAATCTGTCAACTCATGATTTATAATGCCACTCCTCGTGTGACCTCTAACATTAATGAAGTGTTTATTGATTAGATAACTTAACATAAATTAATTTATTCTTCATTTGATATCTCCAATCTCGTTTATTTATTTGCTTCTCCATAACTCTTTAAAACTAAATTGCTCATTATGAGAAAATAATTGAATTGATGTTGATTACAACACCAACATGGTTATAAAAAAAACCCTTATCCTTCTTAACCTATAAATCTTCCAAGGATTATTTCCAAACACCAATCTTAGGAGCTTCTTCATCCAAGATCATCATCCACTTTGCTAATAAATACCACCACAATTGTTACAATATCTTGATCAAAAACACATAACAATCAATGAAAAAAATGAAATTGACATGATAATGTTATCTCCATAAGATGGATCATACTCATATGACCATCCATCCATCAAATATGATGAGAACCAAGAGGATCTACTCTAGAAGGAAAATAGAGGTGTGAATTCCTCGAACAACTACATAAAGAATCATAAGATCATGTATACATTCATCGATAAACAATAGTGTTACACCATCTCCTCAAATGAGTTTGTTCTCTAAAAGAAGAATGGGTTCCCTAATGATCTCTTTGGAATGAATGAACTAAAGTGCTTAAAATGTCTTATCTTCTCATTTCTTTGATTTTTGAAGCAACACTTTAGAAAATGTTTTGCCCTGTTCACTATCATAAGAAGTCATTGACGACTGATTTATTTTTTCCTAAAAAAAATTTCATAAAATTGTGAATGAGAATCCCCTAAATAATAAATTTTTTATTTGTCCTATATAAAGACTGCCTTAATTGGAAGAACAATACCTTAACCATTATTTTTATGTTCACCATCTAAATAACCCATTTTAACATATACCAAATTTGTGTTCCTTAATAATATCAATATAAAGTATAGACAAATTTACAATATTAAAAATGATTTTAACAACCTGGATAAAATCAACATAAATAAAAATATCAATATCACAAATAATACAATAAACATAATTACAAATATGAAAAATGTTATTAAAAAAAATTCTTAATATAAATAAAAGCATCAGCACAATCATATTTCTTACTTTTCATCCATAATTCAAAAATCACCTTTCAAAAGCTTTTAATTATTTCAAATTATATGCCTTTGTGAACTCGTTACACTCATCATCAATTTCATTTGAAGACAAAACTCCATTCATGTGACACTACTTGAACGTCCACCATACTTATTTAAGAGTCTTCAATCTAAAATATTATGATGTCAACATGACCTATCATGAATTCATACGAACTTGCTTCTCAGTTTTTCCTCTCAATTAGTATCATTTCATCAATGGGCACATGATCTTAATCAATAATAATTTACAATAAATATTTATTTATAAATTCAATTTGTATAACAAAGACTACTCAATATAAGTATACCCTTACAACCTTCAAAATAGATTAACCACAATTTTTAGAATAGGTTAATCATAACTTTTAGAATAAATTAAAAATTAATTTATTTTATATACACATTTTTTAAGTTTGAAATTCTTCAAAAGCATTTACAAAGTTCATTAATTTTTAGAGTTTAAAAATAGATTTTTAAAGATGGAAAGATATCAAAAAATAAAAAAATTATACCAAATTTATAATTTCTAAAAGTTGTTTTTCAACATGAAAAGTATGTCTTGAAGTATTAGTTTAAGATAAAACATTCTTACTTTTATTTTTGAACAATTTTTCGATACGAGTAATTGTTTTTGGATTGGAGCTTTAAACTAGTTTAAGATACAAATAGGAGGTCTAAATCTCCTTTACAACAATTGCCAATGGTTACTACCGGCTTCACTAATACTTTCTGGCAAGGCACTATCGCTAACAACACTAACATCACTAATGGCTTCAATCATCCGAACATTTCTAACGAATACCACCTATCTAATATACCTTTTGAAATTTGAATTTAAATTTAAATAAGGCTGGACACAACCAAACCTTTTAATCATTTCACCTACATCTCATTGGCAAGAACTAAGTATTTTCCCAATCCCCTTTCAATTTTTCATCAAAAATATAATTAAAAAATAATGACACATAAAAAGCAATATTTACTTTCCCTAAGAAATGAGAAAAGAGTGAAAAATGATAATCATGTTAATTATAAATTCCTCAATTATGAGACAATTAATAGATTTATTTTTGTTTTAGTTGAATGAAAACTTCATTTATCATAATCCTTTAAACGAATTTAATTGTACAACATGATTTATTAGGGCATCATATACATTGTCCCGAGGTAGAGGAAGGCTAAGCCCCTCCCTCGAGGACCTAATGATAAATAAATACACTTGTTTTGTTGTTTGTATAGTTTTTTAAGAATGGAATGAGTTTGTGATGAGATGTGGTCTAGCTTCCATGCTTAGTTACATAGAGGTGGTTTTACTTTTAATGTGTGTAGTAACTCTCTTTAGCTCTTTAAGAATGTATTTTTAAAAGACATTTTGATTGGCAGGGATGTGTAAGGTTACAAGTTTGAAAATGATTTTAAAATTTGTTGTACATTTTATTAGTAGATTTTTAAAGGTTTTGTATTATAGTTTTTTTGGTTTTAGATTGGGTTATTTTTTATTTATAAAGTTTTTCTATTTGTCAAGGTAAATTTTTGGTTAATTTAATTTGTGTCAGTTAAATTGATGTAATATGGTTGTTAGAATTATAAACTAATTTAATAATGAGTAGATAGAGTTTTTATTAACACGTATCATCATAATTTATGTAATAGTTGTTGACTCTTTAATATTTAAATTCGTTTATTTTGAATTTTGGAGAGATAAATATGTGAGAATTGAAAAAATGACTACTTGTGTCGAATTTGGCTAACGTAATTTATATCAGTAATAATATAATTTACATCAATGCTGAAACAATTCGTTTTAAAGATTTCAACAAATATTTTTTTCAAATATATATTAATACTCATTCAAGCATAAGTAATGATATTTTAAGAATGTCCTCTACAATTTTCTCAATGAACTTTATAATTCTTTAAAGATAATTGTATTCCATTACTCCTTTACCAAATATATTTACTAAAATAAGGGCAATAACAATGTTATCCAAAATTGAATCCTAGTTTCTATGCTTTCTTACAAGAAAAAAATATTAAAAACTCAATGTAATTGTTATCCAAAATTGAATCCTAGTTTCTATGTAGTCTTACAAGGAAAAACTATTAAAAACCCAATGATTAACTAAAAGAATTCTATCACAATCTCTTTTTTATTGTTTTCCTATTCTTGGCTACCGATTCGTGCATACTTCAATTTCTCATTGATGTCTAGAACCCTAGGTTCAATATTTTTTTTATTGGTCTCAAATTTTCCAATGGGATGAGTTTATTGTCATTCCTTAAGTGGAACCCCCATCTACAACTAAACCAATTGGTATCATAGAAAGGTCAAGTACCTTGGGAGAACACAAAAGGAGAAAAACCTACAAGCAAAAAAAGTGAGTGATGTGGAAGAGTGTAGAGTGATGTAGAGTGGTAGATCAGAGAGATGAGGTAACCAGTGATGTTTGGTGAGGGAATATGAAGAATAGTGGACACCAATCATGAGGCAGCTAGCACAAGAAGAGATAAAATGAGTGGAAGGAGCAGAAAAGAAAGCTTGGAGGACAAGCTATGTAGGATCGTGGACGGGATTTCATAGTAGTATTTATTAAGTCTAAAGCACCTACGTAGGATCATAATAGCGAAGTGCAACATTAGGAAGTGTGAAGAGATGGTGGGTGAGAAGTAACCTACAATGGCAAAGCAGAGGTGGTAAGTGACACATTCAAATGAGAGGAGTTGGGTAGAAGGTGTGAAAATTTGTTCTCCATTGTTATCAATGGTTAGAGAAATAGTAAAGAACATGGCATAGAAGAAAACCAAGGTAAATGGTGTGAAATCATAGCTCACAGTGATGATAGAGGAGATAGCCACTAAATTGGATGCACTAAAGAGAACAACAACATGGGTGGAGAAGAAAGTTGGGACAAAGAAGCCCATGAAGAACAAGAGAGTACCCTGTAGAGAAAAGAAGCCCACAGAAGATTTTGAGCATGCAAGAGGTCAAGTTGAAGACGATGCACCAATGTTATCATAGAGGAAAGACCCTGAAGGAATCATGAGTTGGGTGTTTGGTGTAGAGCATTGTTTTTTGCTAAGAGGCATTGAATACTCAAAAAAAGAGGATTTTTTGTGAAGTAGATTGTGTGATGACCAACAGAATATTGGCAATATATCTTACATATAAAGACATGGAAAGGTAAGAAAAAAGTGAAGAGTTGATAGTAGATAGTCTCAAATTTATGAAATCAGATGGTACTCTTGGAAGAACACCCTGAATGGTAGAGAAGACTCAAGGGCTTTAAGCACAGAAATGTAGAGAAGAAGATTTCCATGAAGGGCAATGAGTAGGAGGAGATACCATTCAAATAACATGAAAATGTTCTAAGGAGTAGTCAAGAGGAGGACGTTCATGTGTAAAACTTATAAGAATAAATACTCATAGGGGATTGTGACAGCACTTTAATCCTTGAACCTAAATAACACTTTAGTCATTGAGCCTAAATAAGGAGAAGCCATAGATGACTTATGGCCTATAATAGACTTTTTTGAAGGAAGCGTAAAAGGAGGAAGTAGCCAAAGATGCTACATAATATAAGAGTGAATAAGAAGGATTTTCATATGTGCAACTAGAATTTGGTAGAGCATCAAATGTGAGGGAGTCAACAGACACATAGGAGATTGAAGACAGACCCAAGGAAGAGTTGGAAAAAGCACCAACTGAGAATGGAAGAGCTTTGTAAGAGCATAGTAAAAGCAACAGAGAAGCAGATGAAGTATGCCAAGTAGAAGGCATGGAGGTGAAGAAAGAAGAGCAAGGAAGGGAATGCGTCAGGCACAAAGATCAATCCTTAAGGGAGGAAGATTGAGGAGAGAAGAACAATAATGTAAGGGACCAACTTGAGAGTGTAGAAGTATGTTTTGCCTTGGATCAAGGAGATGTGTGACAAAGTGGGAGAAACACATAGGAAGAGAATATCTTCAGTAGAGAGGATATAAGAGAAGAGGAAGATGGGAGCCCTTGATTCCCATAAATTAGAGGATTTTTGCATTGATGCAATAATAAAAGATAAACAACCAAGAATCTACTTGTAACTGTGTGCAATGGACCAAGAGAAAGTATCAAAGACATCTACCCTAGAGGCAAAGGCCAGAGATGTGTGAGGTGTAGGATTCACCTGCATAGGTATTGAGTAAGTTAGAAAATATTAGCCTGAAGTGGATGATGAGATTTCAATAGTAATTTCACGTGATAGGGAGAAGTTGTTATGCAAAAGAGCAAATGAAAGTCATCGTAGAGTTGATAAGGAGGGCACAAATTGTATTGTGTGTGGCATGGAGAAGAAAGAGGAAGAAAAACATATGGGAGTCAATGGATTCCATAGAGACATGCATGACATTAAAGGCATCCATCAAAGGAGATCTAAGAAGGATGAAGGCAATGGGGGTATCATGTGAGAGTGCCTGGAGAGAAGCACAAAGGAGATGGAAGCAATTAGAATAGTGACTGTAAATAAATGTCATACTGAGGACACATAGGTTGAAGAAGTGAAAGTATATTTACTTTCCAAGAATGGAGAGGATAAGTATATAAGGAAGAGAGTGTAAACATAAGAGGAGAGATGGATGTAAGCGCACAATAAGGGTGTTAAATAAAACCCTTGGAGGAGGCAAACAAAAGTATGTGGGAGTAGACCCACAAGAGAAAGGAGTGTGCATATACCTACAAGAGCATATAAAAGAGGAGAGAAAAGGAAAGTCTCTAAAGGATCCATGTACATCATGCACATGAGTATAAGTGTTATGAGCACTAAGTGGAGGTGGACGTTCAAAGGTGGGCACAGACCCATGAGAGGCAGATGATGAAAAATAAGGGGGAAGAGAATAAAGAGGAGAAGAAGGAAGAGAAGATACATTAAAGCTTGGGTGGAAGCAGATGTTTTATGGCCCAAAGAGGGTCTAGGAGAAGAATAAGCATAAGTCAAGTGTACGGAGGCTGCATAATAGGTGTTGGGTAACATCGTGGTCTAGGCATTTGACTTGAAGGGCTGACCTACTAATCAAAACCTACTTGTAATAATAAGCCTACATTTTAAATTACCTAGAGATTATGGTGCATGAGCGTCCAAGAAAAATGAGTTATCCTACATCAACCAAAAATAGAGTCGGGTTATTCAAGGAACAAGCCAATTTTTCCAATGTGCAAGGCATGCATATAATAGTTTAAAGCCTTCAAAATGATGCAAGTCCCCTTGTGTGGCAACAATGGTGGTCAAGAATTACAAAAAGGTTGGAAATAAAAGGGTTAATTTTGTATAAGTCATGGAGCATACGAGGGAAATCCATGCACTAAGGCTAAATATAAGGTGCAAAGGAGAAGAACTGGAAATAGTCAAAGCCTACACAAGAGTGCATAGTCAAAGGCTTGAAAATGCATGAAAGAAACCACACCCAAGGGCAAGGTGCTAAAAAGAGACTTGCATGGTGACACACATAAGATTTAAAGACTTACTAGAAGGCATAGGTATATATGAGCCCAAGTGTGATGGTTTAAGGCATAGAAGACATTCATCAAACATGGTAAAAATCCAAAATGAAGAACTTTATTGAGTATTAAGTGGTGCATGTAGAATTAGTTACACGAGAGTAGAAGAGCAAGCAAAAAGTTTGGCATGAGACAATTGTTCAAAACATAATTGATAGTTTCAAATTTGACAACAACATAGGACATGTCATGTGGAGCATATGATGTGCTAGATAGGACTATTAGAGGTGGCATAAAAGATAAGTAAATTCATAAGGTGTGAAAATGACTCTTCTAGGCACTTCTGCATTGGAACTTGAACTAACAGCTAGCATGTCAAACCATTAATGAGGATAGTTTAACCAATGAGACTATAAATAAGAGGTCGAACCCAATATAAGGGGTCTTTGGCCAATATAGGGAAAATATTTTTGGATTATAATTAGAGAGCCAAGTGGTGCGAGAAGATACTCAACTAGAATAAAAGAGTTGAGTAGAGTGAGGGGAAAGGAAGGCCCATAGCCTTAGATAGAGAGAATGTGTGTGTGAGATCCAAGTCTAAGGACTGGATAGAGACATAGAGATCCATTGTAAAATCTAGGAAGCTAAAAATATCATGTAATCCATGAGGTGATTTAATGAGAAGACAAGCACTTAGATCCACTACATTGTGTAAATCCTTGTAGGCTACGTGGATCAGCATCCCTTAAGTGGGACCCCCATCTGCAACTTTATCTTATCGAAAACATTTTGTTCCACTTTGGTAACATCTCCTTCCCTCTTCCTCTTCATTTATTTTGAACATCCTTCCACCAAAGTATTGCATGACCCTTTAGAGCGGTTTGCATGACCTTCACCCTTTGTGGATTGTTGATAATTTCAAACTCAAAATACTTCTTTGTGTATGTGGGTTAGTTAGTCAACCATCCAAGATTCAATGTTCTTGAAAAACATGGCACACACACCTTGATGCCTCACCTATTCCATGAGATAGCTCTTAGGGGTCTACCTTCACCCAAAACCATGTGCACTTCCTCATCTTCATCTTCTCCCTCACCTTTTTCATGTTTATATTCTTCCTCAGTGTTAATCTAATCATCTCTCAACATAAAACCTCATCTTCTATCTTCCTCCATTATATCCAATTCCTTTTCCACGACTCAAAAAACATCATAGACTTGTATCAAGTTTCCTAGCCATAATGTTTTGCTAATGCACCTCCTTTTTTAGCAAATCTTTGAGGCAGAATCTCAATTCTCTGGTCACAAATCTTACTGCTACAATATTCCAACTTATAATCCTATGTAGGTGGCCTCACTTTCCACATGCCACAAAGTTAAAAAATAATAATCTTTGATACTAGTTAATTCAATCATAGTGACGAGGTTTCCAGTGAAAGAAAACCCTAACCTGGTATCTACACACACACACACATCTAAAACACAAAGGTTTTGTTTCATATATATGTTAATATCAACAAGTTACATAGATTTCATCCAAGGCATCAGTTATAGGCTATATTTGGATCTTAAGCTGCAAATGTAAGATTTTTTCTCTACAACAATGGATTCTCTTAGACTTCATCTGCACTCATATTGCTCAAGTCAACCTATATATAAAGGTTGTTTCTTATGATCTTTATATCTCCCAAGATAAGCTCTCTCCCAGAATAGTCTAATTTGAATAATATTCCAATAACTTACCCAACATGACTTTTATTTAGGCTCCTCCAAGTACAATGTGTTAATAAATATTCATGCAAGCTCTTAAAAGTTTTCATGTGTCCCCAAGGTTTTCTTACTACCCAATCAAGTCCATATGAGTTACACATCCTTATAATCCATCTCCAATAATATTGGAGGCAAAGATATGTTTTAATAACTCTGGAGTCAACCTACTTGGAGTTGCACCAATTTCCTCTTGTGCACCAAATCTCTTTGGTGTAATCTTTTATGCTCTTGTTTATATGTGATAATAATTGTGGGGTGAATATTTTGTCAATCAGCGTACTGATAAACAAAATAGGTCTTATCAACCACAGCAAGAAGATTGGTCAGCCAGTTGTGTAGGTTTACCACATCAAAAGGGGACTAATCTCTCTTCTCATCAAGGGGAGGTTCCTTATAAATACGTAGGAGCTATATACAATATAAATAAGCAGAAAATAACACATTGGGGGCAGAATAAACCATCCATCTCTTTTTTCAGAGATGATGCTCACAGACAAAGCAAAAAATATTGGTGGATACACTAAAGACACTTCTCTTCTTTCAAGAGTATTTTTGCAGGGAACAATAGGAGTTTATTTCAGGTAGTAAAAGTAACTAGTGATAAAGGGTGCAATAACCAGCAGGATGAAACATAACACAAAGTTTCCACCTCAACTGCCCAAAGAGTATATCACAAAGGATAATAGGGGCACAAAGTCGTCCCAGAATCTTCAACATAGAAAGAAAAGGAAAAACACACGCTGAAAACAATTGTGAAAGCACAAAGTCTTTTCACAGTTGGATTCAAGACACTTTCCTTTTTACCTTCACTAATTTTGCTTGTCAAGTTAAACAAATAAGAATGCTTCTAGGAAATAGACATAAGAACAATTTTCTAAAGTAGCACAAGCCAAAATAGCACAAAGTCTGCAAACAACTTGCTTTCTCATTCAGTTAAAATGAAAATGAAATTACAATTTGAGCTCAAAGTCTCAATCTTCTTCTTTCAAATGGGTAGAGTTTCGCTCTTGTAAAAAATGAAAAGTCCCCTCCAATGATACAAAAGATTACATTATATAAAGGCAGAGAGAGGCCTGGCACTTTTTTCCATGGAGTGACCCATTCGGTACATTAATGCCTTGGATGCATTCTTGGTTTTGTCAAGCTGGAGCAATGTGGTTGCTTTAACTATGGTGTGCTGGTTCATCTCATTTTTCTACTCCTTAGCCCGAATCACTCATTCCATCACCTGCTAGCTGTGCAATTGTCTATTTTGCCTTTATCTCGAAGGCGACAAGTAGACGATGCTTTCAATGTTTGTAGGCCCCAAATATCTACCTGACAAACTGCTTCACTTACTGAAAATAACTCCTGCTGAGTTTTTCTCGTTGTCTCTTCCTCCTCTCAGGTCTGGCTTTAGGCTCTTTGAATGTGTTCGAGTCTGCACCTTGAGTCTGCTAGAATCAAAAAACACTTAAATGCAGCCGATTTGGCATTCACAAGTCTTTCCTTGATTGAAGGTTAATGGCTAGCCAGTCTCTCTGAATTTGACGTTCATGGGCCTATCATTCTGTTGTGATGCAGGTGAGGACACGTGGTGGCATCTGTGTCTTTGAAATAAGCTCATCGAATTGAGCTTTGAAACTTTTAAAGGCTAGGGGCACAGATGCAAACACATGGCAGCTTCTGCTGCACTGGGATGGGACACATGGCAAGTTCTGCTCTTTGAAGCTTCATTTGAAACTATGTCTCAGTACGCGACACTTGGCAACTTCCATTGTGCTTTGATGCTTCGAACTTTTTCAAAGGGAACATGCCCTTCAAGGTCTTGAAAAAGGTTTATTTCATGTGTGTCACGTGTCCCTTTATTTCCTTCGGACAAAATGTTCGAAGAAATTCCTTCCATTGATTCTATGTCTTTGTGTTTGAGGGTGCCCCATCCTTTGACACGTGGCATCTTCTATCGCTTCATACTGAAATGTTCTGCCATTGACACTTGGTGCTTTTTGCTCTCAGGGTTTTGCAACACCATAGAAACATTTGGGGCTCAGTTAGGCTCTCACGGGTGATGACACTTATCGACCTCTGCCCTCAGGATTTTGCATCACCATAGAAATGTTTGGGACTCAATTAGGCTCTCGCAGATGATGACACTTGTCGACCTTCGCCCTCAGGCTTTTGCAACACCAGAGAAACATTTGGGGCTCAGTTAGGCTCTCGTGGATGATGACACTTGTCAACCTTTGTCGATCTCTTTAAGGGACACGTGGCAGCTTCTGTCACTCCTCTGAAACAAAGTATAATGGACTCAGTCGATGACACTTGGCAGCATTTGCTTGACCCTTGCTTTTGAGCGCGCTTCTTTCTTTAACTGAGATAGCCTTTGAACTTTTGAACCCGTGAACCTTTGAACTTTGAAGTGGTTCAAGGTTTAATGGTTCAATCGATTCATTCCATTTATTTGGCTAAGTCCCTTTGATATCCTTTTGAACCAAATGCGTTGAACCTTTCAATCGTTGAACTCATTGAACCGATGAACCAAAATGGTTCAAGGTTCAATGGTTCAATCCTTACTTAGATGCTCACCGAGAGACATTTTTGATCGAAGCAAGGCGCTGAACCAATCCTGAAGATGATTGAGTGTTGGAAACTAGTTCTTTTGATCAGACTCGCCTGCAGAAACCTTTGAACCTGTGAACCTGCTAATCCCTTTACTAAAAAAATCTTGAAAAATGAGGAATTTGAAAGCTCAAAACAAATTTTTGTAAAGGGAAGGGACAATTTTGGTCTTGCAGGGCCAAAATAGTCCATATGTTGGCCCAAAAATGAGAAGTCATTTTTTGGGGACAACAGCTGGCTCCTATTGGGGAACTACCTTCAGTTGAAAACTTGAAACACAGGTGAGGGGAGTAGAAACTAAAATCTCTTGTGCCTTGAAGTGTGCCATTGGGCTACGGAGTCGTGCTACCCAAAAAGAAAGGCTCCAAAAATGAAAACAAAAGGAACAAAATAAAAACAAAAGACTATACAAATATACATATGTACAGGGGAGCTCATTCGATACTTCAAGAGTTGAAGTGCTTCAGATGTTGTCCATTGTGAGGCAGAGAAAAGAGAGTGCCATCTTGATACTTCAACAAAAAACTATTTTTACCATTGAGTTGATGAATAGTAAAAGGGCCCCTCCACAGGGAATCAAAGTTTTCATGCATCCCCTTTGGTTCTCTTCTCTTGTCTCACAGTAAGACTTGATCTCTAATCTGGAAATTATGATTCTTTACTTTCTGGTCGAAGAGCTTCTTCACCAGACTTTGATGGGTGACAATTCAGTCCACCACTACAATTTTTTGCTCATTCAACTCAACAAGGCACATGATCCTCTTCTCAAGTGAGCTCTCATACGTTTGATCCTCAATCGCCTTAGCCAATTTCAATGCTGGCAATTCCAAGGTGATTGGTATCTCAACATTGACACCATAAAGAAGTTGGAAGGAAGACATACCAATTTCCCTTTTGAATGTAATTTTGTCTACCCATAGAGCATCAACCAATGCCTTATGCCAAGTCCTTTGGTTGTCATCCACCAGCGTCTTGATGATAGTCACCAGGTTCTTATTGCTTGATTCAACCTATTTATTCCCTTGTGGAAAATAATCAAAAGAGTGGGAGAGTGTGATTTCGTAGTGGAAACAAAATTGAGTAATCTCTTGAGAAGTGAAACAGGTGGCATTGTTAGTAACAATTTTGATTGGGACACCAAACTTGGACATGATGTTTTTTTTGAGAAAACTGCATACTACTTTTAAAGTAGCATGTTTGGTTGGAATTGCTTCCACCCATTTGGTAAAGTAGTTTGTTGCTGTGAGGACATAGTCATGTCTAGCACTTGATGATGGGTTTAAAGCTCTAATAAAATCAATTCTTTATTGCTGGAATGGCTCCTTTATGATCACTGGTTCGAGGGGTAGGGCAGCTAACTTGGGCCTTCCAACAAATTATTGGCACAGTTCACATCCCTTGACCCACTTTTATGCATCTTGAAAGAGAGTTGACCAATAATACCTAGCTCGTAGGATCTTATGGGTAGTCACAGGGGCAGAAAAATGTCCTCCATAGGCTGAATTGTGGAAAGACTTTAGAAGTCGGCTTTGTTGCTCCTTGTCCACACAGCGAAGGAACGTTCCATCAAGGCTCCTCTTGTATAGGTTGTTGTCCCAGAGGACAAAATTAGCAACGTTCAGCTTGATGGTCCTCCTTTCTTTATAAGATAGATGAGCAGGACATTCACCAGAAGTAAGGAAATGAGCAATACTTGAATACCATTCATTTGTGGTGGAGACAAAGAGGACTGTTGGTGTGTCATCCACGTTTGGTTCTTGATGCTCTGTTCCTCTTAGCTTGTTACCAGCAATTAGTTGGCATAGGCCTTTTCCACGTACTAGCTTTATTGGCTTGAAGATCAAATCAAACTCTTGGATCTTTACAACCCAATTGCCTCTTTTCATCCCAAACTCTTGCTGAGTCAATATAGATTTCACTGTGGTATCAAGGACTAAGGCAGTAACCCGAGAATTTAGGATGTAGAAACGAAAATGTTTTACAGCCTTCACCACTACATAAGCGTGCTTCTCCATATTTGAGTACTTTAGCACATGAACTTTGAAAAGGCAGCTCATGAAGAAAATGAGAGATTCCATACCTTATTTATTCTGTTGAACTAGAATTGTTGAAAGCATATGTTCTGAAGCATAGCTATAAATGGTGAACTCTCTGCTATAGTCAAGACAAGCCAGAATTGGAGCATGGGTAATGGTAGACTTGATATCCTCAAATGCCAACTTGCCTTCTTCAGTCCAACTGAAGGTGGCATTTCCCTTCATCATGTTTACAATGTGCCTAGTCTTCTCGGCAAATTTGGGGATGAAGCTCCGTAAGAAATTCACTTTTCCAAAGAAAGAGCAAACATCAGTCTTGCTTGTGGGCAAAAAAATTTCTTGGATAGACTTGACTCTGTCTGAGTCAATCTTTATGCCTCTTTTAGACACAATGTGTCTAAAATATTTTCCCTTTGTTACTCTGAAAATTGACTTCTTGGGGTTTAGGAAAATGTCATTCTAGCAGCAGCATTCCAGCACTTGTTGCAAATGGCTCACATGATCTGAGTGATGCTTAGAGAAGATAGTCAAGTCATCAAAATAAACTATGGTGAAATTACCTATTTCATCTTTAAAGGTAAGGTCCATTGCTTTTTGGAAGGTAGCGCCAGCATTTATCAAGCTAAAAGGCATTCTTCTATATGCAAGCGTGCCCCAGGGTGTGGTGAAAGCGGTGTTATGCTAGACTGTCTCACCAACTTCAACCTGATTATATAATCCTAAGAAGCCATCTAGTATTGATAACATCTTCGAGCTCATCACTGTCTGAAACACTTGATCCATGATTAGCAAAGAATAATTATCCTTCAAAGATGCCTGATTCAAATTTTTAAAATCTACACAAATGCGAATTTCACCATTCTTCTTCCTCACGGGCACTATATTGGCAATCCATGTGGAATGATGGATTGGGAAGATTATCTTGACATTAAGCATTTTTTTATCTCAGATAAAATAGTACCTGATATTTTTAGATTATAATGCCTGGACTTTTGCCTGTAAGGCATTGAATCAACCTTGAGATGAATGTTGTGTCGAATTTCATCAAGTCGAAGTGATTTTAGGTCGTCATAAGAGTACGCTAGGACGTCTATGTATTCATTGAGCAAAGAGTTGAACTTGAAACACTCTTCAAGAGTACAACATTTCTCAATGTTCACCATCTTGGGGTCTTCTTTGGTTCTCAAATTTACTTGATCAAACTCTTAAGAGGAGCTTGAATTTATTTTTTGTTGTCTGATGAATCTATCATGCTTATCAAACAACTTCTCAAGGGAAACCAGGCCTTTAGAAATCTTATTTCCTTTGAGTTGTAAGAACTCCTCACCTGTGTCTGCATTTGATTCAGGAGTTGTTTCACACTTCTAAGGTTCGCTGCCTTCAAAATGCGATCGTTCAAAGCTATCTTTTTGCTCCAAGAAGGCAATGATTTGGTTGTCATTGTTAAATACTTGCCAATGACTGGCATTATCAGGTACACTTGGCCAAAAGACCATCTCAATTATGTACCTGTCTTCTTTGAAATCTGGGTGGTGGACCAAGAAAGTAGCTGAAATAGCCAGTGCATCCGTCTGATCATTGAATTCTCTAAAAACTGTAGAGATGCTGAAAACATCAAAGTCTTCAAGCTGATCTCAGACTAGATTGCGGTAATGACGCAATCTTTCATTCTTGGTTTGATACAGGTTCCTCACTTGACAAACCAGTAGTTTGATATCTCCTTTAGCATGGAAGAGCTTGATGCCTTTGTCTCGAGCAACCTTCAGTCCAAGCAATAGAGACTCATATTCAGTTGTGTTATTCATATTATTGAATTGCAATTTATAAGATGAGAAAAAAATATCTCCTTGAAGAGATATTAACACAACTCTAACTCCTAAACCAGTGGAGGAGCAGTTGGCATCAAATTCAAGAATTCATGCTTCATTTGATACCAATTTTTTCTTGGATTCTTCTTCATTCGGAGGAGGGGATTCTTCTACACTTGCATTGTGCTTAGCCAATTCTTCTTCTATTCCACCTGAATGAATTTCTAGGTTGTCACTTGCCGAGGTTTTGTCAAATGCCTCGTGAAATTCATTCATGGATAGAAACTAGTTGCCCATACCTGAAGACTCAAATAGAATTTGAGCTTCAAGTATTGAAGTCTGGATAACTATGTGTTTCACTTCCTTTTCAGAGAGTAGCCTCTTCATGACACCTTTGACTGGAATCCTCGCCTCTAACAAATACATGCTCAATTCACCACCAACATCCCTATAGAAATTCTGCCTAAGAAGGATGCCATATGATGCTAGGATGTCTGCTACCAAGACAGTCATCTTGATTTTTTTGTCTGAAAAAGTAGCAAATGCAAATTGGGCGTTTTTAATTTGCCCCAACAGTGGCACTTGTTTATTCTCCATGGAGAAGCATTTACCAAATATTTTGGTCAGTGTGAGGTCAAGGGATTAGACTACTTTAGCAGGCATGACATTGTCTGAAGCTCTAGAGTCAATGATGCAATTATTCATCTATTGTCTATTTATCAGCAACGAGCCATAAAAAGGTTCAGTCCTGCTAGGAGCAATAGGGGGAGCAATGACAAAGTTGTTCATAGTGGGTGCATTCTTAGCAGGATCATGTGTCACTTTGGGAATTGCTTGTTCAATAGGGATGTTTTAATTTTTAACACATTGAACTAGTCTGTCTAATTGCTCAAGATGGGACTGCAGAAATTCAAATTCAGACATTTGAATTTTGGTTTTTTTTATATGGTCAATGAAATCAAATGTCTAGAATGAGATAGGTACAGAGGATGGAAGTTCATCTATTTGAGTTTTTTTTTTTTTTTTGGTGCGGGCAGGAGGGGGGAATTGGACTGCGAATTTGAAGTAGAAGGTGTAGGGGCATTTGGGGTACTTACCTTTCTTGCAATCATCGGGTCCTTTGGCTGGAAAGGAAGAGTGGATCCTCGCTTAGCGATTGAAACTGCTGGTTGAGGTCGCTCTTTTGCTTTCTCTTTATCAGCTTGTTGAGTTGATTGATTCTTGGACTGGGTAAACACAACGTATGACCCCTAGCTGCATTTCTTTCATTTCTGGGTTCATCTTGATAGTTCAAAAAATTGATATGAGAGTCACCAACTAATTCTTCTTTTTCCTCAGCGAAGAGATTAGCGTCATCTTTGGGATTCAACTCAGGCTGGAATGAGAAGTCTGATTCAACTTCAAGATATCCAACTACTGAGTTAGTTGGAGGTGCTTCGAGGGCGAGGTTCCTCTATGGAGGAGGAAGGTGATTTTGATGTCCTTGATTCCTAGCAGCATTGCCTTGGTACACTTGATTCTGCAATGTCCTCCTGGGCATATCTCTGTATACAAGAGAAAATGACATCCCTTGCACTATTTGCTTTTTAAGAGCTAGCACTTCATTTGTCAGCTTCTGCACCGTCGAGTCAGTGGTGGCTGTAGATGAGTGTTCAGAAGAAGAAGAAGATTTACTTTTATTAGGGTCCTTCCTTATCTTTCCAGCCAAGATAAATTCATCTTCTACTTCAGTAGCCAAGTCTTGAGTAGCAACAAGATCAATATGTCTAGCTCGTCTCAACAAGAAACTTATTTTAGGCAATTGTGAGTTGATGAAGAAACACTTAAGATTTTGAGGTGTCAGTTGGGCGACCATGGGAACCCTGTGCCTCAGCTTGTCAAACCTGGCAATGAAGTCCCTCATAGGTTCATGGAGATCCTTCTTCATGTGCATGAGCTAAGCCAACAAGGCATGTGCATCTTTTGCAGGCTTGAACCTGGCTTCAAACTTATCTTTCAGAGTGTCCCAATCAGTCACTGACTGAGCTTGCAATTGGTAGAACCAGTCTGTAGCAGTGCCTTGTAGTGTCTCCATGAACAAACTAACTGCTATGTTTTCAAACTCCACCCCTATTACACCACAAGCTATGCTAAAATCTACAATGTGTTCATCAAGGTGAACTTTTTTATCACCAAAAAATTTAGAAAAGTTCTTCCTTAAACTATGTGAAAGCTCATGCAGAGGTGGAGTCAAATTAAGTGGACCGAAAGAGTTACCCCAGGGGCCTTGAGCCATGATTTGATTATGTAAAAGTGGGATCACTAATCTAGGTGGAGTGTGGATAGGCAAAGCTCAGCTAGCAATAGAAAAAGAAGTTATGCCTTGTGTTGGTGACCTGGTAGGGCTAGGAGGAAGACTCCTAGTTCGTCTAAGGTGAGGTTGAGGAGGAAACAACTCAAAATTACTCTGCTGCACCAACTCAAAAGTAAGGTCAACAACACCTTGAAATTTTTAGCATCTAGTATAACGTGGAGTTGCCAGATTATGAAACAAAAATGGAAAAAGACTGGTCTCACTTCAATTTGAATCTTGAGGCTTCAAACTGCTTGTCCCTCCCAAGCAGAGTTGCCAAAAATTGTTGGATGAATATTTTGTCAATCAACGTAATGATAAACAAAATATGTCTGATCAACCACAGTAAGAAGATTGGTCAACCAGTTGTGCAGGTTTACCACATGAAAAGGTGACTAATCTCTCTTCTCATCAAGGAGAGGTTCCCTATATATACGTAGGAGCTATATACAATATAAATAAGCAGAAAATAACACATGGGGGGTAGAATAAACCATCCATCTCTCTTTTTTTAAAGATGATGCTCACAGACAAAGGAGAAAATCTTGGTGGATACACTATAGACACTTCTCTTCTTTCAAAAGTATTTTTGCAGGAAACAATAGGAGTTTCTTTTAGGTAGTAAAAATAACTGGTGACAAAGGGCGCAGTAACCAGCAAGATGAAATAGAACACAAAGTTTCTACCTCAACTGTCCAAAGAGTATATCACAAAGGATAATGGGGCACAAAGTCGTCTCAAAATCCTCAACACAGAAAGAAAAAGAAAAACATATGCTGAAAATAATTGTGAAAGCACAAAGTCTTTTCACAGTTGGATTCAAGACACTTCCCTTTTTACCTTCACTAATTCTGCTTGTCAAGTTAAACAAATAAGAATGCTTCTAGGAAACAGACATAAGAACAATTTCTTAAAGTAGCACAAGCCAAAATAGCACAAAGTCTGCAAACAACTTACTTTTTCATTCAGATAAAATGAAAATGAAATTACAATCTGAGCTCAAAGTCTCAGTCTTCTTCTTTCAAATGGGTAGAGTTTCGCTCTTGTAAAAAATGAAAAGTCCCCTCCAATGATACGAAAGATTACATTATATAGAGGCAGAGAGAGGCCTGGCACTTTTTTCCATGGAGTGACCCATTCGGCACATTAATGCCTTGGATGCATTCTTGGTTTTGTCAAGCTGGAGCAGGGTGGCTGCTTTAACTGTGGTGTGTTGGTTCATCTCTTTTTTCCACTCCTTAGCATGAATCACTCATTCCATCACCTGCTAGCCACATAATTGTCTATTCTGCCTTTATCTCGAAGGAGACAAGTAGACGACGCTTTCAATGTTTGCAGGCCCCAAATATCTACCCGATGAACTGCTTCACTTACTGAAAATAACTCCCACTGAGTTTCCCTCGTTGTCTCTTCCTCCTCTCAAGTCTAGCCTTAAGCTCTTTGAATGCATTCAGGTCCATGCCTTGAGTCTACTAGAATCAATAGACACTTAAATGCAGTTGATTTGGCATTTGCAGGTATTTTCTCGATTAAAGGTTAACGGCTAGCTAGTCACTCTAAATTTGACATTCACGAGCATGTCGTTCTGCTGTGACGTGGGTGAGGACATGTGGTGGCATCCATGTCTTTGAAATAAGTTCATCAAAATGAGCTTTGAAACTGTTAAAGATTGGGGGCATGGATGCAAACACCAGGTAGCTTCTGCTGCACTGGGATGAGAAATCTGGTGAGTTCCACTCTTTGAAGCTTCATTTGAAACTATGTTTTGGTATGCGACACTTGGCAACTTTTTATGTGCTTTGATGCTTTGACCTTTTTCGAAGGGAACATGCCCTTCGGTGTCTTGAAAAAGGTTCATTTCATGTGTGTCACGTGTCCCTTTATTTCCTTCAGACAAAATGTCTAAAAGAATTCCTTCTGTTGATTCTATGTCTTTGCATTTGAGGGTGCCTCGTCCTTTGACACATGGCATCTTCTGTCGCTTCATACTGAAATGTTTTGCCATTGACACTTGGCACTTTCCACTCTTGGGCTTTTGCAACACCATAGAAACGTTTGGGGCTCAGTTAACCTCTTGCGGATGATGACACTTATTGCCTCTGCCCTCGGGCTTTTGCAACACCATAGAAATGTTTGGGGCTCAGTTAGGCTCTCGTAGATGCTGACACTTGTCAGCCTCTGCCCTCAAGCGTTTGCAACACCATAGAAATGTTTGGGGCTCAGTTAGGCTCTCGCAGATGATGACACTTGTTGACCTCCGCCGATCTCTTTAAGGGACACGTGGCAGCTTCCACCACTCCTCTAAAACAAAGTATAATGGACTCAGATGATGACACTTGGTAGCATCTGCTTGACCCTTGCTTTTGAGCGCACTTCTTTCTTTAATTGAGACAGCCTTTGAACCTTTGAACCCATGAACCTTTGAACTTTGAAGCAGTTCAAGGTTCAACAGATCAATTGGTTCATTCCATTTATTTGGCTAAGTCCCTTTGATATCCTTTTGAACCAAATGCATTGAAACTTTTGATCGTTGAACCCGTTGAACCGATGAACCAAAATGGTTCAAGGTTCAACAGTTCAATGGTTCAATCCTTGCTTAGATGATTGCTGAGAGACATTTTTGACCAAACGAAGGCGCTGAACCAATCCTAAAGATAACTGAGTGTTGGAAACTGGTTCTTCTGATCAAACTCACCTGCATAAGCCTTTGAACCTGTGAACCTGCTAATCCCTTTATTGAAAAATGAGGAATTTGAAAGCTCAAAACATTTTTTTGTAAAGGGAAGGGACAATTTTGGTCTTGCAGGGCCAAAATAGTCCATATGTTGGCCCAAAAATGAGAAATCATTTTTTGGGGACAACAATAATCATGCAAGCAAGTCTCGAACACTGTGTTTTAGATCTTTGCCTCTTTTTGGGATCAAAGTTGCTCTAGCGCAAAGTTCCATTGTTTAAAATGCTTGTATCCTTTAACATTATGCCACATGACTTTGCACCCCATGGTTTCATGCCCTATAAGCTTCATGTAAATACGTACCAAGTGTTTTTTTGTGTGTTTGATGCAAACTAATGCTCTCCTACGTGACATTATGAATCAAAACTTAAATAAAAATATGTTTCAACAACTCCATCCAACTCTATGCAACAATATTTCATGCACATGTAGACTCATTCAAATTTTAGATTGTGTGCCCACCAATTGCTAAACAATTGTGCCCCTATGCACAACGTGCATATGTTTGAAACTTATTCTCAAAATGAAAACTAGTTATTTTTGGATGATGTAATATTTCTCTTCATCAATGGATGCTCTTGCATCAATAACATCTTGATAATTGGATTAGCCTCAAAATTATCCCTGATGTGCTCTTGTAAAATTTGTAGAGGTATGGTGGATGAATATGGATTGTCAATGGGTTTCCTTAAGTCACAAAACTATACTTGATTTTCGTAAATGAATGCAAAAATAGTAGGTGTCACAATCAATACATCACCATCCATAACATTATCCTTAAATGGTGTATCATTTTTTTTAGATCCAATCCAATTTCTCTCCATCCTATGCATTTACTCACAAAATCATCCTATGTACTGACATAAGTACACAGAGGTCCAACTCAATGGGGGCCTATTTATGGGGTTTTTATATAGTGGTGGACCTCTATTTGAATAAAATTAGTGTGTCCCTAGTAGGCTACAAATATATACTTCTATCTTGACAACATTCTTCAAATGTCATATCATTTATATTAGATCAAATTCAGATTCTCTCCATCCAATGTAGTATCTTAAATAATTACTCAACATACATTTTTCCATGTGATTCTAAATCATTGTTTGAATATCATCCCCAAAAAAATTATCCTCATATGGCTCATTACTATAAAAACATTATTCTATATAATTTATGCCATTTTGATCATAGATTTAGATGAAATGATAGTTATTTAATAGAGGAACCCCTTACTATATATGATGAGTGTGAAAATGAACTCGATTGGATTTGATGTCCTTTAATCATATCATTCATTGTTATCAAAGTGACTATGATAATATAAACCTTCTTCAAGGATATATGAATATTTTGAAACATCATGGAAACTCACTCAAGTATATTTGAAGTACTTCAATCACATCATTCACAATTATCTAGGTGACGATGACAATATAACACTTCATGCAAGGATATATGATGACTATGAAACTTCAATCAAGTGTAATTTAAGACCAACATTCACATCACATCAATAAAAACATTGGTTTCAACATTTTCTTTCACGCCAACATTCATAGATAATGAAACTTTGTATCCATGTGCTTATATATAGGCTTTACTAAATCGTTAAACAACAAAAAATACCTATGTAACTTCTCACTTGCACATTGGAATAGCCGTGAATACTACTAACTTATTTACTAACACTGATTATTTATTAAAGGGAGTATCTTTATGAAAGATGCATGACCTTTTTTACATTTATTATTTTTGTAAGCTAACAATTAAGGACTTTGGAGAAAATCCTCACAAACCCCCATGTGATCCAAAGTTGATTCTTCGACATAAAGCAAACTTATTTCTAAATTTTTCAAATTTCACCCTTGTCATGGTGTTTTGTGAAAATATCAATTGTTTGATCTAAAATTAGCAAAAACATTAGTTCTAGCATTTTCTTTGAAACCAACATTTGTAGATAATGAAAATTTATATCCACATGCTTAGTATTTTCATGGAATATTAGGTTCTTTGATATTTTGATTGCACTCTAATTATCCATTTATAGAGGTGTAGGAGCAATCTGAGATACTCGAATATATTCAATAATGCATCATAGATAAACTCTCTCTAGAACCATCCCATGCTAAAATATACTTTGATTTTGTTGGTGAATTTTCCAAATGGTATCATGATTCTTACAACACCACATAATGGTAGTTGAACCCATATGCATCACAGTATCTAACAAGTTTTAAATTATTGTTTTAGTGATACTCAAGATCATATGAATGTATTCCCTATTTAGTAAACAAGTACTCATTTATCCATATGCCAGTGATTTTTCCTGAGCTCATGCATAATCGAGATAAAATACTCACCACAAAGTAAATATCTAGCCAAGTATTCATCAAATGTATCAATCCACCCACTAGTTGTCTCTATATTGTGCCATCGAAAATTTCACCTCCATCATCCTTAGACAATTTCAGGTGACTTTCCATAAGTGTTATTGCAGGATTACACTCATTTATACTAAACCTTTTAATAACTCAAAAATGTACTTAGGTTAAACAATGAAAATAATTTTATATTTTAGAGTAACCTCTATGCTAAGTAATAGTTAATAAGACTAACATCTATCATCTTCAACCCTATTTTAGTTCTTTCTTCATAGTTGTATTATGTTAGTCATCATTCCTTTTGATAAACAATTCATAAACATAGAGGATAAGAACCACAAACTTATTTCCCTCCACTTGAATATACAAAATATCATTTGATTCACTATGCATAAAACCAATTTCCTACAAGTAAAAATCCATTTTTTCATACCAATCCATCGGTGCTTGTTTGAGCCCATGTAATGCTTTGACTAATTCACTTGCTTTGTGTTTGACACCAGAAATCTCAAAATCTTGCTGCTATGTCATGAAAACTTCCACCTAATGATCACCATTCAAAAATGAACTTGTTACATCCATGTGATGCACTTTCCACCCATTTTATGTTGTCAACACAAGAACCATGTGAATAGTTTGCCACTTGGAAGTGGGCAGAAATGTTTCCTCATAATCTATACATTCTTGTTGTGCATAGCATTTCATAACATTTTTTGCTTAATGTTTATCACTGAAACAATCAAATTTTATATTTAATTCTATAAACACACTTGCATCTAATGGGTTAAATATGTGTAGCACAATCAACAAGAATCCAAGTATGATTATTTTGTATAGCATCATATTCATCCTATACAACATTTTTCCAAACATTTTATGTAGATGCTTTTCATGTTTAGATGGTTAAACTAATAAAGTATCAACCATTACATAATTAACTTTTTTATTTTAACTTCTAGGAATTTTTTACCAACGTCATCTAAATTCAAGTAAAAAAAAGGTACTACAATCCCAATTAGGATAAATTTGCAGATTATCCATATTAGGAATACCAAGAGCCTCTACTCATGAATCAATATGTGAGACATTATGATTATCTATTTGTCGAGAAGAGAAAGGAGCTTAGGGACTTGCAAAATTTTCATTGTTTTATAAGTAATCACTTCCCAAAGAATCAAAATAAGATGTAGTAGCCACTTGTGAAACAAAAGCATCTGATGAAACACTTGATTAATTCAAATCAGCCTCATGCCACAATTGATGAAAACTAGTTTCATTTCTCACTCTATTAGAAATTTGACATTTATCTATCTCTCTCCATCTTATCAAATCATGAGTCAAGTTCTATAGTGTACATATTCCCAAACTCATCAAAAATCACATCTCTAATTACTATAAATTTGCATGTATCTTATGCAAGCAAACAATACCCCTTTGTATTATTAGAATAGCTAAGGAAGATGCATTTTCTACTCCTAGGTTCCAACTTATTTCTATGTTCAATAAGAACTAGAGCATAACAAGTAAAACCAAATTTTATTAAGTGTTTCACCTTAGGCCTAAACCCATTCCACACTTCATGTGGTGTTTTACCCAAAAAAACAACTATGGGGGACCTATTCTTAAAATACACTGCAATAGAAACTAATTTGACCCATAGTTTATAATTTAACTATTTATAATACATGACTCGTGATGGACCTTGCAATGTATTATTCATGCTCTTATAAATTTCATTCTACTGTGGAGTATCAGAATTAGTGTATTATCATATGATTCCACACTCCTGGCAGTAACCTAAAAACTCATTTGAAATATACTCGTCACCATTGTATGACCTAAGTGAGGGAAAGTTCAAACCTTTTTATTTTTCAACTAATTGTAAGAACTATACAAACATAGTGACAAACTTTGATTTTTTATTCAAAAAAATACCCAAATCATTCATGAAAATTCATCAATGAAAAGTACAAAGTTAATAAAACCTAACACTACTTAGGATCAAATTGAAATCGATGCATAGCTCACATGCAAAAACATGAGAGAGGCAAGATATAGAACTAAATAAGAGAAACTCAATTTCTCATGATAATAACATGATATATGACATCATTTAACATGATGAAAAATACATAAAGAAAGAGGGTATATACAACTTGAAGAAGAGTAAACATATTTTTCCTTATTGGCCACATAATATGCAAATGTGATTGGTCTATGAAGAGGTGGTGTCTTACTAGCATTAAGGCTAGTACTTGTCACATTCTAAACCTAGGAAATTGTGCACTATGGTGCACTTATTTAACTCTAAACAATGATCCTTCAGATGAGGATTATGTCTTTTCTACTAAATAAATGAAAGTATCAATCCTCCAAATGTAGTCTAGATATTATGTGTATTTTTTAATACTTTTCGATAGAGAGGGACGACCTTGTTAACCATCATCATTGTTTTCATCAACACTACCACTATCTTCATAAACATTAGAAATTTTTATGAGACTAATCTTTGTATCAGGTTACTATGTGGAAGGTGCATTGGAATCACCCTTCTCATCAAATAAAACATCTTTTTTAATGTATTTTTTCTTTGTCTAAGGATCCGTGCGTCAATAGGCCTTTGAATCTTCATTGTACCCAATAAATATTCATTATAATTATTTTTCATCCTAGTCTTTCCACTTCTTATTTGGAATGTGCATATGTAATTTTCAACCAAAAACACGAAGATGAGAGATAGAAGTCTTATACCCTGACCATGCTTATATTGGAGTGATACCATTGCGAGCTCTAGTGGGTGTGCAATTCATAAATTAAATTGTTGTGCAAATTAATTTTGCCTAATATGTATGTGACAAGTGGGATTATTTCAACATGCACTCCATCATTTAAACAATGGTATAATTACGTTGTTCAACACTATTTTGTTTTGGTGTAGGAATAGTTAGCTAGTAGAAAATGCCATGTGTGGTAAGAAATGTAGAGAATTAATTGTTGGTGTATTCAATGCCTTGATCTGAGTGGAGGACATGTTTGTGATGTCTATATTGTTGTTCCACAAGAGCTTTCAACTCTTTGAGAAATTGGAATGCTTGATCCTCGGTCTTCAAGCAATATACTCACATTTTTCATGAGTAATCATCAACAAAGAGATATAAATATATATATCCACTAATACTTGGAGTGAATTTTCTACACATATTGGTGTGCACTAGATCTAATGGACCAATGGCCTGATATGTATTGGTGCCAAACAAAGTTATATGTTGTTTTCTAGATAAACAATTATATAAGCAATCAATGGTATTTTTTAGTGATGGAAGGACTCTCACCATGTTGTGTCTGGTGAGTGCAAGCAAGTACCCAAAATTCAGTTGTTTGTATCTCTTATGCCATAGATTTCCTGAGTTTGTATATTTTACAAATAAAGCTTGATTATATTCGTGGAAACATTAAGCTCAAACATTTTCCCTACACCATAAGCTCTTGCAACAATTTTAGATCTTCTAGACTTGTCTCAAATGAGACACAACTTTTTGTCATTTTGCTCAAGCAATTGAATTACAGACAACAAAGTTTTTGTTAGTCCCAGAACATATATGAATTTAAATATTTTATGTGCATAATTACCAAGAGATAAAAAAATATCCCTTGTATATTAGACACTGTATGATGAATCATATCATAAAGATACATTACCTAATTAAGATGAATGATTCAAAGTGGTGAACCAATCCTTCCATCCAGTCATGTGCCTTATGGCATTGCTAATTTCTAGTGACTCATCTTTGTTTTCCTACATGTATCATGAAAGATAAATAACAACCATGTATCTAGGCTCACTTGTAGGAACCCTCCTTATAATGTTTATCCTAAGGGGCACAAACTTGGGTATTTCTATAGCTATTTCTTTAGTTTTAGATAACTTCACAATTGCAATGGCCTCTTCAACTACTTCAGCTCTTGGCTCTAGAGTTGGACTTGTATTATCTCTCTAGCTCTACAGTCTCCTTTTCTTCTTTCTAGTTGGCCCTAGAGTAGACTCCTCAACATATTTTGTCTTCTTCAGGTCAGATATTGAGGTAGAGTTGGAAACATGTTTCTTATTCTTAGACTAAGGTTTCTTCTTTTGTTTCCCTTCTAATAATATTTTCCATTTGGCCTCCCCATCTGGGTTTTTTAGAATATGGTGCTAGAAGATTAGCTAAATCAGCTTATGGTGTCTAAGATACCCTACCCCTTGCACGTACTTTTCTTCCATCACCTAATTGGCACTATAGATGAATTTGAGAAGGTTTATTTTCCATTCAGGTTTGCCTCTACTATGTTTAAATGATTTAGCATCCTTTTGGAGGCTCTAAACACAACCATATTGATTATCATAAATAAAGAGTTTCATTACCCAAAAGACAACAATCTTCCATGGTCATGGGAAGCTCTCCCTTTTGATGCCCTTACATTCTCATTTTTCATTGATAATCAGTTAGAGGGTTTGTTCCCCCTCCCACATGGAAAACCTAAACTAAATCTTCATAGGTGGGTTTATTGTGTATAAGCATGCCAACATATAGAATACCAAAAAATTCATTGATAATGTTGGTACTTGCCTGAATTTTCTCTCCTTTTACTTTGGAATGGTACTTCTAAAGATTGATTACAAATTATTTGACTATTTGCTTGTCATACCCATGGAATTTATCCAATAACTCCAACCACCCTAATTTTCTAAACACTTTTGCCATGGCTCCATCCTTCAACAAAAACTCCATAGATTTTGGATATGACTTCCATTTTAGGCCCATGATTTGTAGGAATGAAGGAAAAATATTAGGGTTTTAAGTAGGATTTATACATCACTAGTAACGGAAACACAACTAAGGAAGGTTTGATGTGCAAAAAACTTAATGAGCAAAGAGAGGCAGCGATGAATGGACAAATGAGTGTCATGCCCATTTTTTTATTAAAACAAACATGACACAACCATAATGCATCCAAACGTCCATATAACACAGAATAATATATGAACCCAAATCAATCCAAGCACACAAAATAATTATACTAATTGCCATCAATCAAAATAATAGGCACACACCTCTATCCACAAGATCAAATGCTTTATATATTCAGTCAAACGCATCACCACTGATGATTGGTACAAGGACATTGTCAATTATTTATTAAACAATGAGTGTCCTAATCATCTAGGCTCCACTTATAGAAGAGCATTGCATCTAAAGAGAAGCCACTTCATGACCAAATCAACCATACTATATAGAATAAATCCTGAAGGCATATATCTGAGGTGCCTAAATAAAGAGGAAGCGATAGAAGTGTTCAAAGACTTCCATGGGAAGTATAAAGCTAGCCATAGTTCAAGAAGTGATACAACCCATAAAAAACTCAGATCGAGATATTATTAGTTTCATGTTTTTAAAGATGCCCATGATCATGTAAGAATTTTCCATACCTATCACGTAGTTTCATATAAAGAACACACCCCTTTTATGCCATTATAGCCGGTCATAGAGGTCAGACCATTTGCAAAGTGGGGACTCAATTTCGTGGGAGCCATCAATGTCAATTCTTAATCTAGACACAAGTTTATACTCATTGCAACTGACTATTGTCCATGCTAGACTAAAGCCAAAGCATTCAATAAATACACGACTAAAGTAGTGATCAGCTTTCTTGAGGACCACATAGTCACTAGGTTTGATATGCCATTTGTTCTAGTATGTGACAATGGTCTTGTCTTCTTTTCACTGTAATTTATTGAGTGGGCCTATAACAATTAGGGAATCCTTAAATTTTTATCCAACTATTATCCACAAGGTAATGGGTTAGTTGAATCAACTAATAAGAACTTGTTGGGCGTAATCAATAAAATCCTAGAAAGGAATTCTAGGGACTGGGATAATGTTCTAATGTTCGTATTATGGGCTAACATGACTAGAGTTAAGTTTTCTTTAGGGACTTTCCTATATCATCTGGTATATGGACAAGACCCCATCTTCCCTGTAAATTTGAGAATCCCTACCTTGAAATTCATGAAGGATTACCTAGAAATTGATAACAAGACAAAGGCCCGCTCTCTAAACTTGATGCAATTGGAAGAGAAACATGAGTAAACTTTATTGCACTTTAGTAAACATCAAAGGGTTTTCAAACGTTGGGTTGACAATTGATCCAAATCCAAAGCCTTTTGAATCTCTAATTTACTCCTTCTTTAGGATAAGGCTCATAAAAAAAAAGTCAACACAGAAAATTTGATACCCTTTGGCTAAGACCTTTCCAAAATTTTGAAATCGTGGGTGAGAATGCTTTCCACCTATGGTGTCTAACTAGTGAGGATGTCTCATTGCAATTCAATGGACAATTCCTCCAGCATTATTTCCAAGCTTGAATTATTCTAATGCAATCTTGTAAATGGATTTTTTTGTTTTGCTGTTTTCCCTTTCTGCTTTGTTCTTTATTTCCTTTCTAGTTTTATTTTTGTCTATTTTTTGCTTCCTTTTGCTTTCAACCCTATGTTTTCCCTAGCTATTTTTCCATGTGATTCCCACATTGATTAATGCAAAAGAATGAAAGAAACGAGTCTATAAGCAAGTAACATGTTTGGTGTTTTGATGCAAAAATATTCCTCGACCCTTTTGTGGATTTGGATTGTGTTTCTGAGTCAATTTCAATAGCTTTGAATATTGTATGTTTTGAATTTGTTCTTGTTTGGATGAGTTGGGGTAAAGGTTGTTGATTATTGGGAGTATCCTCTTGAAACCAAACACAATAATCATATCTTAAGTAGTTTCTAAAATTTTTGGGGTGAACCTATTGTGGTGAAGGCCTATGGTGAAAAATCTATAGTATTGTCTTTCGCTAGCCATAGTAATCCCCAACCCTGAACTGAGAATATAAAATAAAAATAAAAGAAAAAAGAAAAGCCAAAAAAGAAAATATATTTTAGAAAACTTAGTAATGGGTGATTGAGACAAACTCTATTAGGGCTATGGACACCCAATTAGCAGTAGAGCAAGGCCTTGAGTGATACCAGAGGCAACTCCATCAGAGTTATGGACACCTAACTAGTAATAGAGCAATGTCCAAACAAGCATCTCCAAGGTAGGCCTCACTAGCTTGATGGTTGGAGTCATAACAACGAATCTTGACAGGTCCTATGAAATAGTAAATTAACTCATTTTTCACACACCGAGTCAATGGAGATACTAGATTTTGTCACTTAGTTACTCTCATCTTGTCCCTTCTTAGATTTTTCATGTTCCATGCATTGTTTTGGCCTAAAATTATGGGTTCATTAAATTTTTATTTGTTCCAAAATACTCAAGTATTTTCCAGCAAAGTCGTCATTTGTTGTTGCTTGCACAACACAAAAAATTTATCATGAAATTATGGAACCTCTTTTTAATCTAAAGTCTAGTCCTTTGGTTTAGTGGAGTTTGTGCCCTAGATCTATTTCGAGCATTGGTCTGCCCTGAGACAACCCTTAGATGTCAAACTTTATTATTTTAAAAAAGTAAAAAAAAATGAATGTTCATTTTATTCACTTGTTTTGAATTTCACATCTAGGATTGCTTTTGATACAATTTTCTGAATTTACTTAATATAAGGAGTCTTTGCTAATCTAACTAATTTTGAAGTTTGTAAAAAATTGCTCTTTTGGGCAAATCTGACTCAATCTTATACAAATAATCTAGTTATTTTAAGAGTTTCGCTAGTTTTTCTTAAAGCATTTTGGTCCCATTCTAGCTCCTTTTCAAGTTAAATTGGCTAAGTAATTGTGTGGTTTCATGTTCTTAGTCATTTTTTGTAATAGGTCTAAATTGGCTTTAAAATAAGAAAAATGTATGTCCTTATTTATTTGATCTTTTTTCCTTTGCCTTCTTTTGAGATTTTAACTAAGTCATTTTTCTAAAATTTGTATTTAAAATATAACAATGAATTTATTTTGTCACGGGCTAATGGTCACTTCTTTTCCCGTAGGTGTCTTTTTGTTTAAATTTTCCATGCAGCAGTTGTTCACAGTGTTCAGGAGTTTGCCACTTTTTCAACAAGTCTTTCAGGCCTTCAACTCAATGGGATGATGTCATCTGTCAAAATCCTAAGTGATGCCATATGTCAAAATCTTAGGCCTCTCACAATTCCCTAGTAAAGAAGATTCGAACCAAGTCCCCAAGCTCTCGGGTGAATAGGATGATGCCACATGGTGAAATCTCACTTCACTATAGCACCAGAGCAGTCTGTACAGATTGGAAAGCATCAAGCTTCAAACCCCTGAGATGATGCCATGTGTCAAGATCTCAAAGCTCCATAACAATTAGTACATGGTAAGCAGGTAGTAGACTCTTTGGGTGAATGGGATCTGACACATGGAAACATCTCGCTTTTCCACACCCTAGTTTGATCAGAGTAGTCAGATGGATGGTAGATCAAACAAGTGCCTAGAATGAGGCCACATGTCAAGATCTTAGGGCATCCCTACCAAAAGAATGATCAACAAAATCTAGGCCCTCAGTTAAGATACAGAGTTGCAAAAATTTTCCATATGGCATTCCCTTGGTGATGAGATCTTATTGTAGGTCCCTCGACTAATGAAAGACCACCAAGTGACGACAGGACATCACGGTGAATATAGATTGCCAAGCCAATGGGCAAGGTCATCGTAAGTAGCTTAGAAACCCAAGGTTGATGAACATCTCAACCCATCAAACCATTATAGCCCAAAAACAATTTCATGTCCAATCTCACCTACAACACTGAATTGCCAAGGGAACTCTTTAATGATGATTTGATCATGAAATACGTAAGCAAACACTAGTTGGGCAATGTCATTTAACTCATAATTGATGTGCACATTAGAGTCAAACAACTAAGGATGAAAAAGACAAAAGAATGACTTAATTGGACATTGGTATCATTGCATAGAGCATGTCCATTAGATTGCCCCAAAGAGATTTCAATGGCATTTAGCCACTTAGAATCAAATTAGTGATCAATTTGGCAACAACCATTATGTGGATGAATTAATGACACGATGGGCTTGCCTTATAAAATACCGACTCTTTGTTTGAATAAAGCTGGCTCATTGATCAACTCATAGGTTAGAAAAGTTGGACAAGAGATCACAGAGCTTTACCTCTTCATTTATGTATTTTTTTGCTTTATAGGTAGTTTTCCTTTTTGCATAAGTTGAGTTTGTTGAATTTTAGTTCTATATTTGTAGAGTGTGTAATGAATCCTATTTGTGCTTCATGAAATACCTTCAATTTGAAATATTTGTTAGATGATATTCTCGATCTACGCATGTATATAATGACCCTGTTTCCCTCCATTGTATAGATAATATTATCCCAAAATCTTTCACCATCTTTGCATAATGGTTGTGCTCTATTGACCAAACAAAGATCGGTTTACCAAAGGATTTGTCCACATAATAGAATCAAATTATTGTTTTATAGAGTGGACTCATTTTTCCATTTCTCCCTGCCCTCTCTCTCTTATGATCTTTTTTATAGACATTGTTAGATTAGTATTAGAAATAGTTTGATTTGCAATCAATCATCAAGGTATTATTAAGATTGAATGATCCTTATTCATTTTTCATTGTTGAATCTAGCTAAAGGTGATAATTAGTATTAAACTAGAGGTTCTCTCCAAAATCTAAGTGAGCTAGTCTTGCCAGTCTAAGCTTTTTTTTCCAAGTGCTAACCAACAAATGTCCCTTGAACAAAAACAAACAATAACGACCAACTAAGTGAGATTAGTACATGGAGACTCAGTAACAAAGACCTTGGGGAGGTTCCTAGGAACCTCCTTTCAGGGGAGGTTGGGTGAGTCTTTCCCCCGACCTACATGTTGGTGTGTGCCAAAATGCACATCAACAATATTGTCACATTGTAAGTTTATACATCCACATCATCGAAGCTACAAGGAATTTTATCCACTTTCTTGGAGGTAAGGGAAAACTCATAGTCTTGAAATTCTTGATAATGTAACAATATTGTATATATTTGTTATTTATCCTAGGTTTCTAGCTTAGGTGTCTAACTTTTGTCTTGTTCAATAAGTTCTTCATTCTCGTAAGAATAGAAAATGTTAGTTTTGGGAATGTGAAGTGAACAACACTCTTGGCTTGTTTATTTTAATGTTTGCTCTTTTTCAAATTGAATTTTGAAATCAATATTTCATTGTCATTCCGTAAATGTTATTTTTGGCCTCTCATTGGTATCAGAGCCTAGAAAATTAATATTCTTCTTCTCTACATTAATATCATTGTACAACATGCATACTTCATTATATTCTTTGTTCTTTATGTTCTTTGGCAAAATGGTGCACTTTATCCGTTGGTTTGAAATAGTGTCAACTGGTTTTGTTCAACGCAATCCTAGAGATAATCAAAATAATAATAGTAACAGCGATGGAATGAAATAAAGTTTGCAACATTCATCATCAGAGATGCATTTCACATTACCTTATTGGTAGACCTGTGTTTGTGATTTTTCCTCTCCTACATTTTCTCCTTGAGCATTTCATCTAATGTGTTGGCAGACTTGCATTTACTCCTTGGGTATTTCATTTGATGTTCTTGGCAGACCTGGCATGTTAACAAACCAGCACTTACACCTGTTATCCCCTGATGTGTTGGCAAGTTTTTTTGAAAATTTAGTCAGTGTAACATTCGTTGGGTGCAAAAGGATTATGGTGGAGATATATTTCCCTAATAGTGTATCATGGCATGTCATTGGTAGACTTTTTTTTTTCAATGTTATCAATCTAAACGTTGTTTTCCATGTGCTGATGATTTCTTATATTCTGTAATTTGAAAATAATTTGGCACTGTGTGGATTGGTATGCCTCACAATTGTAATGTGCCTATCAACAATCTACAAGATTCATTTTGGAGCGTAGCATGTTAATTAGAGGAGCACCTAATTTTTGGAGTATTCATCTTTATATACATTCTTATATTAGAATTATCTGCCAAATAAGGAGAGGTATTTTTAGTATTTTTTAATTAAAAATTAGAATTTTAATTTGTCTTTTAAATGCCATTTTCTAATTTTGAAAGTATTTAAATTTGAAAGCATTTGAAGCAATTTGAAATTTGAATTGTAGAGCAATTTTTTCATTGAGATTGTTTTGAGCATTCTACTTTTAACAGACTTGAGTAAAAAACAACCAAATCATACAATTCAAGTAGAAATGAGGAAGATACTCTTATACCCATTCGTCACTGTCAAAAAAACTAAATTCAAAAATCAAGAAAAAACAATTATATTGATGTATGAGCTTTTCTTGTTAAGTCGATGTTAATGATAGGGCGAATTATTTTCATGTGCCACCTAGGTACCACGTACCACTGTATTCTCACATACCTTAAGGCCTCTTTCACATACTATCGAGTACATCGAAAGGGCTAGCTTCTTCCATGTAACAATGGGTATATAGGAAGGATGAGTATATCAAAAAGTTTGATATATTGATCTGGTGGCATATAGAAAAAGGGACCATTTTTGAGTGATAAGAAACCAATTGGGGTTAACAAAAACCCAAAACTCAAAACAATGCATTTAATCAAATCTATCATTGACACAACATTGACCAACAAAGATGGTTAGAATGGTCTCGACAAGTGGAGAACACACTCATCTTCAATGATTTATGATTCGATATTTGAGACAGAGATACACAACCAGTTGAGCCATCAAGGAATGTAAAAGATATTTAGACATGGAGGTAGAAAAACTAGAAAGCATTAACCTTGATGAGGGCCTCAGTCGACAAGGATGTGTTTCATCATATCTAGGGGAGCAATACTCCATGGAAAACATTTCACAAACTAAAAGAGCTATATGATTTCCATTAAGAGTTAGAATTCATTCAATTACAATTAAAGCTATTCAATGTTGAGTTGAAAGATGGTGATGTCATGTGATTGGCTTCAAAGATATGTGCCATCAAACATGATGTAGAAATAATGGGTATCAAAATTGATGTCTATATGACTGTATTCATAAAAGCCCTTCTCAACTATTCAACTTATTTGGAGTCTCTACAAACAAGTAATATGTTGAAGACTCTCAAATTTGATCAATTGGTTGAAAAGATGACAAAAAGAGAAAAGGCCTTTGGAAGAAAAACTGAGTCCACAATAGGAGAAAGTGTGTGTTATGTCAAATCAAAATCTTTCAAAACATCCAACAAGGCCACATCTTTCAAAAATGAAGGCAATAACAAGTATAAGAAGAAGTACAAGGGAAAAGAAGGCAAAAATGAAAATCAAAGTAGTCAAAAACATAATGATAAACAAAACTCTATTGTAAATAGTGTGACAGAAAAGGAATCATGAGACTCACGAATGCAGAACTCCATGGGATAAAATTAAAGCATACGATAAGAGAAAAAATCAAAGAAAATAAAAGAGTAAAACTCTGCCCAATTCACTAATAAATGTGTGTTTTTCAGTACAGAAGATAAAGTAAATAGTGTCTCAGTCAATTATTCATGGTTTGATGTTTTAGTTCTTGATACTGGTGCCACTTTACATATGACTTTTAAAAGAGACTTCTTTGAAGAGTTCAGTGGAAAAAATTGTGGTGCTGTATATATCACAGATAGATTAAGTTTACAATTACAAGAAAGAGGTACAATAAGACTCAAGTGTCCAGAGCTTCTAAATTTCAAACTCTAAAATGCCCTCTAACTTCCTCAATTGAAACAAAACTTGTTATCCCTAGTGCTCATAAGGCAACAATGCCATTCTATTCTATTGGATAATGGTGATGTCACAATTAGGCGAAAATGTGGCAATGTAATCATCTTGACTGGAAGTGAAGAAGAAAAATACTCAAACTCAGGTGTAAGCCATCAAATTCAAGAAATTGTGCTCATCTCGTGGAAGATGAAATATCTCCAAACATGTTTTGGCATGCTATATATAGGAACACTCACTATAATAGTATTCATGTATTGCAAAATAATGGTGTTGTTGGCATGCCTACATTACCCACAAAATCAGATGAAAAGTGTGAAGCTTGCATCTTGGCTAAAAATGAAAGAGAACCATTCCCAAAGTCAGTGAAAAGTTGATAGAAAGTTGCAACTAGTTCATTCAAACGTGTGTTCTCTTTCAATCCTCTCCACTGGTGGTCATGAGTACTTCATGTTATTCATTGAGCACTACACCAGAATGACATGGATATACGTTCTGAAGAAAAATTTAGAAACCTTTGAGAGTTTCCAAAAGTTTTGAAGCATGATTGAAAATGAAGCTCAAACCCACATTGAGACACTCAAGGTAGATAATGGTAGTGAATTCACTTCAAATAAAATTGAATCATATCTTGAGCAAAATAGTATCAAACACCATCTCACAATTCCTTACACTCCGTAACAAAATAGAGTTGTAGAAATGATGAACAGAACTATGATGAATATGGTTTGTGTAATGTTATATTTCAAAGGGATAAATCTGCACTTTTGAGTCAAAATAGCTAAAACATTAGTATACCTCTGCAACAGATCACCAGTAACTTTTGAATCTAAGACTATGTATGAGATGTGGTGTGATCATCTTCCTTCCATGTGACATCTTTAGATTTTTGGATCCACTTCTTATGCATTGATTCCAAAGGATAAAAGAAATAAGTTAGACCACATGAGTTGAAAATGCATCCACTTGGGATATTCTAAATCCTCTAAGGCATATAGGGTATATGATGAGAAAGAGAAGAAATTTCTTGTCGCAAGAGAAGTTCTCCTTTGTGAGTCTGCAAAAGACAAAAAGCATATTGATCGACAACTATGTTGACTTGACAAGTATGCAAAGTTTGATGTCTATAGAAAATGATTTAGATGTTCTAGACAATAAGTGGGGGACACATAGTTGAGAATCTATTGATTTTCTATTGTCTCTTATACATGAGCTTGAAACTCCTGAAGGAGAGAATGAAACTTCATCAAATATTGACCAGAGGCCACCAGAACAAAGGGCAAAAAGTGATTGAACTTCAGAGGATGAACTTGAAGCACCTAAAACATAGGAACATATGCCTAAGTGGGCCACTCAAACATTGAAAGATGTGAAACTTAATGAAGTTGGAAAAACAGGCACTAGAAGTGCACATGCAGCCGCATCACAATCAAACAAGTCCCTTGAAGAAATTCAAGATAGAATTGAAAAGTTCACCTTGAATGATTCTCCAGAAGAACTCAATGTTGTGTTTGATTCAGAACCAACATCTTTCAAACACGTTAAAAAGCTTGAATCTTTGAGAAAAGCCATGACATATGAGTACAATGCATTGGTCAAAAATGGGACTTGAAAATTGGTTGATCCTCTATATAACTACAAACCAATTGGCTACAAGATGGTCTACCACAACAAATAAAAGTTGATGGCTTACTTGAAGGGCACAAAGCAAGGCTTGTTGTAAAGGGGTATGCTCAAAAATAAAAAAATTGATTACAATAAAATCTTTGCACCTACAACAAAATGGATTACCATTTGAATCATGTTGGCTTTGGTAGCTTACGATAGATGAAAAGTTCACCAAATGGACGTCAAAATTGAAACTGTGTACATGACACACCCTGAAGGTTTGCAATAAATGAATAAGAGCACAAAGTGTGTAAACTGAAAAAATTGTTGTATGATGTGAAAGAAACCCCTTGAGCATGGTATGACAAACTAGTTGAGCACCTCATGAACATAAACTTCAAACATTTTGAGTTTGAAAATGCAACTCTTATCATCAACACAATTGACAAAATAGTTGTATTTATGGTGGTATATGTTAATGATTTGCTCATCACAATTAATGATGAACAGTAAATTGCAAAATTAAAATCAAAATTGATGAAAAGCTCTGAAATGATTGATTTGGATTATCTTCATTACTATTTAGATATTGAAGTAATTCAAAAACCAAAGTATTTCTTCACCACTCAGTAGAAGTACGTTGGTGACATTCTAAGCAAGTTCAGCATGGAAGCTTATAAGCCTCTCAACACACCCATGGAATAGAATCTCAAATTGACATATAAAGATTCAATAGATTTGGTTGATGCCATTAAATATAGACAACTCATTGAAAATTTGATTTATGTGACCACATCTCAACTAGATATATCATTTACAGTTGATGTCCTCTCAAGATTCATGCAACCACCCAAGGACAGTCATTGGGTAGCATCAAAAAGGGTCCTTGGATATTTCAAACACAGAATTTTGAACTCAAATACTCCAAGACAAAAGACTTCAAACTAATTGGGTATTCAAATTCTGACTATGCTAGTGATCATGAAGATGGAAAGTCCACCTTGGATTTTTTGATAAATTTGGCCACAATAATTGTCAGTTAAATATCCAAGTAATCAGTACTGATAATTTCTTCAGCAAAAGCAGAATATATGGTCACTTCAAAGACAACTAGAGAGATTTTGTGGCTCATAAAGGTTCTTTCAGATTTCTAGAAGTAATAGGTTTCATCAACACCTCTCATGGTTGACAACACTTATGTAATCCAAATGGTAAAAAATTCAATCTTTCATGAGCGAACCAAGCATATCAATACCAAATTTCATTTGATTCCGAACTATATGAAAGATGATAGTATCAAGTTACAACACAGCATAGCAACCAACAAACACCCTGACAAAAGCACTTGGATGAGATAATTTTGAAAAGTTTGGAGGAATGCTTACCCTGACAAAGACCCCTGCAGATTAAGGGGGAGATATAACAATATTGTATATATTTGTTATTGATCTTAAGTGTTTAGCTTAGGTGTCTAGCTTTTGTCTTATTTAATAAGTTCTTCATTCTTGTATGAATAAAAAAATTCAGTTTTAGGAATGTGAAGTGAACAACCTTTTTGTCTTATTTATTATAATTTTTGCTCTTTTTTTTAAATTGAATCGTGAAATCAATATTTCATTGTCATTTTGTAAATGTTATTTTCAACCTGTCAGATAATGGTATACAAAGATCAAGTAGTAACATTCTTTCAACAAAGAAGTATGTATATATATGCATTCTCTATCTTCAAGTTTTCTTGCTTGTCTTAAAAAAGGTTGTCCTTCTTATCTATATATATTCTTTGCTTGTCTACAAAAAAGGAGTATGTATAGATATATTTTATATAATACCCTTTATTACAGTATGTATAATGTCTTGCATCTTGCTTGGTTGTATAATACCCTTTATATTATGTATAATGATCTATTGTTGTCCATCTTGCTACATATATTATTGCTCTGCATCTGATTAAAGGAAAAGAACCAATGAATGAACATCTCATCATATTACAATGTTTTTGTTTGAGTATTGGACATAAATAAAAGGAACTAATGAACCTACATCTCATCATATTACAATGTTTGTGTTTGTTTAATGATGGATAGAAATAAATGCAAAAGGAAATGAACTATTGAACATGTCAAGAGGAAATTGATTGACATTTTGAGTGCAGATTGTGACGCCAACAATCATACTTTAGGTGGCATCCATCCATAGAACTAGATGTCTATTTTGTTATTAGTGGCATATACTTACTAAATCTCTATGGTTCTACTTCTCTATAACTTCCAAGATGCCCAATCTCATTCTTCCAAGCAATTTTGTGGACCAATATGAAAGTATTGAATAAATGAATGCAAAGATGGATGAGGACCTTCGAGCATGTGAACTAAGGCAATTGAAGAGTAATTTGGATGTATGGGAGAAATGGAAAAAGGTTAGCAAAGATAGGGAGGACAACCTAAAGGAAAGCATTGAAGGAATGAATATAACTATATCGTCTCTAACAAATGAAAAAAAGGAATTAAAACTTTGTATTGAATGTTTAAGTAAAGAAAAACTATAGGGTCAGATGTGGCTCGAAGATCAAAATGCATCAATAAGAGTATATAAAGTTGTTGCAAGCACTAGGGATATTTCTTTCTAAGCAGAGCATCTTGTTTGTCTATATAATACCCTTTACATTATGTATAATGGTTTATTGTTGTCCATCTTACTACACATATTGTTGCTTTGCATCTGATTAAAGAAAAGAAACCATTGAATAAGCATCTCATCATATTACAATGTTTTTGTTTGTTCGGTAATGGACAGAAATAAATGTAAAATGTAAAGAACTAATGAACCTACATCTCATCATCTTAAAATGTTTGTGTTCGTTCAGTGATGGAGAGAAATAAATGTAAAAGGAAAGGAATCAATGACCCTGTCAAAAGGAAATTGATTGATATTTTGAATGCAGAGTGTGATGCCAACAATCATACTTTCGGTGACATCCATCCATAGAACTAGATGTCTATTTTTTTGTTAGTGACATATAGTTACTAAATCTCCATGGTTCTACTTCTCTATATCTTCCAAGATGCCAAATCCCATTCCCCCAATCAATTTTGTGAAGCAATCTGAAAGTATTGAACAAATAAATGGAAAGATGGATGAGGACCTTCAAGAATGCAAATTGAGGCATTTGAAGAGCAAGTTGGATATATGGGAGAAATGGGAAAAAGTTAAAAAAACATAGGGACACCAACCTAAAGGAATGAATACAACTATATCGTCTCTAAAAAATGCAAAAAAGGAGCTAAAGCTTTGTATTGAACATGTAAATAAAGAAAAATTACAAGCTCAAATGTGGCTCAAAGATCAAAATGCATCACTGAGAGTATATGAATTTGTTTCAAGCATTATGGATATTGCTTTGTAAGCAGAGCATTATAGGAATGTAAAATAAAATAAGTATGAGGAAGATATTAGAGTGTGGACAAACTTTACAATCCATTACATGACGTGTCCAACAATAACTCCCACCGCATCCATATTTCCTAACTCCAATGACGATAACAATGATCATAATTAGTGTTCATTTACTCTAGTTCATTTCACTATAGTTTTTGACTATTACATATATATAGTGTCTTCATTGACTTTGAGCTCATTCTAGTTTGTGAAATTTGCAGAATATGAACATGAATGTCTCACAAGAATGTGAAATTTGCAGAACTCCCTAACACCATGTGTGGTGAATTGGTTAACTAAAATTAGTTTATTAATGTTATTTTTTGTAAAATTCCAAAGCTCTAAGGATTAAATATTTACTTGGACATCAACTTCCAAAGCTCTACATGGTATCGATTAGCTATGAGGGACACAATGATTTTCATGGAGAGAGGGATTCACCTTGACAAATCAATTCAAGACTCCATCTAAGAAAAACAATGTAAAGTAAATAAAAATCAAAATACTAATATGTAAATCTAAATTTACATTGATATCCCATGGATAAATATCTAAATTTGGGGAATTATTTGACTAAAACAAAAAATTACAAAACCCATGGAGTAGTTCCATTGTACAGATTGAATGTAAATGTATTTACAAAAAAAGTATACCTTGTTTTGTTCTTTTGGTTTTAAGGGTCTATAACCATGACTAAATACTTGTGTCAATGTAACTAGTTTTTATGGAAGGAAGTTGTCCAACAACAAATACTCATTTCCAACATGGCTTTATCGAATAAATTTTGAGGGATAATAATTATTATGTCTGTGAGAATGCTTCTTAAATGGCAAGTATGTAACGATGGTGGGCAGGAACAAATATTAGCAAGTGATACCCAAAATAGACTTTGTAACAAACTAATACAAATTAATGAACAATGCAAGGCCACACTAACATCAATTTGTGTTAAACTTGTATGATGGCTAGGTACCTATGAATGACTTGGGCTTACATTATTCAACAAAGTTATCTCACAAAGTGAAAATCATATGCCATTGTTGCTATCAAATGTGTCCATATATTAACGTAGGTATTTTTCATTATGTTCACACTTTTATCGAAAAAGTAATAATATTATGACACTTTTATTACTATTATAGTATTGGAACTCGCCATGCCTCAAATTTTTAAAATGCATTACATGTTAGTCATGCAGAATTTTCACTTTTTCACTCTATTGTAATTCCGTCTTGTTGAGTTAATCAATTCTACAATTTAATTTATTATCTCTGTGAGACCAATTTATATCGTGGATCTACTCTTGCAATACCTAGGTTCCACAATTATAGGTCCTACCTCATGGTGTGATAGATTGAACATAGCCTATATATGTATAATATGAGGTCGACATGATATAGTAACCCTAAGAGTAAGCATTCATATTGTATAAATATAGGGAGGATATCACCCTACTCTCATTTCACCATTCATACACTCGTTGCGATCCAAAAAATCAATAGGAAATAAACAACGTATATAAAAATAAACTAAAAAAAATGAAATGGGGACCCCTATTCAACTAAGATGGATTGCCCCTGCCAATCCAACTGCAAACATATTGGAGATCTCACACAATGGCAACTCTATATTGAATTAGGAAATCTCAAAATAGCAAAAGATTCATAATTAAGGGTTTTCCACATTTTACACTAAATCCATAAAAACCCTACTTAACCCATGACTTAACCCCTTGATTAACTCTAGACATTCGAAACATAAAATATCTTAACAATAATGATAAAAATATGGACAAGCTAGGAAAAAACATCCAACAACATTAAGCTAATAATATTTTGTGCATAGGTACACAACATGCCCTCCCCTAAAGGAGCTTTGTCTTCAAAAAGAGGAAAAACTCTGAAGTTAAGCACACTCACTCTAGGGTAAAATTAGGATGGGTGATGTCTCATCCCTTGCAAAATTTTCAATTATAATTTCACATATGAATGAATGCATGTTGACGATTGAATCCATGCCCGTTAGATTATAAAATATATTTCAAATCATCATACCCTATAAAATACTCAACAAAATCAACAACAACAGATGAGGGCTCTTTTTTTGTTTTGCCCTTCAAGGCCCCTTTCTTTTTTTTGCTGCATCTTTTCAACAATATGGCAGATTAGGGTACCTTCTTAAAAATACTCAATCCCAAGCATTGCTTCCTCTACAGGCAACCCCTTCCACTTAACCTTCAGTAACCACACAAACCTGTTCTATAGATTTCATGTCTCCTTCCCCACAATGTACTTAGGGTCCATACTAGTTTCCCTTCCTCATGTGATAGGATGCTCTATCTATGGGACTATATGTTACCCAACTTTCTTCTTTTATAGGCTATTTTTCTTCAATTGTCTAATTTTCACAAAAATTTCATCAGCATCATATGCAAGTGCCTAATTTAATAAAATTATTCACCAAGATTTTGTATAAAATATACAAAAAGCTACCATATTCGTCAAAATATTAAAGCATTAATATTAAATCTTATGTTTTTTCTCAAAATTATACTATAATCCATTTTTTTAGTGGACATGATTTAGCAACCATTCTATAAGATTTGCCTACCATTCTATACTTCAAGAAATAATCCATTTTTTAAAGTTTTTCGTATGTGGAACATATCTTGTAGTCTTCCCTTGTTGTGTATGCAACTTTGCCAACCCTTACTCTTACTCTATATGGGATGTAGTATCTTGGTTGCATCCTTAGCTTTCCTATAAGTTTCAATGTCCCCTACTTATATGGTTGTATCTAGACAAACACCATGTCCCCAGCTTCGAATGTCCTCTTTGCCCTATGTTAGTTGGCCTATTGTTTCATCCTATTTGCACTCATTTCTAGGGTCCCCCTTACAATTTGCACAATGTCTTGTGTTTCCTAAACTGCTTTCTCTATCACTAGGATCTTTCCCCTTTCAATACCTAATATTGGGGTGATGGAGGCTCATACCCATGAAAAGCTTTACATTGTGCCATTTGTATGTTAAGAGTGATATGACATGTTCAACCAATGCTCAGCCAAATGTAGTCATTCCAAACATGCACTATGATCATCTCTTGCCTACATCCTTAGGTACCCTTCCAAGCATTTGTTCACAGCCTCGGTCTATACATTGGTTTGAATGTGGACGACATTGTTCATGTTATATGTAACACCTACATGAGCAAGCAGTTACTACCAAAAATTACTTTGAAATATCCAATCCCAATCAAGTTGATCTTTTTCTAGGATCCTATGAAGCTTGAACACCTGTTGAAAATACAATTTTGCAACCTTAGGACCATCGCTTCTTAGCTTTGTAGTGGAAATGAATTGATAAAATTTGGTTAATCGGTCTACCATAACAAAATTTCATTTTTACCTTTTGATTTGTGCAATTGTGAGATAAAGTCCATGAAAAAATTTCCCATGTCTGATTTGAAATATCATTTGGCTGCATAAGGCCCAGAGAAAAAACTCTCCACCTTATTTCATCAGCAAGTGTCACACTACCACAAATTGTAGAATATCAACCTTCATGTTTTGCCAAAAATAATTGGCGAAGATATTTCTATAGGTTTTTTGGAAGACATGTCATGTGAATAGGGACTCATGTCCATACTCAAGTGTGCCTTCTGAACAAGTAAGCAGTTATTCCTTAGGCAAATACGGCCTCAAAATAAAATGATGTCATTCCAACAAACCAAGCCTTTCATTTTTTGTCATTTTCAATTTCTTGTTTGAGTTTCGATTAGGCAAGGTGACTTGCATAATCATGCAGGAGTTTTTGTAGCCAAGTAGGTTGGTGAATGGACATGGCATGAAAGATAGGGAGTTCCTCTAGATGTGATAGTGCATCTCAACCACATTCTACTTCCCTTTCTTATAAAGGACCTCAAAATCATATATCTTTGTATGATCAATCCATTTTCTTTATTCTATGTTATTGTTCCTAAGTCAAGTGCTTAACATTGATATGGTCAGTCTTAATAAAAATACTCTCCCTAAAAGAAACAAGTGCCATTTTTCTGTTGCATGTAGGATGAATAACTTCTCTTTACTATATGTTTACATCTACATTTCCCTATCATTTAGTTTCCTACTTTCAAATTCAATATGATGGTTATCTTTAAACAATGTTGCACCAAGCTTGCATCTAGAAACATCACATTACAACAAGGCATTGGTGGTAGCAATGTTGTTTTGAACAATGTGGGACAAGTGACATGTTGTTCAGAACAATAAGACACAACCACTTCCATGGAGTCTGAACCACCTTTGGATCAATTAGAACTAATCCCTTCTCAACAAACTAACCATCATTAGGCCAAATAGTGTTTAAGTCCTCTCAATGGCTTACAGAAACACACTAGAAGATAGAAACTTTTGAGGATGATGATGTCATGATCCACTAAAAGGGAAAAGTCTCCAAAGACTTTGCAAACTCAATGAATGCTCCACTTGTTGTCCCCAACCTACAAATCTCTCTCCTTTGGACCTCAATGCCCCCTTCCACTTGCTTTTCTAGAAGATGTTAGGCAAAAGTCAGTTGACTTAGCAGAAAATGCTTAATTGACCATGGAGGTTAAGCTCTAAAGTTTCCTTTTTGATTCTTTCTTCTATTTCCCACTTCACTTTGCTCCAACTTGTAATAAACTGCATGAAACCTAGAACTCTCATAGACCCCATTGATGGAGGTCACAAGCTTGGGCCACCTTCAACCAACTACAGTAAAACCTAATGAAGAAGGTGAAGGTAATATGCCTTAGAATTAGTCATTCGGTCAATCCATTGTCCCAAACACTGAGTTCAATCGGACTTTCAATGATCAATGGTAGCAGGCTACTAGCTATGGATTCAATCAAGCTCTTATGGCTCAGAACACAGAAGTGCCTATGATGACAAAATCATAAGAGACTCAATAAGGCCAAGGGCCTAATGAAGGACCAAACTAGTTGGGTGATATAATGGTTAATTATGAACAAGAAGAATGATATGCATCCAATCAGCAGGGTAGTTCTAGCCAAGCAAACATTCTAGTGGTAGCCAATACAAGGTTTAAAAGAAGAAACATGGGTGGTAATCAGGAAGCAGTCACAGAGTCTCCTACTCTTGCTCCATTAATATCAAAGCCAAAGGAACCTATTGCTGCTCCAAAGGTTCCAATAACACACAAAAAAACCAAAACCAAGGGAATGCCTTTGTACCCCAAAACTCACAAGTTCAAAGTACAGTTGTGGCTCCCAAATCACAAGCAAAGGTTGGTGGTTTGCCCATCAATATTGTTGAACAAATGAAGAAGTCAAATGTGAGCGTGCCAATATGGGACATGTTTTCTATGCATGGTCAGGGAAATATCCTTCAAGAAGGTTTGTCAAAGATCAATGTTTCAAACAAGCCACCAAGTAAGGAAAATGCAGTTCTCACCAATAAAACCAAAGGGCCTAATGAAGGACAATCAAACAAAGTGGTCAAACCTCTTCCCTTCTACATTTATGTAATTATTGGTCATTGCTTGGTACACAACCGCATGGTAAACAATGGAGCAAGTACTTCAGTGATACCAAAGTCAATAGTTGATCAGCTTGGTTTGAAGTATGAACCCCAATCTAAGGGAGTTTGCAGCTTCATGGATCCTCTACCAAACCAGCAGGTATTATCAAAGGTCTAAACTTGACCCTCCATGTTTGTCTTAGTGTTTCAATAGCTCAGGATATGTTGATTCTAGAGGTAACTCCCCATTTTGCTCTATGCTTATCTAGAGAATTCACAGCGAAAATTGGGGGTTATCTACCAGCAAATTGATCCTACATGGATTTCAAGACAAGGTATAGGACTAAAGTGACTATTAAAGTTGAGCCTATTGCCCAATTGCACATTGAGCCTTATGGGCCAAGTAGTCCAAACATCAATTATACCACTCTAGATGAAGATGAGCACCTTGTTGGTCAGGAACTAGACACTTATCCTGAGGGGATACCTGATATGTTCTTGGATGATTTATGGAGTGAGAATCGGCTACTTGATCCTTTGGAAGGTGTTGAAGAAAAAGACATGGGAGTCTATTGCTTGTATGAGGATAATGATTTCATGCCATCCCTCACTAGGTCACAGGAACATAATAGTGGTTTGTGGAAATTGTTATTTGATGGCTCAAGGAGCAAGCATAGAGTAGGTGGAGGTGTGATGTTAATATCCCCCTCTAATGACAAGTACTTTTCATCTTCCAGGGTCCAATTTAGTTGCTTTTGTAATGCAATTGAATATGAGGGCCTTATCCATGGCCTTTAGTGGGCTACTAAGAGGGGAATCAAGAAATTACAAGTGTATGGGGATAGTGAGATGATAGCACATCAGGTCAGAGGTCTAAACACCACAAAGAACCCCTTGATAAGGTCCTAAAAACATAGAGTGTGGGACATACCTGAAGACTTTGAAGCTTTCATCATGCAACAGTGCCAAGGGAGCAAAATCGACAGGTTGGCAGTTGTGGGCACTCAGTTTGACACCCAAACGAGTTGAAGAAGTCCAAAGTACAGTATCATGTCAAAGTGGTAGTAAGACCATCAGTGCCAGACAATGAAGCATATTGCTTGTTTCTTGCAGCAAGACTCAGAGTTTTCCTCAATAAACCAAGGTAAATTTCAACATCAGTATGAGGATCAAATTTTTCAGCTAAGGTCTAACAAACTTTCCAAAGGGTTGGTCACCCTCGAAGGTCTTTTCCATGAGGAAGATCATATGAGGAAATATAAGGTAGTGATATCAGCTAATGAAAATAACTATGAAAGTTACATTATCTTCAAAGACAAGCTTCTCAAGCTTGGGAAGGTAAGCAATGAGGCAGAAAGGCATGCCTTCATTGAACTTTGTAAGGAATATTCAAACATTTTTTCTTGAAAATACAATGATCTAAGACGCTTTGACCCCAAGCTAGACCAACACACTATAGAATTGGAGGCCAATGCCAAGCCTATTAGGTAGAAGCAAAAACCTATCAACCCAAAAATTGAAGAGCTAATGAGGAAAGAATTGACTAAATTGATCGAATTCAATATCATTTTTCCCATCAAGCACTCCTCATGGTTAGCCAACCCGGTACCTGTGAAAAAGAAGAATGGTGAGATCCGGTTGTGTGTTGACTTCAAAGACATGAACAGGGTCTCTTTGAAAGATCATTACCCCTTACCATCCATAGAGCATCTCCTTCAAATGGTTGTTGGTTCAAAACGCTTCTCTCTTTCGAATGGGGACTCATGATACACCCAGGTGCTGGTAAGAGAAGAAGACCAATACAAGACTGCCTTCACCACAAAGTGGGGCACATATGTTTATCAGAAGATGCCTTTTGACCTATCAAAAGTTGGGGATACTTTTCAAAGCACCATGGACATGGATTTCCAAGGATTGCTAAATCAAATGGTGCTTGTCTACTTGGATGACATAATAATTTTCTCCAAGAAGGCTAGTGAACACTTAGATCACCTGAGATTGATCTTTGAAAGATGCAGAGAATATGGGATCTCATTGAATCCCAAAAAAATGTGTTTGTTGTCCATGAAGGCAAACTCTTAGGACATATTATCTCAAAATAGGGATTAGCTATTGATCCTGATAGAATAAGTGTCATCTTGCCATTATCCTTACCCAAGCATAAGGGACTTCAAAGTTTCCTTGAGAAGATAAACTTTGTGAGGACGTTTATACTTGGTTTTGCAAGCTTAGTCAAACCCATTACTGCTATGCTAAAGAAGAATCAAGTATTCACTTGATCAATTAAAGGTAAAGTAGGATTTGGGGCTATCAAGTAAGCCATTGACCAAGCACCTTTGCTCATGAATCTTGATTTCTCAAGGGATTTCATATTGTATGCCTTTGCCAATATTAACAATATATTAGCTATGTTGATGCAAAAGAATGGTGGACTTGAGCAGTGAATTGCATTTTTCAGTCAGGGGCTTGAAGGGTATAAGGTAAGGTATACTTTTTATAGAAAAGCATGTCCTTATGGCAGCAAGACGTCTTAAAAAGTTTAGACCAATGCTCTCCAATAGCAAAATCTATATTATGGTGTCTCATTCTGAAGTGAGAGACTTCCTTCTTAACAAATATTTGAATGAGAAAAAGGCTAGTTGGATTACCAAGGTCATGGAATATGGCATGGAGATCAAGGTCTCTAAACTAGTGAGAGACAAAGTCTTGTATGAGCATATGGTTGATGACCTTCATGAAGATAAAGAGGTTGTCTTGGTGACACAAGACAACTCACAAACATATGCACCTCCACCTCAAACTGGCTGGATCTAAGATCTGACAAGGTTCTCAATAATAGGTGAGTGCCCACAAGGTATGGATAGAGCAAAGAGAAGGTAACTTAGATAAGTAGGAGGTATTTTCCACAGCAAGTCAAATTATAATATTGCTATCAGGATTAGACTGTGTAGTTTTTCGAGTCAAATTCCTTGACCCATGTTTCATGAATAGTGGTTCACACGAATCCATCTCTCATGAGAATGAATGGTCCACTTAATACTCATTGCATCTAGGTGATGCTCACAGGGGTGAAGCATTAGGCTTTCCTGGAAGGTCACCCATCCCAATACTACTCCAACTCAAGCGCACTTAACCATGGAGTTCCCTCTAAGGTTAAGCCCACTTAGCTTGCTACCCCATTTCCATTGGTTGATGGAGTCCTATTTAGAAAAGAACTCAATGCAGTGTTCCTAAGGTGCATAGACGATGAACAAGTGAGGTGCAGAGACGATGAACAAGTGACTAGGCTCTTGGAGCAATTCCATGATGGGCCTACAGGAGGCCATTTTGCTCCAAGGACTACAACAGCAAAAGTGATGAGAGTTGGTTATTATTGGCCCAGCCTCTATAAAGATGCATATGCATGGGTAAGAAAGTGTCAAAAGTGTGTTCTCTTTGTAGGTAAACAAAGATTGTCAACCCTTCCTCTCAACCCAATTCAAGTAGAGCAACCCTTCATGCAGTGAGGTTTGGATTTTATAGGAATGATCAATCCACTTTCCAGTGGACACAAATGGGTACTCACTGCTACTGGTTACTTCACTAGGTGGGTGGAGGAAATTGCTTTTAAAGAAGCTAATGAGACATCAGTGTTGGACTTATATGATAACATAGTAAGGAGGTTTGGTATAGCAACAACAATAATCCCAGATAATGCATTAGCATTTATTGGCATGAAGACAAGTGAGTGGACACTTCTGCTTGGCATCTACCATAATACATCCTCCAATTACTATCCCCAAGGCAATGGACTTACAGAGTCAACAAACAAAAACTTAATAAGGATCATCAAGAGGACTATGGAAGAGAATCATAGAGTGTGGCACACAAAGTTAAGGACAGCCTTATGGGCTGATAGAGTGACTTCCAAAGTTGTCATTGGCAACTCACCATTTGTCCTTGTATATGGGAGAGAAGCCAAGTTTTCCATCTCTCTTGAGTTACCTACCTTGAAGCTAGCCCATTAGTTTGAGTCGATGGAGAGTGAACCTATGAGCATGAGAATGGCAAAGCTCATGGAGCTTGAAGAAATGAGAGAACTTGCAATGAAGACACTAGAGTCACATCAAGCTCAAGTCAAGAGAACCTTTGACACGAGAGTCATAGCAAGGAATTCAAAGAAGGGGGATTTAGTCCTCAAGTGGGATTCAAATAAGGCCAAGCCAGGCAACCATACCAAGTTTGATAGTGTGTGGAGTGGTCATTATTTGATCCATGAATACAAACAACATAATACTTTTCAGCTTTCCAAGATGGATGGAGAGATATTACCCATCCCAACCAATAGGATTCATCTAAAGCCTTTGTTATTAGAAGAATTTGCAGCCTTTGTATATATTGTATAGTTTTTCATGTTTTTCTCTAAGTGCCTTATGCACATCTTTTCAATTGTGTGTTCCCTTCCCTAAGTGCCTTGGGCACAATGTTGTTTTTGTTTCTTGTCGTCCTTGTTGCTTTAAAAGGAGGTTTTCAGAAATGGACAGCCTTATATCCTTTTCATATCAATTGTGAAGAAAGACTTGTGACCCTGTATGCCCAATGGATCAAATAAGGTAAATAATTTGTTGAATAGTAGGCATGCAATCCTAAGAGGTCACCAAAATTGTCCTACATAAAAAAAATTTCCCTACATGGATTATGCCATTCTCTTGGACCTTTTAGTAACCCTCTACCCCCATGACTAGTCCTCTTCTTGTCCTAACTTGATGACGTAGTGTAGTGTTTTGGGAGGTCCTAGTGTGGTATGCAAAGCTGAGCAGAGTTTTGATTGAGTGGGTGATCCAATGGTGGAAGTAGAATACAAACCTCATGACCCTACCACATGTCACTTTCAATCTTTTGAAACACTTTAAGCAAGTCTTAAGGTGAATTTCCAGATTTTGAGGAAAAGGCCTAGAAACACGTCTAAAACTGAAGTGAAAGATCCAACAGGTTTCCATTGTGTTCGAGCATTCAGGGGAATAATGGAGGTTTGCACAAAGTCTTAGAGATTCTAAAGAGTCAAAAACAAGGCTTAGAGAAGCTATTATGCCCAAAAAACCCACAAAAGTGCAATAGATGACTTAAGGGTCCTCAAAATAGAAATTTTAAGTGAAAAAGTAACTTTTTGAGGAAGTCACATTGGTTTTGACTTCCTCCCACCTCCTTATGGTGTGTTTTACCCTTTTAGACATGTGCAAGGTCATTTGAAGTCATCTATAGTGGAGGAGAGGAGTTTGAAAGGAAAAGGATGCATTTTGGAACCTTTTGGATCTTTGGCAGAATAGGTTCTTGGAGATTTTGCTTGATATAGGGGCTTAGCTATCATATGCAGCCATTCATGGTGTCCCTAATATCCTCTATAGGCCCCTAAAATCAGATTCTAGCATAATAACCAGCAGAGGTAAGGAAAACCTATGGTTGCAAACTAGACATGAAACATGTTTTTTGCCATTAATGGAGGTCCAGGGATTTTAAACGGTTTCTAGAAGGAAGGAAAGGCCATTTACAGCATGACAAAGCTTACCCAAGTATTGGATTGCATACACAGGCTTCTGGTTCTTCATGCTAAGGAAAAATCATTTTGGATGGTTTTGGACAACTCTAGGAAAGCCTCGGGTTTTCACTCGGTACGGTCAAGGGAGAGAGTTGGGACAGAAGATTTTGGGCAGTATAGGGACCCTAATGGCCTTCCACTTTTTGGAATTGGTGGTCTAGTTTCCCCATCTTTATGAACAATTGCTAACAGTTCAGGGGTATCTATATGGCCTACTCATCCAGACAGGGTTCAGGGTTTTCATTGTTTTTTCGCTTCAGAATTCAATGAGAAAGAATGGTTTTAGAGGAGTCATTTCAGGGTCAAATAGGACCTATTATAATTGGTTTCATCATCTAACTCCTCCCAAGAAGGTATTTATGGCATAAAACTTGTTTTCCTTATGAATGCCATGTTTGATCAATTTTAGAGTAAAACTTGGGTTAAAGGGCTAATGTACCTCCTCCTCCTTATGCCACATCAACTTCAACAAGTGATCTTGCTCATCAATCCTCATTAGTTCATCAGAGCCTTGACAGGCAAATGGTCAAGTTGCTGGTTGGAGCTCCAATGGAGTTGCAGGCAAGTTTATCAACTACAAAGGTTTTTCTTCCTTATTGTGGCTTCAAAATAAAGAAGATATGATGTTTTCACCTCTAATATGTCATATAAATCACCTCTCATCCCAAGGCTCAGTGTCAAAAATCTAACATCAATGGAGTGGCAATCAATAAATGTACCATACAGTTAATTCTCTGTAAAGTTCCAACTACAATCATGATGTATGAAGGCTTTGATCACATCCATGGAGGTGTAATGAAGTTTCTAAGGAGGTTGAACATGTTCTTGTAGCATGAATAATCAAACCAAGCATGATGAGATGCTCTCAAGTGATTATGCAAACTATGATGACCAATACCTCTACACACATACACAGTGAGCGCATTGGATGAACATCTACATGTGCCTTATCAGGGGTCATCATGTTGAGATAGAGCATTTCATTGTTTTCAGACTCCTTATGATTGAAGAGTTTCATTTGAAGTCTTTTGAGAAGGTTTGAACTAGTTTCAAGTTCATATACTATACAAACTAGTTATCTCAACCATCACTGCCTAGTCTGCAGCCATTTTAGCACCTACAAGAGGGTAAAAACATTGAAATTAGAGTTTTGAATCTTACTTCAAATCCTTCAAGGTGGGAAGGATGCATTCGAAAACTTTGAGGACCAAACTTCATTCAATGCCTATATATCATGCATATATTCTACATTCAACTTTCACTAGCTTACATGTTATTGTAAGTGCATCTATAGTTTTACACAGAGAGTTGAAGGTGTTATATGGAAATATTAAAGCATTTTTGGAGACCCTTCTTGAGGTCATAAGATGTTGGAGATATATAAAGGAAAATATTTAAAGTAATAGTCAAGTAGGTAGGTTCTTTATAGACATCTTCAAGTTGATGACTGTGTTCAGGGACAAAATCCCTAAAAACATCAAATCAGAACCTTAGGCCCTTTTGTTGATGTTATATGATGGATAAGGATGATGCCTAGATGACTTTGATACATCTACCTTGTATCCCTATCATAGAGGTATAACCTTGCAAAAGAAAGAGGGTGTGTGACTAGAAGAAGGTAGAATGTCTCCAATATGCACAATTGTTCACTACTTTCTTTCAGTGATTTCTACAAGGTTTGAGCTTCAACTAACCTTTACACCTGAAGTTGCAGTAAGGGGCACATATTCATGTTTGAATAGTCTTGTTGAATTAAGAGAGCACAAATATCATCAATAAAGATTGGAGCAATGGGTTTTTGGCTTATAGATACACCTAGATGTGTGCTTGTATTCAAAATGACCACCTACAGTTGACTGTAGGTATCTACAGTCTAATGACACAAACCTAGACATGAAAACCTAATAGGTAAGGACACATACAAGTTCACAAATGCTTCCAAAACTTATATAAGGATTCAAAGGTTGGTGGCAAAGAGTTCAAGGTAGATATACACTTACAAGACCCCTGTTTTACTCCAAGATAGTCAATTGTAGCTGACCGTGGTAGGCAGTGAGCAAGAGTGTGATGTTATGAGTGTTGGTATCACTTGAAACATGAGGCAAATGAATCGAATGGTTGTCAAAAATCATTAAATACCCTAAGGGAATAGTGAGACAATGTATTAAGGGTCCAACCATGCAACTATCACCTACAAGAACCTCCCTCAAACAAGGAAACACAATCAGCAGTCTTGTGACCAGTCAAAATGTGGAAGCATGCAAAGAGAATCTAGCAAGGAGGTTGGGTGTAGGCGCATTTGAGATGGAATCCAAAGTAGAAGGAACTCTTCATGACACTCTCATAGTCGAAATAAAATAGGAAGGACTCTAACAATGCATACACAGTCACATGTATAGACCCTGCATAGTCATTATTCTCCACTAGTCTATCTTCAAGGTTTTGAAGGATTAGAGGGTCTATAGAGAGTGGAGTTCAAACCAACTTAACCAATGGTGACATCACTAAAATATAAAAAACCAATGAGGGGATTTCTTTTCATCTATAAAGCACTGTGTTCAAGTTTGGAGAGGGTCACAATCAAGAAGTCTAAAAATGAGACCTGTGTAAAGGAATAAAAAGAGTGTCAAAAGAGATTTTTGGTGATTTAAAAAAGTATGTGGGACAAGTGTAAGTTTTGATTACCCTTCATCAAGGTTTGGAAATTTTTTGGAAAGCTTAAAACACCTTTCTACTCCATGGATACAAATAGGGTTGTAGATGGTGATTTTCCTGCACAATCAAAGACAAATTCAATTAGAAAAGTTGTATAGTGGATTGGTGAGGGTTTCCAATGGATTTGAGGAGTTTTGGGAGGTCAAGACAGAACTTTAGAACCGTTCACAATCTTTAAAAAGTCATTATATTGTTCACAATCCATTTTATATTGCTCTTAGGTCTAAACAGGGGTGTAAAAGCCCTAAATTAGGGTTTTGATTATATCAGGAGTTTCAACCGTACAAATCTGCCCAAACTTTCTAGTCTTGTGTGATTTTAGGTTTTTTAATAGAATTACAAACTTTCAGACATGTACAGTATATAGAGGATTGTGTTGTGTTTGGGCACAAATAGGCCTAATTAAGAAGGTCTAGAGTTAGAAGATAGATCTAGAGAGAGAATATGGCCCTAAAAATTGATAGGAATGTGTAACTCAATAGAGGTTATCTGAATATACCCTTAGTTTCTCTTGATCGCATGTACTTTTTCCCTAGAAGGCAAAAATCAGCAAAAAAAAAAGGTCTACAAGCCTTAAGAGACCATTGTGGGCCTTGTGTGTGGAATGGAGGGGTGAAGTGTGTCAGGGACATTTAGGGGGTTGGAGTATATGTGAATTGACCTTCTAGGAGCATCTACCACAAAAGAATGTGCCAGAGTTGAGAGATCATCTTCAGATTGAAGGAACTTAGTTTAGGGGAAAAAATCCCTAAAAACACCAAACTAGAGACCTGGCCCCTCTTTGATGATGTCATATATAAGGGAGCAAGAGGTTTAGGGGAATCCTAATTTTCCCATCATGAAGCCCTTATATAGGAATATAACCTTGAAGGAGAATGTGGTTATGTGACTAAGAGAGCATGATGTTTAGGGGCCTCCAAGTTGCACATTTGTTCATTGAAACAAGGCAGTGATGTCTATAGTTTTGAACCTAAAAGGACCTTCACAATCCAAAGTTGCAATATAAAGCATATAGACCTATGACAAGTGATCCAATTGGTGAATGTAATGAGGACACCAGTGGTTCAAAGGTCATCACAAGGGTTGAATTTCAAAATAAGGATAAAAAAATACACCTACAATTGCCTTAGAAAAGCCACAATCAAGGGGGTGTTTGACTCTCCGAGTGTGCTTAAAAGGACCTAAGGGTTTACCCTTTAAAAAGTTGGTAAAACTTAGAAGGTGGTCATTATTCAAGAGAGAGCCAAGGTATATAGCATGAGCATTCTTGAATAAGCCTAATGAGCACAAGAACATCACCTACAACCAGCGCCAAAAGGACAACCTACAACGACACTTGAAATAATGCAAACCGTCAAGATGATGGATAGAAGTTCTTGGAAACCTTCATTGATGATTCAAGGAATTTTGGAGTGGAGGAAAGGAGGTTGTTATGAGAAAAAGACGTAGTTAGACCTTATATACCTATTGACACATGTTATCAAACTCTCCAAATCACCTCAAGGTCTGTCATGTCCGAATATGATAACCTACAGCCACCCTTTGGTTTAGCACCAAGTGAATTGGAGTTTAAAATGGTCTAAGTTTCCCCAATAAGCATGTAGTTGGTCTTAGGAAGTGCCCTACGCTCCATTTCATGTCACAATCCACACCATTGTCATTCCACTCTCCATCACTGTTTGGATACTATGTTTACCCCTATTTTACCCTTTCATGCTTCTCATCTCCTTGTCACCCCATTTACATCCCTCCATCATCCATTCATCCTCCCTAGGTCTTAACAATGCTTAATGAACCTCCATATATCCTTGGTGGCCCTTGGAAACCATAAGGGTATGATGTTTTGAGTTGATATAGTCTTGTACCCTACTAAGGAGACTTCAAAACACATCTGCAACCATGTGGACAACTATAGTAGAGTGTTAGAAGGTGTGATGAAGGCCATTCAAGTACAAGCTAGAGATAAGGGAAGACTCATGAAATGTTTCCATCATAAGGAACATGAACATGGAAAGACCAATGCAAGGAGGAGGGTTATCCAAGGTAAGGTACACTCGTGGAACTCTTAGCATTGACTACAGTCATAAAAATGCAATATCACCTCTTCAAGGTGATATCAAAATTGGTGAAGGCATTGTGTTTCTTATGGAACTTCATGATGGTATGAAGGTTCCTTAGTGGGAGAGGTACTTGACTGAAGTTAAAAGCATGCACCTATAGCTAGGGAAGCATTGCCATGAAATCAGGATTGTCAATGGTGGAAGTTCTTACCCAAAGCAAGGATGATCAATAGTACATGAAAGACTTCAAATATTCATGGATACAACCAAAGCATGTTGTCAAATTCAAAGTCACCTCATGATTTCCATCTACAACCTTATTATACACAAGCTCCTTTTCAAGATTTGCATTGATAGTGTGAAGGTGGTCTACAAGGCTTTCATGTTCAAGGAAGTGTCTTAAGAGAGGAAGGGAGTTGATCATCATCATGAATCATAGAGGAAACTCTTAAGGACATGTTACAATAATCCCAAATCATCATTACCATCATCTACATCATTGACCACATAGGAATCCATGAGTTTTCCTTGAGAAACTTAAGTCATACAAAAGTGGCATGAGGGTGAAGGCAAGCCAATGAAGAGTGGAATCATGAAAGGAGAGGTTTCATGACATATTCAAAGCACATTTCCCTTGTTCTAGCTCAAACCAAGGCAAAAGGAAGGAAAACTCAGTTTTGAAATTTGACCAAGTAGGCACATGTCACTAGCTTTTGGCAAAATGGGCTTACATGCTAAAATATGCAAGATCTAATCACGAAATTTGGTGGAGAAGCTCATTATGACCTACTATACCTATTCAACATATTGTTGAGGTTTTTTGACAATGGGAACTATTCATTGTTTTAGTACAGTCAACCCTATGTCAAATCACGGTCAACATTGGAGCATGTTTTGGAGGAATTGACCATTTTGGTGCATCTACAGATCGAGTCAAAGCAATAAATTTGGTACGAATGGTCTCCATGACCCACCAAAGCATCCCATGCCATCCTCAAGGTCCTAGAACGAGTGAAAGTACTCATTGGTCTTACACAGTCCTCTTGTAGTCAAGAAGGCAACCAATAGAGGCTAGTTGAAGTTTTCTCAATTATGGGTGCTAAGGAGGAGTTTAGGCCTTGGAGAGGTCTTAAAAATATAGAATATGATGTTGGAAACCTTTCTTGTCCTATATAAGTGATCACATTCAGGGGTTTAAAGAAAACGTTTGAAGAAATACAAGTTTAGGCATGGAGGAAACATGCAGCCAGCACAATGTAAATTTTGGTAAAAAGGGTCTTCAAGGCAAAGTACACATCCAAAAGACTCGAAACTTAGTAGGATTAGTGCTCATGAGCAACCCTACCTATCCATAATCTTGCAAGAGTCATGTGACAAGTGTAAGTGCCCTCTGTTTTAGCACAGTCCCCTCCATGTCTCATAATGGTCACTATTGGTGCAGGCATACTTTTTGGATTTTTAAGTTGTGGTTAAGGGTTTCAAGGTTAGAGAAGTCTTTGAAAATCATAAGAAGATGCTTTTAAGCCCATTAAACACATTTTAAGAGTGTTCACACTCAAAAATTCATGCAAACCCCATAGGCAAGCTTAAAGGAAGAAAAAGCCTAGTTGGTTTTTGATCATTTAAAAAGGCGTTATGAGATGTTTCAAGTGTCATTAAGATGTTTTCAAGCAAAGAAGTTTGGAGGTCAAATTATTCCTTTGGAGAATTTTGAGCTTTTCAGGCCTAAGACACCTTGTTTTAGCCCTTCTTCAGATGCTCGTTTCTTTCATACCATGAAGAGTTGGACCAAGTGCTTATAGTATGTTTTGAGTTCCTCTATGTACTTGAAATTCAATCTAGATTGAGGTTGGTTAAGGGCCTAAGTTTTATAAACAATCGTTAAGAGTGTAAACATGCCCAGAATGCTTGCAAACCCTAGAGGCAATCATCTTTACATGTGTATCTTTTCATACCTTCCACATGGGAGCCCAATATTTTCAAGGATGTTGAAGGGGTCTATGGACTAATAATCCATGGCAAGAAGTTGTGGAATAGATGTCCACATTGTATGAACAATCATCTTGAAGGTGAGCTTGTCTAGACTTGCAAAGGAGCTTTTTGACCAATTTTGTGTTTTTCGAATCATAGGTCCATCAAATAGCCTAGAATCACATGGAAATCCCCTGAAATGTGTAACAGACTCCCTCCAGCTCCTGACCAACCTATTTGCAAAAGAATCTAGCACATTTGGGTGCCTAGAAGGCCCAAAATAGCTAAAAATGCTTACTTTTGTAGGTTTTCAAAGAGATAAATGATCTAAAGCCATCGAAGAGGCATAAGGGGACCTAAAACATCATTATATGGCACTTGGAGCTCTTCAGAAGGGTTTATATGGTGCCTTGTTGAGCTAAAGGGTCAAAAAACCCAATTTTTTGACATTTTATGAAATGTTGCAGGGTTAATGGTGATTTCCACTATTGTTGCAAGTATTGAAAGTTTTCCAAATCTTCATTTTCTTCCTCATATGCATGTCAGAGATATCTAGAGGTCTTCTATAGGTCCAAAAGTGATCTTTAGTGTGCCAAATGGCCTTGGGAGCAAATTTCAGGGCAGGCGGTTGAAGGTGGCCCAAGCATGTGACCTCCGTCAATGGGATCTATGAGAGTTGCAGGTTTCATGGAGCTTATTGCAGGTTGGAAGGGCAAAGTGAAGTGGAAAATAGAATAAAGCATCAAAAAGCAAACTTTAGAACTTAAACTCCATGGTTAGTTAAACATTTTGTGCTAAGTCAACAAACTTTTGCCTAACATCTTCTAAAAGAGCAAGTGGAATGGGGGTGTGGAGGTCCAAAGGAGAGAGATTTAAAGGTTGGGGAGAGCAAGTGAAGCATTCATTGAGTTTACAAAGTGTTGGAAATATTGTCATTGATATCAAAGGTCTAGCATTATTGGTAATAAAGGCCCCATTGCATTTAATGTTGTTTGTAATAGATATATCTTGGCTAATGTGAGTTAATATTTATTTAATATTAATGAATATATTTTTGGTTGCATATGAGACAAAAGAAGGGCCCATGGAGAAGTCAAAGAGCCATGGGGTAAAGACAAAAGAAGGATGGGACGCATTTTTCCATGAAGAGTCATCTTGAGGAATTCCAAGAGTCACCAAGTGAAGACAAAAGAGGAAGGGTGCAATTTCTCATGAAGGGACACTTTGAGGAATATGAAAAAGTCACCAAAGTAAAGACAAAAGAGGGAAGGACGTTTTTGCTCATGAAGGGTCACCACATGAATTTTCAAAGGCAAGGATATGAAGGGTCATACAAGTTTGGCATCATTTTCCATGAGGATTGCAGGGTCACAAAGGGGGAAGGCCAAAGGTCATTTGGAAAGTTATAAATAAAGGCTTAGAATACCATTTGTAATATGAGAGATAGAGGTTGATTTGATAGTGTATTATCTAGCTTAGAAGAGCATTTGTGAGATATGAATATGATTTGTATTTGTTATATATAGCTTAGAAGAGCTAAGGTGAGAGAGAGGAAAGAGATGTAATGAAATATCATTTGTTGAGATAGCAACATTGAGAGATAGTTGTGTGGTTTACACAAAGGGGTTGGTGCTCCTGTGGGTTGGTTCTCACGAATAGTTGCTATGTTGGTGCTCAGCAAAGGGGTTGGTGCTCATGCAAGTTAGTGCTTGCGAATATTGTTTGGATTGGTGCTCATTCATATACTTGAGATTGTTCTCCGTAGTTTTTTTCACATCGAGTTTCCACGTTATATCTGGTATCTCTCTCTTGTGTGGTGTTTATTGTTTTAGTTTTATTGCATATCTTGAATATTTGATTAAGTGAAATTTGATTAAGGGAAAGTTTTATAAGATATATGATATAATGATTCACCCCCCTCTCTCAGTTTATTCCGTGCTTAACACAAAGACTTTGAAGACTTTTCCCTTTTGGTTGATCATGGCATCATCATCATCATGAGTTCTTTCAGCCATTGATGGACGCTTGGTGTGAATTTTAGAATTCATCTTTGCTTCATGTATTGTTTGGTGAGCCTAGTTTATAAAACACTTATGCAAATTAGCTAGTTTGTGAGGTTGTGTAAACAAAATTGTCTTATGTTGAGTTAGTGTTTATGTCAAGCTTATGTGAGTATCAATCAATTTGGTGTATCATCCTTTTAGTGTTTTTAGTCATCTTATACCCTTTCTCTTTCTTTTCCAAGTAAAAAAATAGTAGTTAAGGTGATCTACCAAAAGGAAGTCGGCCTTCTCTGGAGGTTCAATCTCACTATAGGATACCCACAGCCTAAAGTTGCTCCAATATTGTAGTTGGGAGTGAGAGAGCCTAAAGAATTCTCCCACAATGTGTAATTCTATGTTAAAACACTTTCTCGCACGCCCGATGGGACCACTTTCAAAAAAAATTGGTCAAGTTTGATGTTGGTTTGATCAATTTGCAACTGTTATAAATTTCATCTTTCAGTATCTGACAACTCTGAAGAACACTCAACAATCTAGTGGCTAAGCAGTAGCTATCCTATTGTTCTGAGCCAGTACATTTTTTATTTTTGCACGAGTCTGGAAATTTCTATGGACTCTGCAGGTCCATTTCTACAGACTCTGCAGGTCCATTTCTACAGACTCTGCAGGTGAAGTTTCTACAGACTCTACACAGCATGGATTTCTACGAACTTAGCAGTGAAGTTTCTACGGACTCTGCAGGTTTTCTACGGACTTCATAGTGACTTCTACGAACTTTGCAAGTGTAGTCTTTCGACAGATGAAGAACCAGTTCAAAGAGTGCAAGGTTTTACAAAGCTTCTTTGGACTCTTGTCTAAAGAAATTCATAAGGAAAGAGAGCTAAAATGGTTCAATGACACTTTATCTTAAGGTTGGAAGAGTGGTTCAACGACATAATCTTTCCAAGAATTAGCATCTTTGAACCATTGAACCGGTTCAATGCTTCGGTTCAATGCCTTGGTTCAACGCTTCGGTTCAATCGGCAAAATTCATCGCTTTGGTTCAAAGCTAAGTTCATCGGCAAGGTTCAATGCTTCGGTTCAATTCAAACGGTTCAGCGGATTTTGGTTCAATATAAGGCTTCATCGCTCGATTCAGCGGTCGATTCAAAGCCTTGGTTCAACGACCGTTTGAACCATTGAACCGGTTCAATTAATTGGTTCAATGTTTGGTTCAAAGGAGCGGTTCAATGCGAAAAGTCAAGAGAGCGTCCCGAAGGACAAGTGCCCTTGCGAAGGGCACTCGGTCGGTAAAAGCAGCCTTCAGAAGGGTCGATTTCAATAAACCTGAAGGGCACTTTGAAGGCAGTCGAAGGAATTCAAAACGCGCAAAAAGACTTAAGGCATTGAATGAATTCTTTCAAACTTTTGTCCGAAGGAATTCCTTCGGACAAACTTTCAGACAAAAAGTCTGAAGGAATTCGGGGGAAGGCCGCGGAAGAAAGCCGAGAAAATTCCGAAGGCAAAGCGACCAGACAATTCTCACGAACTTTTGTCTGCGAGAAAATTGTCCACAGAAAAAGCCCACGGGGAAGAATCCGCGAGAAAATGTCTGCACAGAATGCCTGAAGGAAAGTGGCCAGGAAGAAACCCGAAGGATTAACAAAAGGTTGAAGCAAAAAAGCCAACAGAAAGTCCAAGGGGTGACGGGCCCAAGGACGTCAAAGTCAAACACGGTGAACTAGCCGTTGGTTTTCAAGCAATGACGGGTGCACGAACGTCAATTTTAAGATGGTGAAATAGTTGTTTGATTTTAAAATGCTTAAGTGACAAGCAGAAAGGAGCCCAAGGAACGCAGCAACCCGCCAAAAGATAGCCCCGAGGCGCTGAAGGACCCAGAAAGGGACAAAGCCAGGATGAGACAAGGCAAGAAACAGACAAAGCATCCAAGTGGCAAAAAGAGGTGTCAATTCAAGGATTTATTCCTGCAGTTGGAATAGCGAGTTATTACCAGATGGTCACCAAACGACGCAGTCTGTCTTCTCTAGTTTGCATTTATAAGGGGACAAACCGCATGAATATCTAGAAAGAGCAGTTTGTTCACAGAAAAGAGGCATGGCCATGTTTTCACATTAATGTGGAATGCCAAAGTCAAAGCAAGAACTGACAATCAAACGGCTTCCTCTTCCCAAGGTTCAAAGTGCACATGGGCCAGCTTGCAAAAAAGGCGCCAAGTTCTCTTCCCCTTTTTCTATATATTATAAAACTTCTCATTTGAGAAAGATCCATTCTCTTAGCCTTAAGGCAAAACTCTGCCCAAAAATCTCTCGGGCTTGTAAGGCAGAGCTCTCCCAGATTTTACCTTGAATTAGGGCTTAGCATTTTTACCTCTATCTGGACTTGCACTTTACAGTGTATGTCTGTGTTCTTCTTTTGTGTTAAGTCATTGTCTTTCATGCTTTTCACAGATCGATTACAACATGTCTAGTGCATTGTGAAGTCTCTTTTCTGGAGGTCTGCCAGAAGTGCCTACAACAGAAATATAGGCGCATGTGAATAGGCTGCCCAAGTGTGTCGTAGAGCACCTTTGGTAGTTCCTTCCTTCATGTATCTCTACAGACCCTTGACTCAATGAAACAAAAGAGTTTTCCCATGTCAGATGAAGTGTATGGGCGCTTCTTGGTGAAAAGTGTATATTCGCGCTGGGTGGGTCATCATTTTGGTGTATCACCTTTATTTTATTTTTAGGCTTAGGTTTTGTTTTCAGCATCTCTCTCCCTTTTTATCCCCCCCCCTTTTTCCATTTTATTTTTTAGTAGTAGGAGAAACCAGGGCCTAAAGGATACATCAGAGGGAGCTAGCCCTTATCTAGAGACTCTCCACTCCAGCTTCGTCGGTCCCACAGATGAGAGGGGAGTTTCCATTGTTGCGTGTGGAAGGGCGGGAGCTAGGCGTCCTTCCCCTGGATGCAATCCACTGCGTCAACAGTTTTTGGCACGCCCGGTGGGACCAATTAGGACAAGTTGTGTCCAAAGAGTTAAAGAATTTTTGGTGTGTTCTTCAACCAACCAGCGTTTGGAGGCTTTTGCATCAACACCAATGGCGACTCTGAGTTAAATCAACTAGTTAAGCAGTTCTGGTGCCATCAAGAAATAGTATTTTGGTATGTATAATTCCATCGTTCAGAGCCATGGACCCTGTCTTCCTTGGCCAGCCTGGCTATGTTCCTTACCAGCCTTATGTTGATCCTTATCAGGTCCAATGTGACTAGTCTCAGCCCTGTCATGAGTTATATCAGCGTTTATGCCCAGTCTTCTAAATGTGTCACTTATCCTACTCAACCTAATCTCTTTACCAATCAACCCATTTCCACCTTCAAATGAGCACTGCTAGGATATGAAAAGTATGTAATAGAGCTTGACCCTAGAAGGGGATGTGTCCAAGAGATACCTGATCATGTCATCCATCAAGTGAGAAATGCATTAGATTTGGTTAAGAGGGAATGGACTCCTACTGAAAGAGCCAATTGGCAAAGGCTTACTGGGGAGATGCTGGATGTGAGTGGTTTGATTGCATCTTTGGAAGAGACGCTTTGTATTCATGAGAGGCAGCCTTACCAAGTCTATCAACCTGCATACCCGCTGCCCCAAGTATCATATCAGTCATACACAGCCCCTGCTTATGAGCCAAGTCAAGCCTGTCAAAGTTCTTTCCCCAATCATGTTGACGAGAGATCCGAAACAGTAAATCTTGTGTTTAAGGTTAATCTTGATAAACATATCGAATTGGCAAATCTTCAAATGCAGCAGTCTATTTTGGCAGCAAGGGAAGTGGAATCCAAACCCTCACTACCCTCTCACATTGTGACCCCATCACCCCAAAAAGAGATGCCCAGTCCTAATATCTTGAGCTGGAATAAAATGGTTGAGTCGTGGAACAGCAAGGAGGAGAAAAACATTGTCCAAGAGTGTGAGGTACAAAATGAGGTCAGTGTTTTTCAAGTCCCTCCCACCCTTCCTCAGGAAGCTTCTTGTACTTCATGGCAACCTTCATGCACTCCCCATCTCTATGATGATTCTTATGAGCTCCAAGAAATAATCTTTCCGGATAATCTAGCTAAGCAAATTGAGGAATTAGAGGCTAAGATGAGACTATTTAGAGAAAGAGAGATGGAGCTTTCAGACCTTGTAGAGGAGCCTACGCCAAAAGATACCCCTTTTACCAATCCTCAAGCAAATTGCAATATTGATGAAGTGTTGGTAAAGTGGAGAGACGAAAATCAAGTGATTTTGGCGCAAGGTCTACCCTCGTTTTCTCATGAGGTTTTAAAAGGATCCCCTGCTTCCCTTTCCCAACCTGATTTTGACGAGCCTTGTGTGCCCCCTTTTCTTATAAAGAAATCCCCCTTTTGTGTGCCAAATCATTTCTATCAGATGGCACTTGATCATTCTGGCTCATTCGATGCATCAATCGATCCTGCCCTTAATCCTGTGCACCTAGCTTTCCAGCACGCCTCTCTTTAGACAACGCTTCCTATACATTAGCAGACCCTCCCTAACCTTTCCCAACTTCCTCAGGTATCTTAGTATGATCTCCAAATCCCAAGATGGAAGAAGGAACATCATGAACCAGCTCAGGACCTTGAAGAGGATAAGTTTCTAAGCAAGATTCCAATCCCAAGATCATGAGCTGGAGGCAAACAGTAGAAGCATGGGGCAGAAAGAAAGAGGAAGAGAAATGTTTTGCTCTAATCCTTGAAGAAGATGAGGTTGTTCCTTCTCCCGATGATGATTGTGACCTCAAGGAAAGGCTCTTCCAAGAAGATATAGACAGGGGGATTACAAAGTTGGAGTCCAGAGCGAGTTTCTTCAGCGATGGTGCGATAGACGTTTCAGACCAAGTAGCAGATTCCATGTCTGAACACACTCCATCTACACACTTCCAAGAGAGATATCAGGCCACACCTGATATAAATGAAGTGTTGGCCAAATGGAAAGAGGAGAATCATTTGATTCTAGCTCAAGGACTGCCTCCTCTTCCACATGAGTTCGTCTGTCAGCGTTCCATTTCCCCCCTTCTCGAGAAGGAACCTGTCTTGAAGGAAGCAATTGAAGAGGAGTATGCTCAGTTCATGACTGATCAGGGAGACTTCATGAGTGCGGATGAGGAGGAGATCACCATAGGTACCCCCTTTGATGAACAAGAAGACAAGTCACAAGCTTTTGCCTCTATCTCTGATGAGGAAGAAGTGATTTCTGCCCCTTTTCTCATTTTGCAAGATGTCATGGAGGGGCATGGACACTTTCTTGATCATGTTTTGAATGATTTGTTTGAAGTCGTTGGGGTAGGTTACACTATTCTTCAAAGGGGCTATGAGCTGGATAAGAGTGGAGAAGGCAGCATTGGGACTCAAATAAGTATGCAAAGGGGCTGCAGGCTTTTAGATTTATCATTTCAAGAGGTTGGTGAATCTTAAGATACTTTCTTTGAAATCATCAAGGAGGATGGTCATACCATGGAACCCGAGCATGAGGCAGAAAAGAACAAGCCAGTCAATGATGCATATCAAGGGGCTTATGGTGATGAGCCAGAAGCGATTGATTTCTTGATGAGATACACCAGCATGAAGAACCAATAAGAGGCAAGCTTCCAAGAACAAACAGAGTACGTATATGTTGGAAGCATGTTTGAATCTGATCCACTCGGATACAAGCCAACCTAGGTGGCAGGCAAGAGGAGCAGGTCACCAAGTCTCCACTTCATTCAGCCACTTGTCTAGCACCATAAGTTTCCTAGCTAAGGAGGGTATTTAAGAAATTTTCCCTTTGATCCAGGAGGGAAGCAAGTATACCTGGTTAGTTGTACATAGTAGTTTGTTTTCAGTTTTCTTCCCTGCTTTCCCTAAGTGCAGTTTGCACAAGTAGTGTTTTTAGCTTTGTGTGTGTTTTTCCCTTGTGTCTAGTGTAAAAGGCTCATGATTGATTCTTGGATCTTTTGGGGCTGTTGCTAACCTTTCTTTTAAGTTGCATCTAACTCCGTGCCCAATGGACTAAAAGGCAACTGCTCTCTGAGCATAGCAGGCATGCTTCCCCTAGGAGTCACCAATTTGTTGACCATTTTTTGGCCCAACAGGTCAAAAATCGGTCCCCCTTCTTTTCCTGTTGTTCTGAGCCAGTACATTTTTTATTTTTACACGAGTCTTGAAATTTATACGGACTCTGCAGGATTTCTACGGACTCTACAAGTCCATTTCTATGGACTCTGCAGGGGAAGTTTCTACGGACTCTGCAGAGCTTGGATTTCTACGAACTCAGCAGTGAAGTTTCTACGGACCCTGCAGGTCCATTTCTACGGACTCTGTAGGTTTTCTATGGACTTCACAGGGACTTCTACAAACTCTGCAAGTGTAGTCTTTCGGCAGATGAAGAACCAGTTCAGAGAGTGCAAGGTTTTACAAAGCTTCTTCGGACTCTTGTCTGAAGAAATTCATAAGGAAAGAGAGATAAAATGGTTCAAAGACACTTTTTCTTAAGGTTGGAAGAGTGGTTCAACGACATAATCTTTCCAAGAGTTAGCATCTTTGAATCGTTGAACCATTGAACCGGTTCAATGCCTTGGTTCAACGCTTGGTTCAATCGGCAAAGTTCATCGCTTTGGTTCAAAGCTAAGTTCATCAGCAAGGTTCAATGCTTCGGTTCAATTCAAACGATTCAACAGCATTTGGTTCAATCAAAGGGTTCATCGCTCGGTTCAAAGCCTTTGTTCAACGACCGTTTGAACCATTGAACCGGTTCAATTAATTGGTTCAACGGTTGGTTCAAAGGAGCGGTTCAATGCGAAAAGTCAAGAGAGCCTCCCGAAGGACAAGTGCCCTTGCAGAGGGCACTCGGTCGGCAAAAGCACCCTTTGGAAGGGTCGATTTCAATAAACCCGAAGGGCACTTTGAAGGCAATCGAAGGAATTCAAAACGCGCAAAAAGACTTAAGGCATTGAATGAATTCTTTCGGACTTTTGTCCGAAGGAATTCCTTCGGACAAAAATCTGAAGGAATTCGGGGGAAGGCCGTGGAAGAAAGCCGAGAAAAATTCCAATGGCAATGCGACCAAACAATTCTCGCGAACTTTTGTCTGCGGGAAAATTGTCCACGAAAAAACCTGCGGGGAAGAATCCGCAAGAAAATGTCTGCGCAGAATGCTCGAAGGAAAGTGGCCAGGAAGAAACCTGAAGGATTAACAAAAGGCCGAAGCAAAAAAGCCGATGGAAAGTCCAAGGGGTGACGGGCCCAAGGACGTCAAAGTCGAACACAACGAACTAGCCATTGGTTTTCAAGCAATGACGGGTGCACGCACATCAATTTTAAGACGGTGAAATAGTTGTTTGATTTTAAAATGCTTAAGCGCCAACCAGAAAGGAGCCCAAGGAACGCAGCGACCAGCCAAAAGATAGCCCCGAGGGGGCTGAAGGAGCCAAAAACGGACAAAGCCAGGATGAGACAAGGCAAGAAATGGACAAAGCATCCAAGTGGCGAAAGGAGGTGTCAACTCAGGTATTTATTCCTACAGTTGGAACAGCGAGTTATTGCCATATGGTTACCAAACGGCGCAAATAGTAAACGACGCGGCCTATCTTCTCTAGTTTACATTTATAAGGGGACAAACCGCGTGAATATCTGGAAAGAGCAATTTGTTCGTAGAAAAGAGGCGCGGCCATGTTTTCACATTAATGTGGAATGCCAAAGTCAAAGCAAGCGCTGACAATCAAATGGCTTCCTCTTCCCAAGGCTCGGAGCGCACATGGGCCAGCTTGCAAAAAAGGTGCCAAGTTCTCTTCCCCTTTCTCTATATATTGTAAAACTTTTCATTTGAGAAAGATCCATTCTCTTAGCCTTAAGGCAAAACTCTGCCCAAAAATCTCTCGGGCTTGTAAGGCAGAGCTCTGCCAGATTTTACCTTGAATCAGGACTTAGCATTTTTACCTCTATCTGGACTTGCACTTTAAAGTATATGTCTGTGTTCTTTTGTGTTAAGTCATTGTCTTTCATGCTTTTCACAAATCGATTACAACATGTCTAGTGCATTGTGAAGTATCTTTTCTGCAGGTCTACCAGAAGTGTCTACAGCAGGAATATAAGCGCATGTGAATAGGCTGCCCAAGTGTGTCATAGAGCACCTTTGGTAGTTCCTTCCTCCCTGTATCTCTACAGACTCCTGACTCACTGAAACAGAAGAGTTTTCCCATGTGAGATGAAGTGTATGGGCACTTCTTCTTGGTGAAAAGTGTATATTTGGGCTGGGTGGGTTATCATTTTGGTGTATCACCTTTATTTTATTTTTAAGCTTAGGTTTTGTTTTTAGCATCTCTCTCCCTTTTCATCCCCCCCCCTTTTTCCATTTTATTTGTTAGCAGTAGGAGAAACCAGGGCCTAAAGGATACATCGGAGGGAGCTATCCCTTATCTAGAGACTCTCCCCTCCAGCTTCACCGATCCCACAAGGGAGAGGGGAGTTCCCATTGTTGTGTGTAGAAGGGCGGGAGCTAGGCATCCTACCCCCGAGTGCAATCCACTGCGTCAACACAAGGGCAAGGCCCTAGATTTGTATAGAAACCTTACTTCTAACTCCATCACATCATGGGATCAGTTAGGAGCTGCTTTGTGCAAAAGGTTTGAAGATAAGAGTGACCACTTGTCACTTGTTGAACTGTTAACTACAATTAGATGGGCTCCTCACAAGGTTATGCAGGATTTCAATCCTAGGTTTAAAAAGACATGGGACAGGATGCCAATCTCTGTCAGGCTACTCCTAACTATGCTTTCATTTACTATCTGAAAGATCTCAACAATGATATTGGAGTAATGATTAGTCTATGGGAGGAAACACATTATCGGATGCTTATGAGGTGGCAATCAGAGCAAAAAATAGTCTAGTACAAGCTGACAAGCTTACACCTAGGCCACCAATGCTTTTGTTTCTTGAGATTCAACCACCTCATGTTGATATTCCTCCCCTTGTTGGGATTCCACCTATGCCAACACTTGGTACCATACCTACACCAAACCAGGAAAAGGCTTCAACTAGTCAATCTAGTGACTCCCAAGACACCAGAACTTCCAAGAGCTTAAGAGCATGTTTCAATCCTTGGGAAATGAATTGAACATGAAGAAGCAGAAAGCTCAGTTCAATAGACCTTATCAAGTTCCATTTCAAACCCAACAATCTTATCAAGCTATAGGCCACCCTACAAAGGAAATTTCCAAGGGCAAGGCCAAGGACAGGGGCAGCCTAACTATGCTAGGCAAAATAATTATAATCCTAATGTTGCAAGTACCTCTAATACTTTGGTTCCTGTTCAAAACAACATTGCTCAAGGTGAAGGTAATATGCCTTGGAATCAGTGATTCGGTCAATCCATTGTCCCAAACACTGAGTTTAATCAATGTTTCAATGATCAATGGCAACAGGGTTCCTAGCTATGGATTCAATCAAGATATTATGGCTCAGAACACAGAAATTGCCTATGATGACAAGACCGGAAGAGCCTCAACAAGGCCAAGGGCCTAATGAAGGACCAAACCAGTAGGGTGCTACAATGGTTAGTTATGAACAAGAAGAATGTTACACATCCAATCAGCAAGCTAGTTCGAGCCAAGAAAACATTCAAGTGGCAACAAATACAAGGTTCAAAAGAAGAAACATGGATGGTAATCAGGTAGTTGTCAAAGAGTCTCCTACTCTTACTCCATTACTATCAAAGCCAAAGGAACCTACTGCTGCTCCAAAGGTTCTAATAACACACAAAAATCAAAATCAAGGGAATGTCTTTATACCCCAAAACTCACAAGTTTAAACTACGGTTATGGCTCCCAAAGCACAAGCAAAGGTTGGTGGTTTGCCCATCCATATTGTTAAACAAATGAAAAAGTCCAATGTGAGTGTGTCAATGTGGGGCATGCTTTTGATCCCTGGTCAAGTGGATATCCTTTAAGAAGGTTTGTCAAAGATCAATGTTTCAGACAAGCCACCAAGCAAAGAAAATGTGGTTCTCACTAATACAACCAAAGGGCCTAATGAAGGACAATCAAACAAGGTGGTCAAACCTCCTCCCTTCTACATTTATTTAATCAGTGGTGACTCCTTGGTACACAGCTGCATGGTAGGTAGTAGAGCAAGTACTTCAGTGATGCCAAAATCAATAGTTGATCAGTTTGGTTTGAAGTATGAACCCAATATAAGGGAGTTTTGCAGTGTGATGTATCATCTACAAAACCAGTTGGTATTATCAAAGGTCTAAACTTGAGCCTCCATGCTTATCCTAGTGTTTCAGTGGCTAAAGATGTGGTGATTCTAGAGGTACCTCCTCGTTTTACTCTATGCTTATCCAAAGACTTCATAGCCAAAATTGGGGGTTATCTAGCAGCAAATTGGTCCTACATGGATTTGAGGACAAGGTATGGGACCAAGTTGTCTATCAAAGCTGAGCCTATTGCCCAATTTCGCATTGAGCCTTATGGGCCAAGTAGCCCAAACATCAATTGTACCATTCTAGATGAAGATGAGCACATTGTTGGTCAAGGACTAGACAATCATCCTAAGGGGATCCTTGATATGTTCTTGGATGAGTTATGGAGTGAGAATCAGTGACTTGATCCTTTGAAAAGTGTTAAAGAAAGAGACATGGGAATCTATTACTTGCATGAGGAGAATGAGTTCATGCCATCCCTCACTAGGCCACAGGAAGATACTAGTGGTTTGTGTAAATTATTCTTTGATGGCTCAAGGAGCAAACATGGAGTAAGCGCAAGTGTGATGTTAATATTCCCCTCCAATGACAAGTACTTTTCATCTTACAAGTTCCAATTTAGTTGCTCTTACAACGCAGCAAAATATGAGGGCCTTATCCATGGCCTTTAGTGGGCTAGAAAGAGGGGAATCAAGCTATTACAAGTGTATGGGGATAGTGAGTTGATAGTACATCAGGGTAGAAGTCTAAACACCACAAAAAACCCCTTGATAAGGTCCTACAAAAATAGAGTGTGAGACATACTTGAAGACTTTGAAGCTTTCACCATCCAAGTAATGCCAAGGAAGCAAAATCAGCATGTTGACAAGTTCACAGCTATGGGAGCTCAATTTGACATCCCAAACAAGTTGAAGAAGTCCAAAGTACAGCCACATGTCAAAGTGGTAGTAAGACCATCAATGCTAGACAATGACGCTCATTAGCAGGTCTTCGAGAGTGACAAGCAAATTGCTTGTTTCTTGCAGCAAGAGTCAGAGTTTTCCTCAATAAACCAATGTAAATTTCAACATCAGTATGAGGATCAAATTGTCCAACTGAGATCTAACAAACTTCCCAAAGGGCTAGTCACCCTTGAAGGTCTTTTCCATGAGGGAGATCATATGAAGAAAGGTAAGGCAGTGATGTCAATTGATGAAAAGAACTATGAAAGAGTCTTTATCTTCAAAGACAAACTTCTCAAACTTGGGAAGGTGAGCAATGAGGTAGAAAGGCATGCTTTCATTGAAATTTGTAAGGAATATTTAGATATTTTTTCTTGGAAATACAGTGATCTGAGACGTTTTGTTCCCAAGCTAGCCCAACACACTATAGAGTTGGAGGTCAATGTCAAGCCTATTACGCAGAAACAAAGGCCTATCAACCCAAAAATTGAAGAGCTAATGAGGAAAAAATTGACTAAATTGTTCGAGTCCAATATTATTTTTCCCATCAAGCACTCCTTATGAGTACCCATCTTGGTACCTATGAGAAAGAAGAATGGTGAGATCAGATTATGTGTTGACTTCAAAGACTTGAACAGAGTCTCTTTGAAAGATCATTACCCCTTATGATTCATGGAACAACTCCTTCAAATGGTTGCTTGTTCAAAGCAATTCTAACTTTTGGATGGGTACTCGGGATACAACCAGGCGCTGGTAAGAGAAGAAGACCAAGACAAGACTACATTCACCACAAAGTGGGGCACATATGCTTATTAGAAGATGCCTTTTGGCCTATTAAATGTCGGGGCTACTTTTCAAAGAGCCATGGACACGACTTTCCAAGGATTGCTAAATCAGATGGTGCTTGTCTACTTCAATGACAACAATTTTCTCCAAGAAGGCTAGTGAGCACTTGGATCACCTAAAATTGATCTTTGAAAGATGCAGAGAATATGGGATCTCATTGAATCCCAAGAAATGTGTCTTTGTTGTCCATGAGGACAAACTCTTGGGACATATTATCTCAAAACAGGGATTAGCTATTGATCCTGATAGAATAAGTGTCTTGGCATTATCCTTACCCAAGCATAAAAAGGGACTTTAGAGTTTTCTTGGGAAGATAAACTTCGTGAAGAGGTTTATACCTAGTTTTGCAAGCTTAGTCAAACCCATTACTACTATGTTAATAAAGAATCAAATATTAACTTGGTCAAATGAAGGTAAAGCAGGATTTGAGGCTATCAAGCAAGCCATTGCCCAAGCACCTACGCTCATGAATCATGATTTCTCAAAGGATTTCATATTGTATGCATTTGCCAATTTTGAAAATATATCAGCGATGCTAATGCAAAATAATGGACTTGAGCGGCCAATTGCATTTTTAGTTAAGAGCTTGAAGGGTATGACGTAAGGTATACTTTTGTAGAAAAATAAGTCCTTGAAATGGTAAGAAGATTTAAAAAGTTCAAACCAATGCTCTCCAATAGAAAAATATATCTTATGGTGTCTCATCTTAGAGTGAAAGACTTTCTTCTTAACAAAGATTTGAACGAGAAGAGGGCTAGTTGGATTACCAAGGTCATGGAATATGACATGGAGATCAAGGTCACTAACTTAGTGAGAGGCAAAGTCTCATGTGAGCATATGGCTGATGACCTTCATGAAGATAAAGAGGTTGTCTTGGTGACACAAGATAAGTCACAAACAGATGCACCCTCACCTCACACTAGTGGCTCCAAGATATGACAAGGTTCTTGATAACATATGAGTGCCCACAAGATATGTATAGAACAAAGAGAAGGTATTTTAGACTCCAGTCCATACCATATGCATTGGTTGATGGAATCTTATTCAAAAAAGACCTCAATGGAGTGATCCTAAGGTGCATAAATGATGAACAAGTGACTAGGCTCTTGGAGCAATTCCATGATAGGCCTGCAGGAGGCCATTTTGCTCCAAGGACTACAACAACAAAATTGATGAGCACTGGTTATTATTGTCCCAACCTCTTCAAGGATGCATATGCATGGGTGAGAAAGTGTTAAAAGTGTGCTCTCTTTGCGGGGAAACAAAGATTCGCATCCTTTCCTCTCTACCCAAATCAGGTAGAGCAGCCCTTCATGTAGTGGGGTTTGGATTTCATAGGAATGATCAATCCACCTTCCAATGGAGGACACAAGTGGGTACTCATTGCTATTGATTACTTCACCAGATGGGTGAAGGCAATTGTTAAAGAAACCAATGAGATAGCAATGTTGGACTTCTATGATAGCATAGTAACGAGGTTTGATGTACCAACAACAATAATTTCAAATAACGCCTTAGCATCTGTTGGCATGAAGACAAGTGAGTGGGAACTTCAGTTGGGCATCTACCTTAATATATCCTCCAATTACTACCCCCAAGGCAATGGACTTACAGAGTCAACCAACAAAAACTTGATAAGGATCATCAAGAGGACTATGAAAGAGAATTGGAGAGTGTGGCACACAAAGTTAAGGACAACCTTATGGGTTGATAGAGTGACTCCCAAAGTTGTTATTGACAACTCACCATTTATCCTTGTATATGGGAGAGAAGCCAAGATGCCCATCTCTCTTGAGTTACCTGCCTTGGAGCTAGCCCATTATCTTGAGTTGATGGAGAGTAAACATATGAGCGTGAGGATGGCAAAGCTCATGGAGCTTGAAGAAACGAGAAACCTTAAATGAAGACACTAGATTCACATCAAGCTCAAGTCAAAAAAACCTTTGACAAGAGAGCCATAGCAAAGGATTTCAAAGAGGGGGATCTAGTCCTCAAGTGGGATTCAAATAAGGTCAAGCCAGGCAATCATACCAAGTTTGACAGCTTGTAGAGTGGTCCTTATTTGATCCATAGATGCAAACAACATAATGATTTTCAGTTTACCTAGCTGGATAGAGAGGTATTACCCATCCCAGTCAATGGGATTCATTTAAAGCCTTGTTATTACAAGAGTTTGCAGCGTTTGTATATATTA